>OW121816.1:14520633-14977492 GCA_933228935.1 Pemphredon lugubris | reverse complement strand
CGACTATCGACTCGACTATCGACTCGACTATCGACTCGACTATCGACTCGACTATCGACTCGACTATCGACTCGACTATCGACTCGACTATCGACTCGACTATCGACTCGACTATCGACTCGACTATCGACTCGACTATCGACTCGACTATCGACTCGACTATCGACTCGACTATCGACTCGACTATCGACTCGACTATCGACTCGACTATCGACTCGACTATCGACTCGACTATCGACTCGACTATCGACTCGACTCGACTCGACTATCGACTCGACTAGACTCGACTATCGACTCGACTCGACTCGACTATCGACTCGACTTGACTGGACTATCGACTCGACTATCGACTCGACTATCGACTCGACTATCGACTCGACTATCGACTCGACTATCGACTCGACTATCGACTCGACTATCGACTCGACTATCGACTCGACTATCGACTCGACTATCGACTCGACTATCGACTCGACTATCGACTCGACTATCGACTCGACTATCGACTCGACTATCGACTCGACTATCGACTCGACTATCGACTCGACTATCGACTCGACTATCGACTCGACTATCGACTCGACTATCGACTCGACTATCGACTCGACTATCGACTCGACTATCGACTCGACTATCGACTCGACTATCGACTCGACTATCGACTCGACTCGACTCGACTATCGACTATCGACTATCCTCGACTCGACTGTCGACTCGACTATCGACTCGACTCGACTCGACTATCGACTCGACTCGACTCGACTATCGACTCGACTCGACTCGACTATCGACTCGACTCGACTGGACTATCGACTCGACTATCGACTCGACTCGACTATCGACTCGACTCGACTATCGACTCGACTCGACTCGACTATCGACTCGACTCGACTATCGACTCGACTCGACTCGACTATCGACTCGACTCGACTCGACTATCGACTATCGACTATCCTCGACTCGACTGTCGACTCGACTATCGACTCGACTCGACTCGACTATCGACTCGACTCGACTCAACTATCGACTCAACTCGACTCGACTCGACTATCGACTCGACTCGACTCGACTATCGACTCGACTCGACTCGACTATCGACTCGACTCGACTCGACTATCGACTCGACTCGACTCGACTATCGACTCGACTTGACTGGACTATCGACTCGACTATCGACTCGACTCGACTCGACTATCGACTCGACTCGACTCGACTCGACTCGACTATCGACTCGACTCGACTATCGACTATCCTCGACTCGAATGTCGACTCGACTCGACTCGACTCGACTCGACTATCGACTCGACTCGAATGGACTATCGACTCGACTATCGACTCGACTCGGCTATCGACTATCCTCGACTCGACTGTCGACTCGACTCGACTCGACTATCGACTCGACTCGACTCGACTATCGACTCGACTCGAATGGACTATCGACTCGACTCGAATGGACTATCGACTCGACTATCGACTCGACTCGACTCGACTATCGACTCGACTATCGACTCGACTATCGACTCGACTATCGACTCGACTATCGACTCGACTCGACTCGTCTATCGACTATCGACTATCCTCGACTCGACTGTCGACTCGACTATCGACTCGACTCGACTCGACTATCGACTCGACTATCGACTCGACTATCGACTCGACTATCGACTCGACTATCGACTCGACTATCGACTCGACTATCGACTCGACTATCGACTCGACTATCGACTCGACTATCGACTCGACTATCGACTCGACTATCGACTCGACTATCGACTCGACTCGACTCGACTATCGACTCGACTATCGACTCGACTATCGACTCGACTATCGACTCGACTATCGACTCGACTCGACTCGTTTATCGACTATCGACTATCCTCGACTCGACTGTCGACTCGACTATCGACTCGACTCGACTCGACTATCGACTCGACTATCGACTCGACTATCGACTCGACTATCGACTCGACTATCGACTCGACTATCGACTCGACTATCGACTCGACTATCGACTCGACTATCGACTCGACTATCGACTCGACTATCGACTCGACTATCGACTCGACTATCGACTCGACTATCGACTCGACTATCGACTCGACTATCGACTCGACTATCGACTCGACTATCGACTCGACTATCGACTCGACTATCGACTCGACTATCGACTCGACTATCGACTCGACTATCGACTCGACTATCGACTCGACTATCGACTCGACTATCGACTCGACTATCGACTCGACTATCGACTCGACTATCGACTCGACTATCGACTCGACTATCGACTCGACTATCGACTCGACTATCGACTCGACTATCGACTCGACTATCGACTCGACTATCGACTCGACTATCGACTCGACTATCGACTCGACTATCGACTCGACTATCGACTCGACTATCGACTCGACTATCGACTCGACTATCGACTCGACTATCGACTCGACTATCGACTCGACTATCGACTCGACTATCGACTCGACTATCGACTCGACTATCGACTCGACTATCGACTCGACTATCGACTCGACTATCGACTCGACTATCGACTCGACTATCGACTCGACTATCGACTCGACTATCGACTCGACTATCGACTCGACTATCGACTCGACTATCGACTCGACTATCGACTCGACTATCGACTCGACTATCGACTCGACTATCGACTCGACTATCGACTCGACTATCGAGTCGACTATCGAGTCGACTATCGACTCGACTATCGACTCGACTATCGACTCGACTATCGACTCGACTATCGACTCGACTATCGACTCGACTATCGACTCGACTATCGACTCGACTATCGACTCGACTATCTACTCGACTATCGACTCGACTATCGACTCGACTATCGACTCGACTATCGACTCGACTATCGACTCGACTATCGACTCGACTATCGACTCGACTCGACTCGTCTATCGACTATCGACTATCCTCGACTCGACTGTCGACTCGACTATCGACTCGACTCGACTCGACTATCGACTCGACTATCGACTCGACTATCGACTCGACTATCGACTCGACTATCGACTCGACTATCGACTCGACTATCGACTCGACTCGACTCGACTATCGACTCGACTCGACTCGACTCGACTCGACTCGACTCGACTCGACTATCGACTCGACTCGACTCGACTATCGACTCGACTCGAATGGACTATCGACTCGACTATCGACTCGACTCGACTATCGACTCGACTCGACTATCGACTCGACTCGACTATCGACTCGACTCGACTCGACTCGACTCGTCTATCGACTATCCTCGACTCGACTGTCGACTCGACTCGACTCGACTATCGACTCGACTCGACTCGACTATCGACTCGACTCGAATGGACTATCGACTCGACTCGAATGGACTATCGACTCGACTATCGACTCGACTCGACTCGACTATCGACTCGACTATCGACTCGACTATCGACTCGACTATCGACTCGACTATCGACTCGACTATCGACTCGACTATCGACTCGACTATCGACTCGACTATCGACTCGACTATCGACTCGACTATCGACTCGACTATCGACTCGACTATCGACTCGACTCGACTCGACTCGACTATCGACTCGACTATCGACTCGACTCGACTATCGACTATCGACTATCCTCGACTCGACTGTCGACTCGACTCGACTCGACTATCGACTCGACTCGACTCGACTATCGACTCGACTCGACTATCGACTCGACTCGACTCGACTATCGACTCGACTCGACTCGACTATCGGCTATCGACTATCCTCGACTCGACTGTCGACTCGACTATCGACTCGACTCGACTCGACTATCGACTCGACTCGACTCAACTATCGACTCAACTCGACTCGACTCGACTATCGACTCGACTCGACTCGACTATCGACTCGACTCGACTCGACTATCGACTCGACTCGACTCGACTATCGACTCGACTCGACTCGACTATCGACTCGACTATCGACTCGACTATCGACTCGACTATCGACTCGACTATCGACTCGACTATCGACTCGACTATCGACTCGACTATCGACTCGACTATCGACTCGACTATCGACTCGACTATCGACTCGACTATCGACTCGACTATCGACTCGACTATCGACTCGACTATCGACTCGACTATCGACTCGACTATCGACTCGACTATCGACTCGACTATCGACTCGACTATCGACTCGACTATCGACTCGACTATCGAGTCGACTATCGAGTCGACTATCGAGTCGACTATCGACTCGACTATCGACTCGACTATCGACTCGACTATCGACTCGACTATCGACTCGACTATCGACTCGACTATCGACTCGACTATCGACTCGACTATCGACTCGACTATCGACTCGACTATCGACTCGACTATCGACTCGACTATCGACTCGACTATCGACTCGACTATCGACTCGACTATCGACTCGACTATCGACTCGACTATCGACTCGACTATCGACTCGACTATCGACTCGACTATCGACTCGACTATCGACTCGACTATCGACTCGACTATCGACTCGACTATCGACTCGACTATCGACTCGACTATCGACTCGACTATCGACTCGACTATCGACTCGACTATCGACTCGACTATCGACTCGACTATCGACTCGACTATCGACTCGACTATCGACTCGACTATCGACTCGACTATCGACTCGACTATCGACTCGACTCGACTCGACTATCGACTCGACTTGACTGGACTATCGACTCGACTATCGACTCGACTATCGACTCGACTATCGACTCGACTATCGACTCGACTATCGACTCGACTATCGACTCGACTATCGACTCGACTATCGACTCGACTATCGACTCGACTATCGACTCGACTATCGACTCGACTATCGACTCGACTATCGACTCGACTATCGACTCGACTATCGACTCGACTATCGACTCGACTATCGACTCGACTATCGACTCGACTATCGACTCGACTATCGACTCGACTATCGACTCGACTATCGACTCGACTATCGACTCGACTATCGACTCGACTATCGACTCGACTCGACTCGACTATCGATTATCGACTATCCTCGACTCGACTGTCGACTCGACTATCGACTCGACTCGACTCGACTATCGACTCGACTCGACTCGACTATCGACTCGACTCGACTATCGACTCGACTCGACTATCGACTCGACTCGACTGGACTATCGACTCGACTATCGACTCGACTCGACTATCGACTCGACTCGACTCGACTATCGACTCGACTCGACTATCGACTCGACTATCGACTCGACTATCGACTCGACTATCGACTCGACTATCGACTCGACTATCGACTCGACTATCGACTCGACTATCGACTCGACTATCGACTCGACTATCGACTCGACTATCGACGCGACTATCGACTCGACTCGACTCGACTCGACTATCGACTCGACTATCGACTCGACTCGACTCGACTATCGACTATCGACTATCCTCGACTCGACTGTCGACTCGACTCGACTCGACTATCGACTCGACTCGACTCGACTATCGACTATCGACTATCCTCGACTCGACTGTCGACTCGACTATCGACTCGACTCGACTCGACTATCGACTCGACTCGTCTATCGACTCGACTCGACTCGACTATCGATTCGACTCGACTCGACTCGACTATCGACTCGACTCGACTATCGACTCGACTCGACTCGACTATCGACTCGACTCGACTCGACTATCGACTCGACTCGACTCGACTATCGACTCGACTCGACTCGACTCGACTATCGACTCGACTCGACTCGACTATCGACTCGACTCGACTCAACTATCGACTCGACTCGACTGGACTATCGACTCGACTATCGACTCGACTATCGACTCGACTATCGACTCGACTATCGACTCGACTATCGACTCGACTATCGACTCGACTATCGACTCGACTATCGACTCGACTATCGACTCGACTATCGACTCGACTATCGACTCGACTCGACTCGACTCGACTATCGACTCGACTATCGACTCGACTCGACTCGACTATCGACTCGACTCGACTATCGACTCGACTCGACTATCGACTCGACTCGACTCGACTATCGACTCGACTCGACTGGACTATCGACTCGACTATCGACTCGACTCGACTATCGACTCGACTCGACTCGACTATCGACTCGACTCGACTATCGACTCGACTCGACTCGACTATCGACTCGACTCGACTCGACTATCGACTATCGACTATCCTCGACTCGACTGTCGACTCGACTATCGACTCGACTCGACTCGACTATCGACTCGACTCGACTCAACTATCGACTCGACTCGACTCGACTCGACTATCGACTCGACTCGACTCGACTATCGACTCGACTCGACTCGACTATCGACTCGACTCGACTCGACTATCGACTCGACTCGACTCGACTATCGACTCGACTCGACTCGACTCGACTATCGACTCGACTCGACTCGACTATCGACTCGACTCGACTCGACTATCGACTATCGACTATCCTCGACTCGACTGTCGACTCGACTATCGACTCGACTCGACTCGACTATCGACTCGACTCGACTCAACTATCGACTCGACTCGACTCGACTCGACTATCGACTCGACTCGACTCGACTATCGACTCGACTCGACTCGACTATCGACTCGACTCGACTGGACTATCGACTCGACTATCGACTCGACTCGACTCGACTATCGACTCGACTCGACTCGACTATCGACTCGACTCGACTCGACTCGACTCGACTCGACTATCGACTCGACTCGACTCGACTCGACTATCGACTCGACTCGACTCGACTATCGACTCGACTCGACTATCGACTCGACTCGACTATCGACTCGACTCGACTATCGACTCGACTCGACTCGACTATCGACTATCGACTATCCTCGACTCGACTGTCGACTCGACTATCGACTCGACTCGACTCGACTATCGACTCGACTCGACTCAACTATCGACTCGACTCGACTCGACTATCGACCCGACTCGACTCGACTATCGACTCGACTCGACTCGACTATCGACTATCGACTATCCTCGACTCGACTGTCGACTCGACTATCGACTCGACTCGACTCGACTATCGACTCGACTCGACTATCGACTCGACTCGACTCAACTATCGACTCGACTCGACTCGACTCGACTATCGACTCGACTCGACTATCGACTCGACTCGACTCGACTATCGACTCGACTCGACTCGACTATCGACTATCCTCGACTCGACTGTCGACTCGACTCGACTCGACTATCGACTCGACTCGACTCGACTATCGACTCGACTCGAATGGACTATCGACTCGACTATCGACTCGACTCGACTATCGACTCGACTCGACTATCGACTCGACTCGACTATCGACTCGACTCGACTATCGACTCGACTCGACTATCGACTCGACTCGACTCGACTCGACTATCGACTCGACTATCGACTCGACAATCGACTCGACTATCGACTCGACTATCGACTCGACTATCGACTCGACTATCGACTCGACTATCGAGTCGACTATCGAGTCGACTATCGACTCGACTATCGACTCGACTATCGACTCGACTATCGACTCGACTATCGACTCGACTATCGACTCGACTATCGACTCGACTATCGACTCGACTATCGACTCGACTATCGACTCGACTATCGACTCGACTATCGACTCGACTATCGACTCGACTATCGACTCGACTATCGACTCGACTATCGACTCGACTATCGACTCGACTATCGACTCGACTATCGACTCGACTATCGACTCGACTATCGACTCGACTATCGACTCGACTCGACTCGACTATCGACTCGACTCGACTCGACTATCGACTCGACTCGACTCGACTATCGACTCGACTTGACTGGACTATCGACTCGACTATCGACTCGACTATCGACTCGACTATCGACTCGACTATCGACTCGACTATCGACTCGACTATCGACTCGACTATCGACTCGACTATCGACTCGACTATCGACTCGACTATCGACTCGACTATCGACTCGACTATCGACTCGACTATCGACTCGACTATCGACTCGACTATCGACTCGACTATCGACTCGACTATCGACTCGACTATCGACTCGACTATCGACTCGACTATCGACTCGACTATCGACTCGACTATCGACTCGACTATCGACTCGACTATCGACTCGACTATCGACTCGACTATCGACTCGACTATCGACTCGACTATCGACTCGACTCGACTCGACTATCGACTATCGACTATCCTCGACTCGACTGTCGACTCGACTATCGACTCGACTCGACTCGACTATCGACTCGACTCGACTCGACTATCGACTCGACTCGACTCGACTATCGACTCGACTCGACTCGACTATCGACTCGACTCGACTGGACTATCGACTCGACTATCGACTCGACTCGACTATCGACTCGACTCGACTATCGACTCGACTCGACTCGACTATCGACTCGACTCGACTATCGACTCGACTCGACTATCGACTCGACTCGACTCGACTATCGACTCGACTCGACTCGACTATCGACTATCGACTATCCTCGACTCGACTGTCGACTCGACTATCGACTCGACTCGACTCGACTATCGACTCGACTCGACTCAACTATCGACTCAACTCGACTCGACTCGACTATCGACTCGACTCGACTCGACTATCGACTCGACTCGACTCGACTATCGACTCGACTCGACTCGACTATCGACTCGACTCGACTCGACTATCGACTCGACTATCGACTCGACTCGACTCGACTATCGACTCGACTCGACTCGACTATCGACTCGACTTGACTGGACTATCGACTCGACTATCGACTCGACTCGACTCGACTATCGACTCGACTCGACTCGACTCGACTCGACTATCGACTCGACTCGACTATCGACTATCCTCGACTCGAATGTCGACTCGACTCGACTCGACTCGACTCGACTATCGACTCGACTCGAATGGACTATCGACTCGACTATCGACTCGACTCGGCTATCGACTATCCTCGACTCGACTGTCGACTCGACTCGACTCGACTATCGACTCGACTCGACTCGACTATCGACTCGACTCGAATGGACTATCGACTCGACTCGAATGGACTATCGACTCGACTATCGACTCGACTCGACTCGACTATCGACTCGACTATCGACTCGACTATCGACTCGACTATCGACTCGACTATCGACTCGACTCGACTCCTCTATCGACTATCGACTATCCTCGACTCGACTGTCGACTCGACTATCGACTCGACTCGACTCGACTATCGACTCGACTATCGACTCGACTATCGACTCGACTATCGACTCGACTATCGACTCGACTATCGACTCGACTATCGACTCGACTATCGACTCGACTATCGACTCGACTATCGACTCGACTATCGACTCGACTATCGACTCGACTATCGACTCGACTCGACTCGACTATCGACTCGACTATCGACTCGACTATCGACTCGACTATCGACTCGACTATCGACTCGACTCGACTCGTCTATCGACTATCGACTATCCTCGACTCGACTGTCGACTCGACTATCGACTCGACTCGACTCGACTATCGACTCGACTATCGACTCGACTATCGACTCGACTATCGACTCGACTATCGACTCGACTATCGACTCGACTATCGACTCGACTATCGACTCGACTATCGACTCGACTATCGACTCGACTATCGACTCGACTATCGACTCGACTATCGACTCGACTATCGACTCGACTATCGACTCGACTATCGACTCGACTATCGACTCGACTATCGACTCGACTATCGACTCGACTATCGACTCGACTATCGACTCGACTATCGACTCGACTATCGACTCGACTATCGACTCGACTATCGACTCGACTATCGACTCGACTATCGACTCGACTATCGACTCGACTATCGACTCGACTATCGACTCGACTATCGACTCGACTATCGACTCGACTATCGACTCGACTATCGACTCGACTATCGACTCGACTATCGACTCGACTATCGACTCGACTATCGACTCGACTATCGACTCGACTATCGACTCGACTATCGACTCGACTATCGAGTCGACTATCGACTCGACTATCGACTCGACTATCGACTCGACTATCGACTCGACTATCGACTCGACTATCGACTCGACTATCGACTCGACTATCGACTCGACTATCGACTCGACTATCGACTCGACTATCGACTCGACTATCGACTCGACTATCGACTCGACTATCGACTCGACTATCGACTCGACTATCGACTCGACTATCGACTCGACTATCGACTCGACTATCGACTCGACTATCGACTCGACTATCGACTCGACTATCGACTCGACTATCGACTCGACTATCGACTCGACTATCGACTCGACTATCGACTCGACTATCGACTCGACTATCGACTCGACTATCGACTCGACTATCGACTCGACTATCGACTCGACTATCGACTCGACTATCGACTCGACTATCGACTCGACTATCGACTCGACTATCGACTCGACTATCGACTCGACTATCGACTCGACTCGACTCGTCTATCGACTATCGACTATCCTCGACTCGACTGTCGACTCGACTATCGACTCGACTCGACTCGACTATCGACTCGACTATCGACTCGACTATCGACTCGACTATCGACTCGACTATCGACTCGACTATCGACTCGACTATCGACTCGACTCGACTCGACTATCGACTCGACTCGACTCGACTCGAATGGACTATCGACTCGACTATCGACTCGACTCGACTATCGACTCGACTCGACTATCGACTCGACTCGACTATCGACTCGACTCGACTCGACTCGACTCGGCTATCGACTATCCTCGACTCGACTGTCGACTCGACTCGACTCGACTATCGACTCGACTCGACTCGACTATCGACTCGACTCGAATGGACTATCGACTCGACTCGAATGGACTATCGACTCGACTATCGACTCGACTCGACTCGACTATCGACTCGACTATCGACTCGACTATCGACTCGACTATCGACTCGACTATCGACTCGACTATCGACTCGACTATCGACTCGACTATCGACTCGACTATCGACTCGACTATCGACTCGACTATCGACTCGACTCGACTCGACTCGACTATCGACTCGACTATCGACTCGACTCGACTCGACTATCGACTATCGACTATCCTCGACTCGACTGTCGACTCGACTCGACTCGACTATCGACTCGACTCGACTCGACTATCGACTCGACTCGACTATCGACTCGACTCGACTCGACTATCGACTCGACTCGACTCGACTATCGACTATCGACTATCCTCGACTCGACTGTCGACTCGACTATCGACTCGACTCGACTCGACTATCGACTCGACTCGACTCAACTATCGACTCAACTCGACTCGACTCGACTATCGACTCGACTCGACTCGACTATCGACTCGACTCGACTCGACTATCGACTCGACTCGACTCGACTATCGACTCGACTATCGACTCGACTATCGACTCGACTATCGACTCGACTATCGACTCGACTATCGACTCGACTATCGACTCGACTATCGACTCGACTATCGACTCGACTATCGACTCGACTATCGACTCGACTATCGACTCGACTATCGACTCGACTATCGACTCGACTATCGACTCGACTATCGACTCGACTATCGAGTCGATAGTCGAGTCGACTATCGACTCGACTATCGACTCGACTATCGACTCGACTATCGACTCGACTATCGACTCGACTATCGACTCGACTATCGACTCGACTATCGACTCGACTATAGACTCGACTATCGACTCGACTATCGACTCGACTATCGACTCGACTATCGACTCGACTATCGACTCGACTATCGACTCGACTATCGACTCGACTATCGACTCGACTATCGACTCGACTATCGACTCGACTATCGACTCGACTATCGACTCGACTATCGACTCGACTATCGACTCGACTATCGACTCGACTATCGACTCGACTATCGACTCGACTATCGACTCGACTATCGACTCGACTATCGACTCGACTATCGACTCGACTATCGACTCGACTATCGACTCGACTATCGACTCGACTATCGACTCGACTATCGACTCGACTATCGACTCGACTATCGACTCGACTCGACTCGACTATCGACTCGACTTGACTGGACTATCGACTCGACTATCGACTCGACTATCGACTCGACTATCGACTCGACTATCGACTCGACTATCGACTCGACTATCGACTCGACTATCGACTCGACTATCGACTCGACTATCGACTCGACTATCGACTCGACTATCGACTCGACTATCGACTCGACTATCGACTCGACTATCGACTCGACTATCGACTCGACTATCGACTCGACTATCGACTCGACTATCGACTCGACTATCGACTCGACTATCGACTCGACTATCGACTCGACTATCGACTCGACTATCGACTCGACTATCGACTCGACTATCGACTCGACTATCGACTCGACTATCGACTCGACTATCGACTCGACTATCGACTCGACTATCGACTCGACTATCGACTCGACTATCGACTCGACTATCGACTCGACTATCGACTCGACTCGACTCGACTATCGTTTATCGACTATCCTCGACTCGACTGTCGACTCGACTATCGACTCGACTCGACTCGACTATCGACTCGACTCGACTCGACTATCGACTCGACTCGACTATCGACTCGACTCGACTATCGACTCGACTCGACTGGACTATCGACTCGACTATCGACTCGACTCGACTATCGACTCGACTCGACTCGACTATCGACTCGACTCGACTATCGACTCGACTATCGACTCGACTATCGACTCGACTATCGACTCGACTATCGACTCGACTATCGACTCGACTATCGACTCGACTATCGACTCGACTATCGACTCGACTATCGACTCGACTATCGACTCGACTATCGACTCGACTATCGACTCGACTATCGACTCGACTATCGACTCGACTCGACTCGACTCGACTATCGACTCGACTATCGACTCGACTCGACTCGACTATCGACTATCGACTATCCTCGACTCGACTGTCGACTCGACTCGACTCGACTATCGACTCGACTCGACTCGACTATCGACTATCGACTATCCTCGACTCGACTGTCGACTCGACTATCGACTCGACTCGACTCGACTATCGACTCGACTCGACTCGTCTATCGACTCGACTCGACTCGACTATCGATTCGACTCGACTCGACTCGACTATCGACTCGACTCGACTCGACTATCGACTCGACTCGACTCGACTATCGACTCGACTCGACTCGACTATCGACTCGACTCGACTCGACTATCGACTCGACTCGACTCGACTCGACTATCGACTCGACTCGACTCGACTATCGACTCGACTCGACTCAACTATCGACTCGACTCGACTGGACTATCGACTCGACTATCGACTCGACTATCGACTCGACTATCGACTCGACTATCGACTCGACTATCGACTCGACTATCGACTCGACTATCGACTCGACTATCGACTCGACTATCGACTCGACTATCGACTCGACTATCGACTCGACTATCGACTCGACTCGACTCGACTCGACTATCGACTCGACTATCGACTCGACTCGACTCGACTATCGACTAGACTCGACTATCGACTCGACTCGACTATCGACTCGACTCGACTCGACTATCGACTCGACTCGACTGGACTATCGACTCGACTATCGACTCGACTCGGCTATCGACTATCCTCGACTCGACTGTCGACTCGACTCGACTCGACTATCGACTCGACTCGACTCGACTATCGACTCGACTCGAATGGACTATCGACTCGACTCGAATGGACTATCGACTCGACTATCGACTCGACTCGACTCGACTATCGACTCGACTATCGACTCGACTATCGACTCGACTCGACTCGACTCGACTATCGACTCGACTCGACTCGACTATCGACTCGACTCGACTCGACTATCGACTCGACTCGACTCGACTATCGACTCGACTCGACTCGACTATCG
The DNA here is from genome assembly GCA_933228935.1 of Pemphredon lugubris. NCBI lineage: Eukaryota > Metazoa > Arthropoda > Insecta > Hymenoptera > Crabronidae > Pemphredon > Pemphredon lugubris. The sequence continues at coordinate 14,963,493 of OW121816.1, read as the reverse complement.
ACTCGACTCGACTCGACTCGACTCGACTATCGACTCGACTCGACTCGACTATCGACTCGACTCGACTCGACTATCGACTATCGACTATCCTCGACTCGACTGTCGACTCGACTATCGACTCGACTCGACTCGACTATCGACTCGACTCGACTCAACTATCGACTCGACTCGACTCGACTCGACTATCGACTCGACTCGACTCGACTATCGACTCGACTCGACTCGACTATCGACTCGACTCGACTGGACTATCGACTCGACTATCGACTCGACTCGACTCGACTATCGACTCGACTCGACTCGACTATCGACTCGACTCGACTCGACTCGACTCGACTCGACTATCGACTCGACTCGACTCGACTCGACTCGACTATCGACTCGACGCGACTCGACTATCGACTCGACTCGACTATCGACTCGACTCGACTATCGACTCGACTCGACTATCGACTCGACTCGACTCGACTATCGACTATCGACTATCCTCGACTCGACTGTCGACTCGACTATCGACTCGACTCGACTCGACTATCGACTCGACTCGACTCAACTATCGACTCGACTCGACTCGACTATCGACCCGACTCGACTCGACTATCGACTCGACTCGACTCGACTATCGACTATCGACTATCCTCGACTCGACTGTCGACTCGACTATCGACTCGACTCGACTCGACTATCGACTCGACTCGACTATCGACTCGACTCGACTCAACTATCGACTCGACTCGACTCGACTCGACTATCGTCTCGACTCGACTATCGACTCGACTCGACTCGACTATCGACTCGACTCGACTCGACTATCGACTATCCTCGACTCGACTGTCGACTCGACTCGACTCGACTATCGACTCGACTCGACTCGACTATCGACTCGACTCGAATGGACTATCGACTCGACTATCGACTCGACTCGACTATCGACTCGACTCGACTATCGACTCGACTCGACTATCGACTCGACTCGACTATCGACTCGACTCGACTATCGACTCGACTCGACTCGACTCGACTATCGACTCGACTATCGACTCGACAATCGACTCGACTATCGACTCGACTATCGACTCGACTATCGACTCGACTATCGACTCGACTATCGACTCGACTATCGACTATCGACTCGACTATCGACTCGACTATCGACTCGACTCGACTATCGACTCGACTCGACTCGACTATCGACTATCGACTATCCTCGACTCGACTGTCGACTCGACTATCGACTCGACTCGACTCGACTATCGACTCGACTCGACTCAACTATCGACTCGACTCGACTCGACTATCAACTCGACAATCGACTCGACTATCGACTCGACTATCGACTCGACTCGACTCGACTATCGACTCGACTCGACTCGACTATCGACTCGACTTGACTGGACTATCGACTCGACTATCGACTCGACTATCGACTCGACTATCGACTCGACTATCGACTCGACTATCGACTCGACTATCGACTCGACTATCGACTCGACTATCGACTCGACTATCGACTCGACTATCGACTCGACTATCGACTCGACTATCGACTCGACTATCGACTCGACTATCGACTCGACTATCGACTCGACTATCGACTCGACTATCGACTCGACTATCGACTCGACTATCGACTCGACTATCGACTCGACTATCGACTCGACTATCGACTCGACTATCGACTCGACTATCGACTCGACTATCGACTCGACTATCGACTCGACTATCGACTCGACTATCGACTCGACTATCGACTCGACTATCGACTCGACTATCGACTCGACTATCGACTCGACTATCGACTCGACTATCGACTCGACTATCGACTCGACTATCGACTCGACTATCGACTCGACTATCGACTCGACTATCGACTCGACTATCGACTCGACTATCGACTCGACTATCGACTCGACTATCGACTCGACTATCGACTCGACTCGACTCGATCGACTCGACTATCGACTCGACTATCGACTCGACTATCGACTCGACTATCGACTCGACTATCGACTCGACTATCGACCTCGACTATCGACTCGAAGACTCGACTCGTCTATCGACTTCGACTATCCTCGACTCGACTGTCGACTCGACTATCGACTCGACTATCGACTCGACTATCGACTCGACTATCGACTCGACTATCGACTCGACTATCGACTCGACTATCGACTCGACTATCGACTCGACTATCGACTCGACTATCGACTCGACTATCGACTCGACTATCGACTCGACTATCGACTCGACTATCGACTCGACTATCGACTCGACTATCGACTCGACTATCGACTCGACTATCGACTCGACTATCGACTCGACTATCGACTCGACTATCGACTCGACTATCGACTCGACTCGACTCGACTATCGACTCGACTATCGACTCGACTATCGACTCGACTATCGACTCGACTATCGACTCGACTCGACTCGGACTAGTCGACTATCGACTATCCTCGACTCGACTGTCGACTCGACTATCGACTCGACTATCGACTCGACTATCGACTCGACTAGTCGAGTCGACTATGCGACTCGACTAATCGACCTCGACTATCGACTCGACTATCGACTCGACTATCGACTCGACTATCGACTCGACTATCGACTCGACTATCGACTCGACTATCGACTCGACTATCGACTCGACTATCGACTCGACTATCGACTCGACTATCGACTCGACTATCGACTCGACTATCGACTCGACTATCGACTCGACTATCGACTCGACTCGACTATCGACTCGACTATCGACTCGACTATCGACTCGGACTATCGACTCGACTATCGACTCGACTCGACTCGTCTATCGACTATCGACTATCGACTCGACTATCGACTCGACTATCGACTCGACTATCGACTCGACTATCGACTCGACTATCGACTCGACTATCGACTCGACTATCGACTCGACTATCGACTCGACTATCGACTCGACTATCGACTCGACTATCGACTCGACTATCGACTCGACTATCGACTCGACTATCGACTCGACTATCGACTCGACTATCGACTCGACTATCGACTCGACTATCGACTCGACTATCGACTCGACTATCGACTCGACTATCGACTCGACTATCGACTCGACTATCTACTCGACTATCGACTCGACTATCGACTCGACTATCGACTCGACTATCGACTCGACTATCGACTCGACTATCGACTCGACTATCGACTCGACTATCGACTCGTCGACTATCGACTCGACTATCGACTCGACTATCGACTCGACTATCGACTCGACTATCGACTCGACTATCGACTCGACTATCGACTCGACTATCGACTCGACTATCGACTCGACTATCGACTCGACTATCGACTCGACTATCGACTCGACTATCGACTCGACTATCGACTCGACTATCGACTCGACTATCGACTCGACTATCGACTCGACTATCGACTCGACTATCGACTCGACTATCGACTCGACTATCGACTCGACTATCGACTCGACTATCGACTCGACTATCGACTCGACTATCGACTCGACTATCGACTCGACTATCGACTCGACTATCGACTCGACTATCGACTCGACTATCGACTCGACTATCGACTCGACTATCGACTCGACTATCGACTCGACTATCGACTCGACTATCGACTCGACTATCGACTCGACTATCGACTCGACTATCGACTCGACTATCGACTCGACTATCGACTCGACTATCGACTCGACTATCGACTCGACTATCGACTCGACTATCGACTCGACTATCGACTCGACTATCGACTCGACTATCGACTCGACTATCGACTCGACTATCGACTCGACTATCGACTCGACTATCGACTCGACTATCGACTCGACTATCGACTCGACTATCGACTCGACTATCGACTCGACTATCGACTCGACTATCGACTCGACTATCGACTCGACTATCGACTCGACTATCGACTCGACTATCGACTCGACTATCGACTCGACTATCGACTCGACTATCGACTCGACTATCGACTCGACTATCGACTCGACTATCGACTCGACTATCGACTCGACTATCGACTCGACTATCGACTCGACTATCGACTCGACTATCGACTCGACTATCGACTCGACTATCGACTCGACTATCGACTCGACTATCGACTCGACTATCGACTCGACTATCGACTCGACTATCGACTCGACTATCGACTCGACTATCGACTCGACTATCGACTCGACTATCGACTCGACTATCGACTCGACTATCGACTCGACTATCGACTCGACTATCGACTCGACTATCGACTCGACTATCGACTCGACTATCGACTCGACTATCGACTCGACTATCGACTCGACTATCGACTCGACTATCGACTCGACTATCGACTCGACTATCGACTCGACTATCGACTCGACTATCGACTCGACTATCGACTCGACTATCGACTCGACTATCGACTCGACTATCGACTCGACTATCGACTCGACTATCGACTCGACTATCGACTCGACTATCGACTCGACTATCGACTCGACTATCGACTCGACTATCGACTCGACTATCGACTCGACTATCGACTCGACTATCGACTCGACTATCGACTCGACTATCGACTCGACTATCGACTCGACTATCGACTCGACTATCGACTCGACTATCGACTCGACTATCGACTCGACTATCGACTCGACTATCGACTCGACTATCGACTCGACTATCGACTCGACTATCGACTCGACTATCGACTCGACTATCGACTCGACTATCGACTCGACTATCGACTCGACTATCGACTCGACTATCGACTCGACTATCGACTCGACTATCGACTCGACTATCGACTCGACTATCGACTCGACTATCGACTCGACTATCGACTCGACTATCGACTCGACTATCGACTCGACTATCGACTCGACTATCGACTCGACTATCGACTCGACTATCGACTCGACTATCGACTCGACTATCGACTCGACTATCGACTCGACTATCGACTCGACTATCGACTCGACTATCGACTCGACTATCGACTCGACTATCGACTCGACTATCGACTCGACTATCGACTCGACTATCGACTCGACTATCGACTCGACTATCGACTCGACTATCGACTCGACTATCGACTCGACTATCGACTCGACTATCGACTCGACTATCGACTCGACTATCGACTCGACTATCGACTCGACTATCGACTCGACTATCGACTCGACTATCGACTCGACTATCGACTCGACTATCGACTCGACTATCGACTCGACTATCGACTCGACTATCGACTCGACTATCGACTCGACTATCGACTCGACTATCGACTCGACTATCGACTCGACTATCGACTCGACTATCGACTCGACTATCGACTCGACTATCGACTCGACTATCGACTCGACTATCGACTCGACTATCGACTCGACTATCGACTCGACTATCGACTCGACTATCGACTCGACTATCGACTCGACTATCGACTCGACTATCGACTCGACTATCGACTCGACTATCGACTCGACTATCGACTCGACTATCGACTCGACTATCGACTCGACTATCGACTCGACTATCGACTCGACTATCGACTCGACTATCGACTCGACTATCGACTCGACTATCGACTCGACTATCGACTCGACTATCGACTCGACTATCGACTCGACTATCGACTCGACTATCGACTCGACTATCGACTCGACTATCGACTCGACTATCGACTCGACTATCGACTCGACTATCGACTCGACTATCGACTCGACTATCGACTCGACTATCGACTCGACTATCGACTCGACTATCGACTCGACTATCGACTCGACTATCGACTCGACTATCGACTCGACTATCGACTCGACTATCGACTCGACTATCGACTCGACTATCGACTCGACTATCGACTCGACTATCGACTCGACTATCGACTCGACTATCGACTCGACTATCGACTCGACTATCGACTCGACTATCGACTCGACTATCGACTCGACTATCGACTCGACTATCGACTCGACTATCGACTCGACTATCGACTCGACTATCGACTCGACTATCGACTATCGACTCGACTATCGACTCGACTATCGACTCGACTATCGACTCGACTATCGACTCGACTATCGACTCGACTATCGACTCGACTATCGACCCGACTATCGACTCGACTATCGACCCGACTATCGACCCGACTATCGACCCGACTATCGACCCGACTATCGACACGACTATCGACTCGACTATCGACTCGACTATCGACTCGACTATCGACTCGACTATCGACTCGACTATCGACTCGACTATCGACTCGACTATCGACTCGACTATCGACTCGACTATCGACTCGACTATCGACTCGACTATCGACTCGACTATCGACTCGACTATCGACTCGACTATCGACTCGACTATCGACTCGACTATCGACTCGACTATCGACTCGACTCGACTCGACTATCGACTCGACTCGACTCGACTCGACTATCGACTCGACTCGACTCGACTATCGACTCGACTATCGACTCGACTATCGACTCGACTATCGACTCGACTATCGACTCGACTATCGACTCGACTATCGACTCGACTATCGACTCGACTATCGACTCGACTATCGACTCGACTATCGACCCGACTCGACTCGACTATCGACTCGACTCGACTCGACTCGACTATCGACTCGACTATCGACTCGACTATCGACTCGACTATCGACTCGACTATCGACTCGACTCGACTCGACTATCGACTCGACTATCGACTCGACTATCGACTCGACTATCGACTCGACTATCGACTCGACTATCGACTCGACTATCGACTCGACTATCGACTCGACTATCGACTCGACTATCGACCCGACTCGACTCGACTATCGACTCGACTCGACTCGACTCGACTATCGACTCGACTATCGACTCGACTATCGACTCGACTATCGACTCGACTATCGACTCGACTCGACTCGACTATCGACTCGACTATCGACTCGACTCGACTCGACTATCGACTCGACTCGACTCGACTATCGACTCGACTCGACTATCGACTCGACTCGACTATCGACTCGACTATCGACTGGACTATCGACTCTTCTATCGACTCGACTCGACTCGACTATCGACTCGACTCGACTCGACTATCGACTCGACTATCGACTCGACTCGACTCGACTATCGACTCGACTCGACTGGACTATCGACTCGACTATCGACTCGACTCGACTCGACTATCGACTCGACTATCGACTCGACTATCGACTCGACTATCGACTCGACTATCGACCCGACTATCGACTCGACTATCGACCCGACTATCGACTCGACTATCGACCCGACTCGACTGGACTATCGACTCGACTATCGAGCATTTCGCGTATTCGTAGTACCCAGAAAAATATACACACACGTTTCACAGGTATACCATCTCCACCGCCTACGTTTTGCTTGCCGTGCACACGTACACCAAGAATAACGACTACTCGAACCGGCTCTTGGAATATCAACCGGGAATACACTACGAGAAAATAGGGAAGGTAACTCGCATCCACGATACGTGGAAATTAATGATTATAGTAAAATTACAACCCCTGAAACGAAGGGTAGCCCAATTAGAAAATTACTATTCCGAGACTCTCAAAGTCAGTCACATGATCGATTTAGATAAAGACCTCAGATCTACCGTACAAAATTTCGACAAAATTATGCAGCGACGCCTGGGAAAACTCCAGAATCAGGTAAAATACCTCAACACCTTTCACGATTCCGATAAACGTCGCGGATTGTTTGACGCGTTAGGCTCAGTAGCAAAAACACTGTTAGGAACAATGGATGCCGATGACGAACAAACAATACACCAGGAATTAAACCGTTTGGACGAAAACCAACGACATCTCGCTAAAGTCCTAAAGGGGCAATTACACGTTATGAATTCCACATTACTCCACCTTAGCGATATCGATAAAGCAATTGCGCATAACGCAAATCTCCTAACACATACCTCAGCATTATTAACCAGATCTATACAGTCCATGAACTTACGTGAAAGCCTAAACGAACACCTCACCGCACTAACCAACGAACTAACCTCAGATTTTAGTGATCTAATTACATTCATAACAACCTTACATCAAGGCATGATCCATCCTAACGTGATGTCAAGTACCCAAATAACTTCCTTGCTACGTAACGCCACGACTTATCTCCCCGAAGGTACTAGTTTCCCTATTCCCATAACAGAAGCGAACATGCACTTAATACAAAAGGTTAGTCACGTCACGGCATACAGCACAAATGAAAACTTAATCGTCCTCCTCAAAATCCCTTTAATAACTGCCGAAACCTCTGAATTATACAAAGTCACGTCGGTACCCGCGAAACTTTATGATAACATCTCCCATTATTCCACGGTGGAAATAAATTACGATAAAATAATAATTACAAAAAACAGTCGCACCTATTCCATCGTAAAATTTGAACTCGACAAACTGAAACATATCGGAGATTCCTATCTATGCGATGCTATCATGCCCATATACCAACTACGAGAATATGCCCCATGCGAGATACAGCTATATTTCAATGCGAATAAACTACACAGAAATTGCAAGATACGTCACCTCATACTTGAAAAAACACTTTGGTTACAAATGAATAACCCCTCCTCTCTAATTTATGTTGCGGACAAACCGGAGGACATTTCGATAGAATGCGAAAACCATAACGTATATCGCGAAACGTTATTCGGGTCGGGAATCCTAACCCTCAAAAAAAGGTGCACCCTGACGACTGCAGATTTAACCCTAACCTCCCCAGGCTACATAACACAAAACTTTCAACTCAACTTCGCACCATCGTTCAATCTAACCTACGAAACTTTTAACTTCAGCAGAACCTCTCCGTACATAACTAATTTGGAGAAAGATACCAAAATGACAAAGCTTATTCAACACCCCCACGAAATTAATTCCATTAGCAAATACCTAGAAGAAGTAAATAAAGAATTAGACAACATAGACGAATCGAATCTCACCTCACACCTAGTATTGCACCCAATAAGTATTACTACTTACCTTGTAATCGCAGGAATAATACTTACCACGGCCTATTTAATTTACCACAGGTGCAAAAATCCCAAAAGGGACCCGGATAACCACGTAACCACTATAAACATACCCCACCTCCCGACCACTGCAGCAGCAGTAGATCACGCGAGCGTATAACAAATGTAGCGAACATACATAGCAAGTAAGAACACGATTATACACAGATTGTACCGGAAAAATTTGTATCGGAATGCATGTATGGGTGAGTGTGTGGCTGGTCGAAAAATTCGCGAACTAATTTTTCTTTTTAAGGGGGGAGGGATGTTATACGCGCGTAGCGCATAATTAAGATTATCCTCTAACATTTATTATTTCACACTACTTCTCGCGATATATCTCACTAGCATTGTATTCTTCGAAATCACCTTATCTGTAAGAGTATACCATCCGGTCGTGCCGTGCGCAACGCTGAAAACCGCTGAGCCCACGGCACGTGCACGAAGAGCGCGTGGGAACGGCCCTCGGACGATTTACAAAAACTGCATAGGTAAACCAAAGTTGGGCGGTTGCTAGGCCAAAACCCCACTCCGATTTTCTGAAAACGTCGCGTGCATAAAACACGCGACGCCGGCCCGCGCGCCAGATTCAGGCAGAAATACTCATAGTAAGAATATCATTAGAGAAACGGTCAACTAATAGTTAGCGAAGTACAAATCGGACGCCCTAGCTTTTCTGTATTTTACACGGAGCAAGAGTAGTTAACTTTTGAGCAGGCTCTTGGAATCGCGAACGGGAGTGAACGATTGAGTGCCGTTTGAGGGAGTGATAGAATAAGTATTTTAAATAAAGTTACTTCATTTACTTGTACGCGGAGTTCCAACTCTTAATTGGCAACGATCCCTACAACATATCCAAGAACATCCTGGACAAGCTTATCCTGACCGGAGCAATATCTCAAAATTGCACCTAACACCCCGGCCGGATAACACCCCCGACTGCCCCTTGCTATCCCCCGGATAGTGGCTGGTGGTCCCGCTGCAGGTCTCCTCCGGAAATCGGAATCTCTAGGCCTCCCCCGCAGGTATACGGCCGCATCCCCCCGGGATACATCGACATCGTGGAGGGTACGGCGAGTCTCCCCTGGAGGTGGGTCCCTGACCCTTCGCCGTCCCTCTTATTCACGCCGGTGGATGCGTGGGTGCCCTCGATAAATCCCCTCCATGCGGCGCCTCGCCGCGAGGTTGCACGGCACTCCTGGCACCGTGCGTTCTTCGAGGGGCTCGTCGGGTCTTCACGGAGCAGTTCGGGGATCCTCGTCTCTGCCGGTGCGCGCCGTACCTCGGCGGATCTCCTCGCTGCTCGGAATCGCTCGAGCAGCGGCCGCCATGATGTAAATTGTTGGCGACGTCCGCCTAAACTCGTGGCCGCTCGGTAGCGGCTGTCTGGTTGCCTTACTGCTGCGCGATCGGTGTCGTTCGCGCGAGTTCGGAGCCGCTCGCTAGCGGCTCCCCTACTCTTTCCTACCCTGTCTTTCGTTTTCGGTAAGCTGCCGATCCTCGCGGTAATTTATTCTCTCCGCGCACCGCGCGAGGTTCCCATCGCGGTCCCTGCGTCGCTCGATATCGCGGTCTATGCCCTACCTATTCGCGGTGGAAATCCTACCATGCCACGCGTTCTGGCCTTCGGAAGCGTTGAATCTAATAGTCGCGGTATCGCGGCTATTCCCTATACGGTATCGTGCTTCTACTAAATACGGTAATTATTAACATGACGGTATCGCGGTGAATATAATGACGGTATCGCATTAATCTGAGTACGGTATCGCGTTGATTTTACTGCCGGTATCACGGGTGTTACTCGCGGTATCGCGAGTACCCTCGTTATTTCCCCACGTTTTCCCTCCCGGATTCGCCTTCCGGCCGTTTTGGGAGGTGCAGAAAAGCTGCAACGTCACACTGTATATATTGTATATATTTCTGGTGTATATATTTTCATATTTACCGAATAGCAGCAATCATTGCCCACTGCCTTAACATCCGTGTAGTTACTAACGCCAATTTATTATCACTGGCCTCGAGAAAGCAATTATAAACAAAATTATTTATATGCTGTAACTTATCCATTCGGCAACCACCTTTCGCGACGTATTCGTTCCATCTCCTTAATTGTTTCTTGTCTTTCAAGAAGGTAGTCGTTTTTGATCGCAAACTGCCCAACGACCACTTAGGATGCATTTCAGCTAATCGGACTGGTTGTTCTTTTACGTGAAATGGAACGAGATTTCAGTTCCTCGTCGCTGTTTGATAGTGCGGTTTCTTCCGCCTGTTCCATTTCCGGTTGCGCCTGTTCCATTTGGAATTCCGACGATGCGATTGTCTCTTTCTCTTCTCCCTGATACAAAACCTCGTGTTCGGTAAACTCCATTTGACTGTACATATCCATAAATCTTTTTAACAACTCATTGCACATTAATTTCGACCGATTCCTAATTTTTGATCTCACTGCATCTGTTATCAAATTCATTTCTATAAGCGTTTTACGCATATGGTATTGTTTTGTCGAGGGGTTACCGAATTCTGGCGTTCGTTGCAAGGACGAGGATAGCGAGGAGAGTCGAGGGTACCGAAAATGAACCGAGAATTCACACAAAAATAGAGAATATATTGTTACAATTAAAGCACTGGTCACTTTTCGACCGACAAAACTGAATACTAGTTTTTAATAAAAGTATAGAAAACGATATAATTGTAAAGAACGGCAAGATATGTGAGAGATGGCCGATATAATCCGAATATTCGAGATTTGCAACTGTTAACCGAAAATCGATGTATGAAGCACGTGTTGCTACTACAGGTGGTGTGACGAGATGTGCCGTAATGGCGGAAAACCGGTTTCGACCGTGTGGTCGAGAAGGCCCCGAAACTGGCTCGCCGAAGCGCAGGCGTGGCTGCGCGTTGTCCGTAGGCGCAGCCGTCGAGCCGGTAGGCGACGCGTAGTTGCGCGTGGCGCGTGTGCGCAGCCCGTAGAATGGTCCGCCGAAGAGGCCTGCACGTGGCGCGTGCACGCAGCCGCCGAGACAGTCCGCCGAGCGAGTGTTGCCGAAATGCGGTGGTAGATGGGGCCACCGCCCAGCCTCACGATTACGGAACAGGTATATTGCATCGGCCAATTCTTGTTTCTGTTCTACACTTGTTGAACAGAACGGTTCGCTATCACCGACACTTTCTTCTTGTACATAAGACGTACTTGGCGTTGACTCCATCGTAACGTTGTTACTGTTCGAATATTCTGACGAAACTAACACTGCAGTAATGACTGCGAATGCGCTTGAGCTTTATGCGATGCGAGATAAGTCTATAAAACTGCGTTTTATATCACGAGACAAGGTCTTGTCTCGAGCCAAGTACAAGTACGCGAGAACTAAACCTTGTATCTTTTCTAGAAAGAACGAGTTATTATTTATTTAGTATTTACTTATTTAAATTAGTTTTATATTATACTAGATTTATATTATAATAAACCTATTATTGTTGCGAATCGATAAGTTTATATGACCATTTCCTGCCAAAATACAGTTTGCTGTGTTAAGAGTACACAAGTGGGTTCGTTTATTAGCGGCCTTTAGACGAACACTTTTTTTCACGCGATTGGAGTGGCGTTCCGGGCGTACGGTGAATCTTGCAGGATTGGGCGCGACGCGTCAAGAGTGTGCTTGAAAAAAGGCGACTCGCGCCAATCCTGCGTTCTTTTCTCTAATGTTGGAATTGACAAGAAAGCGTGCCCGTGTAAAGGCAAAAACCGTATTCATTCCCACGCGATTAGCGTGGCGCGTGGAATTTCGACAAACCCTGCGCGATTAACCCGTTAATCTTCGCGCGTCTTCACTTCTGTTGTGACTACGGCGACGCAATGTCGTGTTGGGTGTCTTATGTGCACTACTATATAAATTGTGTATAAACTGAAGCAAAAAAAAATTGCGATTGCATGTACAGCTTTGTATGTGTTGGCACGAAATGAAAGAAAAAAGAGATCAAAATGGGTTAAAGATTGGAAATTAAATCGAAATTTTAGTGATATTACATTACTTCGTGAACTTGAAGAAAGTAATCCAGATGATTATAAGAACTATCTGAGGATGGATTCACAGGATTTTAAGTTATTACTTGACCTTATTGGACATAAAATAGAGAAGCAAGATACTGTGATGAGAACGGCAATAACTCCAGAAGAAAGGCTCACAGCGACTCTTAGATTTCTTGCTACAGGCCGTTCATATGAAGATCTAAAATTTAGTACCCGCATATCAGCACCAAGTTTGTCATACATAATCCCGGAAACATGCAAAGTGATATTTGAAACGTTGAAAAACGACTACATGAAAGTAAGTATCCATTTGTTATAAACTTAAACATTATTCGTTCATATAAGATGATAAAACATAAAATGTTTTATACAAAATTTAATAAATTAACCACAGTTGTTTCGAACAAATATACAGGGTGTCCCGTAACTAGCTCGACACCGGGAAATTGGGGGTAGCTGAGGTGATTCTGAACAACTTTTTCCTTAGCAATAATATCCTAAGCGCCTTCGGTTTTGAATTATTAACGAAACGGCTAGGCCAATCCGAGCGCGTATCGAACGCGCGCTCGAAACGAGAGTGTGGTCTCTGACACGCTCCGCCGCGAGCGTGAACAAGTAGATCGCGTGGGTATCGAGAAAAACATACGGCAAGTATCACATATCGTCTTCAAATAAACTAATAGTCGTTGAATAACTGTGTTCAATACTGTCGCTCGTAATTTGGGAGGTATGAAAAGTTGTCGTATTTGTGGAAAAAATGATTTTCTTAACAGCATGTTTTCAAGTGGGTAAATTATGGTCTAAGATAAACGATGTGAATAACTAACGTTAGAAGAATCTTGTTGAACTCACCCTTTCGCCAACGAATCAACCTGCCCTCGACGGAAGTAAGTCGTTGGCAGTAGGTCACAGTGCCGATTTTGTCCTTCGTAAGAATCTCGAGAACTTCAACAGCTGATTATACGGCCGGTTCGGTGAACTCACTTGACACTGACACACACAGTAGGAACGGCACTTGTCTAATTTATGGCAGGGCGCACGGCTAATCGCAGGTACGCGGACACCCCCGAGAGTCGAGCGGCGATCGGCGATCGGGTCACTTTACCGAACGTGCATTTTACTGCGCGAGCACTTTCACCGATAACTCCGAATAAAACAATTATGTAGAGGAACGTAATTGAACCTACGTTAGAGATATTTGGTGGCCCTGAAAAGGGCCGATTGTTATTGCCAAAATTGCCAAGATCGGCACGACGTACCCTCCTCGAGCTTGCATGCACGTCTCGGAGCACCGGCGGCCGTTGCGCTGCACTTCTCCCAATGTTTCTCGATTAAGAAACGTAACAAATATCCTGTAAAACTCCGCGTTAGTTCGTTGCTGTATGGTACCCGTTCGGTTTGAAAAACGATTCTGCCAGCTCTAGCGTTTCTTGGGTCTTGCTTAGAAGGACGTTCATTAGGGAAGGGATATTTTTACAATAGTACAACGTAGTGGCTCGCACATTTGGAGTCAATTCAGCCAAAAAATACCCGTGCGCTCGGGGCGGCCGCATGGTCTTCGTCACTACGAACGCGCTAGCGAAGACGCAGGGCAAGGAGTGCTATAAATTTCACTATTGTCCATACCGTGTCGTAAAGGGAAAGTGTGGCTATTTTACGAAATACGTGCATCGTCTTAAAACTACATCGACAGCGTACACGCAACATAATCCTTTAATATTTTCTTACGATTCTTCCCGCAAAGAAGGAACAGTACATACAATTCCCAAAATTATCAATTTAGTATTGTATTGTATTGCGAAGACACTGCTTGCGACGCATACACGCTTGCCCGTGTCATTTGTAATATTATAAACTTAATGTTGTGGGATGTTTAGTGTCGAGTGCATGGCGTGAATAAAAGTACAAGCGCGAAGACACTGTTTGCGGCGTGTCGAAATGCTTAAACTCTTAAACAGTCGGCTCCCTAAGAATCTCTGATTTCGATCTTGTTATGATTTTCGCACGCGCGCGGCAACCGACTGTTTACGGGAACGCGAGCAGCAAAGCGTGCCGCGGTACATGGGCCCGATCAGAGGGACCTGTTCCAGACGACCAAAATGTTGATAGACATAACGATGTCTGTCTCCAAATGCGTATCAAACAGTGTCCTCGCTAACACAATACAATATTAAATTGATCATCTTCCAAGTTGTGTGTACTGTTTCGTCTTCGCGGAAAGAATCGTAAGAAAATATTAAAGGTTTATGTTGCGTGTACGCTGCCGATGCAGTTTTAAGCCGATGCACGTGTTTCACAAAATAGCAGACTTTCCCTTTCGGCACTGTTGTGTAATCACTCACCCATGTGGCAGAAAGAGCCTGTGATAGAGCCTTGTAAGTAACAGAGCTATATCACATTGCGGTGAATAGGTGTAGATGAGCACAATCATTCAATACCAACGAGGAATCAGAGTGAAGCAACTATCTATTGTGAATAATCTAAGAAATGCGGTGATATTGTATAAGCGGTGAGATCTCAATTCTTGCGGAGGTTCGACAAGACGCGGCGAAGCTACAATTATTCAAACAGACAGCATGGCGGTTACTGTTACGCGGGTATAAGAACAAAGGATTCCGATATTGAATGTTACCACATGAGTTAGATTCGCGGTGAGGAATCTGGTGTGTCTGGAATAGTCAAGAACAGAGCAATTAACGGTAACAAGGTAGATTTATTCTAATAATTAAATAATCATACCTAGCGGTGAGTACAATTTGTATCGTAGAGCTCGGCGGTTTCCTGCGAGCTCACGCTCGTCTTATCCTTATATTAATATTAAGATTAATATTAAAGAGCTCTGGACACCTCACTATGCTTGCGGAAGAAATTCTTAGATCTTAAAATGCGGTAATCTTTGATCTGCGGTGAACACAATGAATATACGAAAAAACAATATACTGCGTGTGCACACGGTGATGAGAAAACCAATAATGGCGATCGATAGACGCCAACGAAAAAACATGAAGAACAGAGTTCATAAAGTTAAAAGATTCGCCCTGCTCTCATGAAAATGCGTGCGTGCGGAGCGGGCCTGAGGTGACAGCAGGCTGATTATTGGCTAATTGGGCGATAAGCGCCCTCTGACGCTGACGGCGGTACGCGTGATCGATGCGGATAGAGAATCAATATTAGGCGGCTCGACGCCGCCTAACCTCACGCGGTGCGGTGCCCCAGAGAGGGCACTGCGATGCTAATTACCGAACATTCCGCCCGCCATCAGCAACAGCGTTGATGATTAAACCCTTTTCTCGTGCTTCTTGAGGTTGGGGTTGTACGCGGTTCTTCAGAGTTCTTGATTCTCTGGAGCTGGTGTAGGAGCTGGCAAGACAGCGAGCTTAGAGATAGGTCTCTTCATTGTAGAGGTGGCTGTCTTGAGAGTAACCACCCTGGTGAGTCCGTCTTGTCCAGGGTGGAGCGCCATTACTCTGGCGAGCGGCCACTTGGATGGTGGAAACCTTTCATCGGTTATTAACACCAGGGAGTCCACTGCGATCTCGTTGGATGGATGGTGCCATTTTGAGATAACTTGATGCCGCTGCAGATAACTGGTCGACCAGGTTGACCAGAATCGTTGGAGCTGTTGCTGCAGGAGTTGCCATCGATCCAGTCTAGAGCTCTTGAGCTCGAGGAGCGATGGTTCAGGCAGTGTATTGATTGCCTGTCCAATGAGGAAATGACCTGGCGTCAATACTGACAGGTCGTCTGGATCCTCGCTCAGAGCTTCCAAGGGCCGAGAGTTCAACACTGCCTCAACTTGGACCAGAAGAGTCGTAAATTCTTCAAAGGTGAGGGCAGTGGCGGTGATCCTCGAGAGGTGGTGCTTAATGGATTTGACTGCAGCTTCCCATTTTCCTCCCATATGCGGGGCTGCAGGCGGATTGAATCGCCAGGTAATGCGATCCTGTGCGAAGAGCTCAGAGAGCTTCGAACACTCCTTTGTCCCTCGAGTGAAGAGCCTCTTGATCTCGGCGGCGGCTCCAGTGAAATTGGTGCCACAATCACTGGAGAGCGTCTGACAGATCCCACGGCGGCCGATGAACCTCCTGAATGCCGCGAGGAATGAGTCAGTGGAGTAGTCGCTGACCACTTCCAAATGGACAGCCGACGTCGAAAAGCATACAAAGACACAAAGCCAGCCCTTTGTAGTCTTCGCACCTCTTCCCTTCCATGTCCTGAGCACGATCGGTCCGGCGTAGTCCAACCCCGTATGGGTGAACGGGGAGGATGGAGTTACGCGGGTGGTTGGCAGCTGGCCCATAAGCTGTTGAGCTCGTTGTCTGCGGTAGCGGGCGCACTTCATACATTTTAAAATGTATGAGCGTACAGGCTGCCTTCCTCCGATTATCCAACAAGTCTGTCGGATGCGGGCGAGAGTTAACTGGGTGCCACCGTGGAGCGTGCGTTCATGTGCGTCAGAGATCAGGAGCTCGGAGAGCCTCGATGACCGTGGCAGGATCGCAGGATGCTTGTTGTCATGCTCAAGGTTGGAGTTCTTGAGCCTTCCTCCAACCCGAATGATGCCCTTGGTGTCCAGAAAGGCCGTCAATCGGCTGAAGGGATGTCCACGAGGCCAGGGGGTCATCGTCGAAAGTATCTTGAGCTCGAATTGGAAATACATGGATTGCGTAACTTTAACCCAGTATTCCATAGAGCGGTCAAGGTCTGTTGGGCCGAGCTCGTTCCGGAGCGATGAATCTGGCACCTTAGCGAAGATGGAACGAACTCTGAAACATATTGCGGTAATACGGAGGAGGCGGTTAAGAGAAGAATATCGGTTAATAAGATCCCAACAGACTGGTGTCTGAACGCCAGCGGTAAACGCCAACCCTGGTCGTTCTTCGAGCTGGATCGCTGGGTCGAGTGCGAAATTCTGAGCCGGCCAAGACTCGGCGGTTTTCAGAAGCCATGGTGGGCCGGTCCACCATAGGTGGTGCTTCTGGAGCTGGTATGGCGTAAGTCCCCTTGATGCACAGTCCGCTGGATTGTCCTTCCCTGGAACGAACCTCCACTGGCCAGTTGGAGTGAGATCTTGTATTGCGGACACTCTGTTCCTAACGAAGTCCTTCCAGCGAGACGGGTGCGAGCTTATCCACGTCAGTGCAACTGCGGAATCAGTCCACAAATAAGTTGGAGCTTCACCAAGGTCTAGCGCTTTCCGGCAGTAGGCTACTAGCTTAGAGAGCAGTAGTGCGGCGCTGAGCTCCAGTCTCGGGATAGTGAGACGCTTGAGAGGAGCGACCTTGGTCTTGGAGCATACCAGAGTAACGCGGGCTCCGGTATTTGCGGTGTGGACCTTGAGATATACGGTTGCCGCCATTGCAACCTGAGAGGCGTCGGAGAACCCATGGAATTCTACCGTTGCACTGGTGGAAAGTTGGATCCATCTTGGTATTGAAATTTCGGGGATCGTGGCGAGCTCGTTCTTGAATTTATTCCATTTGCGGCAAACGTGATCCGGCAAATGGTCATCCCAGCTGAGCTTCTCCAGCCAAAGCTCCTGCAATAATACCTTGGCTTGGATGGTGATAGGCGAGAGAAAACCAAGAGGATCAAAAAGTTGCGCGATCTCTGACAGGATGCGGCGTTTAGTTGGATGCGGAGCTGGAGCTGGTGGCTTGATTCTGAATTGGAAACTATCAGAATGCGGGGACCAATGCAGGCCTAAGAGCTTCGTGCTATTTGCGGTATCGTCAAACGATAAAGTTGTTCTCGCTTCCACCCGAGAATGCTGCTGCAAACCATGATGGTTACTGGTCCACTTGGCGAGAGGAAAGCCGCCCGCCATGCAGAGCTTCGTAAGCTGGTCGGCAATAGCTTGGAGCTCGGTGATATCGTCGGCACCACCGAATATGTCGTCCACATATCGTCCTTGAAGAAGAGGTTGGAGCGCAAGCGGGTATTTGTCGCCTTCATCGGCCACGAGTTGAAGAAGCACCCGAACTGCTAAATATGGAGCTGGTCGCGTGCCATAGGTCACAGTAGTGAGCTGATATGGAACAATATTGTTCTGCTCATCTTTCCAGAGGATCCGCTGAAGATCCCAGTCACGTTGGTCCACTAGGATCTGTCTGAACATCTTCGTGATGTCAGTGGCGAAAATAAAGCGGTGGCGGCGAATCCAGAGCAGTACATCGATTAAATCGATCTGGAGCTTCGGACCTGTGTGGAGCACGTCATTCAGTGACACTCCAGAACGTGTTGGGCGGGAGCCATTAAACACAACTCTCAGCTTGGTAGTCGTGCTGTCTTCTCTCAGCACGCCGTGATGCGGTAGATAATAGACTGGAGATTCAGTCGCGGTAGTCGGTGCCTTCACCATATGATGGAGCTGCTGATATTCCGTGAGGAATGATGAATAGAGCTCGCTGTAGGTCTCGTCACTTGCAAGACGCCGTAGAAGATGTTGAAGGCATCGCGAGGCGGTAAGATACGAATCTCCAAGCTGAGAGGGCGGCGATCTCACAGGAAGTCTTACAATGTACCTTCCGGAGCTCGTTCTGGAGTGCGTTAACTTGAAGTGAGCTTCACAGGCTTGCTCCTCTGGAGAGAGGTCTTGCGCGGTTGGAGCTTCTGGTACTTCCTCTTGAACCCAAAACTGAGTGAGCAGATCTTGAAGGCTTTGCGTTGTTTGATCGATTGACATGTGATACGCGGATGCGGTTGTATCTTCGGTGGTGTTGACCGGACCAAAGACAATCCAGCCAAAGATGGTCTTTTGCGCGACCGGGAGATGTGGAGCATCCTTGACGATGTCCGGTAGTAATATCATCCCGTAGTTGTCGGCTCCGAGAATCATGTCAATCGACTGCGGTGTTAAATAGTGCGGGTCTGCGAGCTCGAGGTGTCCCAAGTGTTCCCACGTTGGGTGCGAGCTTTGCGCACTCGGAATCTCGTTGGTAAGCTGCTTCAAGATGTGTGCGGTGATTTGAACTGACTCTGGTGAGTAGATGGATCTCAGTGTCAGTTCCACCACGCCTCGTGTGAACCCAGCTTCAGAGCCGCCAATACCACGGATCGCAATGGTGGAATGATGGCGTGGTATGCGGAGCGTCTTGACTAGAGCTTCTGAGACGAAGCTCAACTCTGAACCAGAGTCGATTAGCAATCGAGCCCGGTGGCTGAGGTGCGGTGTTTCTATTTGAACGAGGCTGGTGGCGAGTAGTACAGCCGGACGACTGTAGCGGTGGTTCAAAGGCGGTGGATGTTGCGTGCGGTGCGGTAGTGGTTGAAGTAGCGGTTGCGGTTTATTGTGCGGTGATTCTTGCGGTGGAGGTTGCGGTAAATCGGGTGGAAGCGGAGGTCTTCATTTTTTCGCGGTGGCTGGAGCGGGAGCGGTGTGGATCATTGTGTGATGCCGTTGATCACACACCCTGCACCTCCTGGTGGATCGACACCACGCGAGCCCATGGTGCCCGAGACAGTTGGGGCAGAGCTGCTTCTCCCGAGCAACTGCGGCTCGAGCCTCATTGCCGAGAGCGGCGAATTTGCGGCATGTTGTGATGTAGTGGACATCGCCGCAATAATCGCAATAATACGGCGAGTCTTCAGGATGTATCGCGGGACGTCCCTGGCGCGGTGCGGTGGATCCTGAGGTTGTCGAGGATGCGGCAGCAGAGGAGCTCGTTGACGTCGGCCTTTGCACGACGTGGTGCGCTGCGACTACCGCTGGTCTTCGTTGCGCGGTAGATGCGTAGGAGCTCGGCTGCGGGGTCTTCGCAGAGCTCTCCAGGCACTCACTCGCTCGAGCTCTGCCCTCGAGGAAAGCAGTCAGGCTTTTGAGCGTTGGGAGCTCGGTTGTTGAGCCCAATTTTTGCTCCCACGCTTGGCGCGTGGTCGTGTCGAGCCGCCTGGTCATCGTGTAGACGATGACCGTCTCCCAGGTATCGGCATCGACTCCGAGCGCCTTCAGCGAGCTGCGGACTTCAGCGGTGGTATTAAGGAGCCCGTTCAGTTGGTTAGCCGATGGTGCGGTGAGCTGCTTTCCTCCAAAAAGCTTGTCGAGCTGCGCGGTTACGAGGAGCCGCTTGTTCTCAAACCGCTTCTTGAGTTGAGCCCAAGCGGGAGCAAACGAGCTTCCTTCCATGGGGAAGGAGCTCACAAGCGGTGCGGCGGACCCGGCAAGACTGGTCTGCAGATAATGCATCCGTTGCACATCTGAGAGCCCCTCATGCTCGATCACGATCGAGGTGAACAGATCGCGGAACGATGGCCAGGAGATATAGTCGCCGTGGAATGGGGCGATCTTAAGCTCTGGAAGCTTACTCGGAGCTGGTGCGGTGGTCTTGACGGAGCTCGTCTGCAAGGCGGCGATGCTTGCACGCCTCGTTAGCAAAGCCTCCTTCGCCTTGCCGCTCTTCCTCATTGGCTCAGCCACATACTGCCCAACGAGCTCGGGGAGCTCCAGACGCTCTGCGGCGCACAGATCGCACAATGTAGCTTGCGTTTCTGTGTACTCTGCCACATACTCTTTGAGCATCGCGAGCTTGGCGGTGAGAGCGGCAGCCGACGCCTCTTCCAGGCTCGCGAGCTCCATCGAGCTCTCACAGTGCTCGAGCACCATCTCCCGCTGCGTGCGGAGCATTGCCAGCTTTAGCTGGAGCCTGGCCGACGGCTTCTTTGCCTTCGGAGATGCGGAGCGGGAGGAAGGCTTAACCTTTTCTTGGTCATTGGCGGTGCGCTCTATCAAGAGCTCGGCGGGAACATCCAATGTTGCCACGTGGATGGCAGGAGACTCAGGCGTCTGCGGTGCGGTGACATCCAGCGCGGATCCCTCGCTGAGCATCGGCGGTGGGAGCGCGATTGCGGGTAGAGCGCTTTTCCCCTCTGACATCTTGAGCTAGCGGTGAAAATGAACGTGTAGATGCATGATAACGAGAGGCGGTAAGAATAAATACAATAAAGAATGCGGCAGACAATATAACTAACTACTCAAGAGCCATGTGTATGCATAATTATTAAAAGATGAATGTATGAACGAGGATGACGGATGACGCAATTATAACGAGTGAGCATTGAATAGGCACTCGAGTCAAAAAGGGGGGGGTGATAATAAAAAGAATGTCAAGTAAAATAAATAGAGCTGTGCGAGTAAACGAGCACATGAGTCCAAATGACAAATGAATGATTTGAAATTGATCCAGTCAGTGTAAAATTAATAAGAGTATTTGAGCAAGTCTAGACAGCATGCAGGTGCACGAGGTAACCTGAATATTGTCTAACTGCGTATTATAAAGAGCGATACTGAATGAATAGGTAGAATGCAGGAGCACGAAGGAAAACCTGCATAACGCCTAAACCAGTATGCGGATCAAAGTTATGTGAATCTATTAACTGAATAACTGAGGTTTAAAGCGGAGGAGTGAGTTCTCTCGAATGCATAGACAGTGCGGTAACATAATATAAATCACCCTCGATGAACAATAATAACCATAATAAATAGATATAAATAGAAATTTAAACATCACCTGAATAATCACTGTCAACAGAAAATACATATTACATAAAACAATGCGAAATAAATAACCACAGAATTCAATACATAATAAATAACAATAAATGAACAATTAAATAAATAACATGTTTCCTCAATATATAAAATATACAAATGTGCGCGCAACGCAGCACAGGAGTCGTGAAGAATAGTCTCATAATGCCAATAATAATTCGATAATTGCTGAATAATCGCGGTGCAGTCAGGATGTTAATGTGACGTAGTATAATTCAATACCGCGGAATTAATTTGGCAATATCTGAAGTACTCGAGATATAAGAGTCAGCCATAATGATAGAGTACGTTCGATAGCAAAGCAAATGTGCGGTGAACCCGAGCACATGAGTCAAGATATTGAAAGTGCAAAATAACTATGAATTGCAACAATAACATCAACGCGTTCTAATGTAAAGTAAGGGTACCGATAAAATGAGTGTCATGAAGCTTAATTTGAATAATATTTCACAATCGTGCTCTCGAGTGAGCACAGAATACAAGCGTACGTTAACAAGAACTTGAAAATAGATAGAAGAATAGAATAAATTTAAGTATTGTGAGTACGTCGGTACGAGATAGCTGCATGGTAAATTAAAAACGTAAATCAATTGTATAAGAGCAAGTACGCGAATCGAAAGGCACATACGTCTATGTTCAATAAATAAAGGAGTACAAACAGTAAACCTCCAATAAGAGTGTTAATGTGCATATCGATGAGCATAAGCGTCCAATATGATGAAATATCTGCATACTAGAGTAGCGTAACATCAATAATTCATTACAAAATAAGAGAGAATTACAATATACATATAAATATGTGCGGTTCAAACGAGCGACGCGGTGAGATCACATTATTAATAAATGTGATTGCATAGTGAGGCGAATGAGATGATGCATAGTGAGGCGAGACGCAGAGGGGACGCGGGGTTTGACTATTCCAGAATCCGGCTCGAAGGACCAAAAAATGTTGTGTAATCACTCACCCATGTGGCAGAAAGAGCCTGTGATAGAGCCTTGTAAGTAACAGAGCTATATCACATTGCGGTGAATAGGTGTAGATGAGCACAATCATTCAATACCAACGAGGAATCAGAGTGAAGCAACTATCTATTGTGAATAGTCTAAGAAATGCGGTGATATTGTATAAGCGGTGAGATCTCAATTCTTGCGGAGGTTCGACAAGACGCGGCGAAGCTACAATTATTCAAACAGACAGCATGGCGGTTACTGTTACGCGGGTATAAGAACAAAGGATTCCGATATTGAATGTTACCACATGAGTTAGATTCGCGGTGAGGAATCTGGTGTGTCTGGAATAGTCAAGAACAGAGCAATTAACGGTAACAAGGTAGATTTATTCTAATAATTAAATAATCATACCTAGCGGTGAGTACAATTTGTATCGTAGAGCTCGGCGGTTTCCTGCGAGCTCACGCTCGTCTTATCCTTATATTAATATTAAGATTAATATTAAAGAGCTCTGGACACCTCACTATGCTTGCGGAAGAAATTCTTAGATCTTAAAATGCGGTAATCTTTGATCTGCGGTGAACACAATGAATATACGAAAAAACAATATACTGCGTGTGCACACGGTGATGAGAAAACCAATAATGGCGATCGATAGACGCCAACGGAAAAACATGAAGAACAGAGTTCATAAAGTTACAAGATTCGCCCTGCTCTCATGAAAATGCGTGCGTGCGGAGCGGGCCTGAGGTGACAGCAGGCTGATTATTGGCTAATTGGGCGATAAGCGCCCTCTGACGCTGACGGCGGTACGCGTGATCGATGCGGATAGAGAATCAATATTAGGCGGCTCGACGCCGCCTAACCTCACGCGGTGCGGTGCCCCAGAGAGGGCACTGCGATGCTAATTACCGAACAGGCACGGTATGGACAATAGTGAAATTTATGGCACTCCTCGCCCTACGTCTTCGCTAGCGCGTTCGTAGTGACGAAGACCATGCGGCTGCCCCGAGCGCACAGGTATTTTTTGGCTGAATTGACTCCAAATGTGCGAGCCACTACGTTGTACTATTGTAAAAATATCCCTTCCCTAACGAACGTCCTTCTAAGCAAGACCCAAGAAACGCTAGAGCTGGCAGAATCGTTTTTCAAACCGAACGGGTACCATACAGCAACGAACTAACGCGGACTATTACAGGATATTTGTTACGTTTCTTAATCGAGAAACATTGGAAGAAGTGCAGCGCAACGTCCGCCGGTGCTCCGAGACGTGCATGCAAGCGCGAGGAGGGTACGTCGAGCCGATCTTGACAATTTTGGCAATAACAATCGGCCCTTTTCAGGGCCACCAAATATCTCTCACGTAGGTTCAATTACGTTCCTCTACATAATTGTTTTATTCGGAGTTATCGGTGAAAGTGCTCATGCAGTGAAATGCACGTTCGGTAAAGTGACCCGATCGCCGATCGCCGCTCGACTCTCGGGGGTGTCCGCGTACCTGCGATTAGCCGTGCGCCCTGCCATAAATTAGACAAGTGCCGTTCCTACTGTGTGTGTCAGTGTCAAGTGAGTTCACCGAACCGGCCGTATAGCCGAATCAGCTGTTGAAGTTCTCGAGATTCTTACGAAGGACAAAATCGGCACTGTGACCTACTGCCAACGACTTACTCCCGTCGAGGGCAGGTTGATTCGTTGGCGAAAGGGTGAGTTTAACAAGATTCTTCTAACGTTAGTTATTCACATCGATTATCTTAGACCATAATTTACCCACCTGAAAACATGCTGTTAAGAAAATCATTTTTTCCACAAATACTACAACTTTTCATACCTCCCGAATTACGAGTGACAGTATTGAACACAGTTATTCAACGACTATTAGTTTATTTGAAGACGATATGTGATATTTGCCGTATGCTTTTCTCGATACCCACGCGATCTACTTGTTCACGCTCGCGGCGGAGCGTGTCAGAGACCACACTCTCGTTTCGAGCGCGCGTTCAATACGCGCTCGGATTGGCCTAGCCGTTTCGTTAATAATTCAAAACCGAAGGCGCTTAGGACATTATTGCTAAGGAAAAAGTTGTTCAGAATCACCTCAGCTACCCCTCATTTCCCGGTGTCGAGCTAGTTACGGGACACCCTGTATACTAATTGCGGATCAAAACTGACTTTATTTTTTAAAGTTTGTGAAATTCTGTCGAAATAAATATCAATCAAAAGAATTTATGGCTAAATATGAATATGTAGATTATTTTTGCTTATAATATTATATATTTTCGGGGAAGGGAAATAAATAAAACTGTGATGCCACCTGTAAGGAAAAGACGCACATGAGGCAGGCCACATGGCGACCGGTGCAATGTCGCACACATAATATATATACATCGCTTTTTGTTTCACATTACACGTAAATGTCTACAGAACAATAACACGGAACTTTATTACACATTCATTACACTAGACACTTCGAAATTTGTTCGCTTTACATGTTGCAAAAAACCCAATGCACGCGCACACACCGGTAATCAACTTTCCAAGGAAGATGGCGACACAAAATTACTGACGGCATCGGCCTAGACCACTGAATTTGCAGCCTCGATTCTGCATGCTACAACTTCGCGGTATACGTCTCTCCAACACCGTCTAGGACCACGGGCGAGGTCTGGGCGCACGTCGATGCGCCTTCACGCCCGTGTGCCTCGGCGCGAGTGAGACGGGTTATCCGAATAAAAAGAGAGGGACATACACGCGACGTTGTCACGTCCGGCGTCGAGACTGACATGAGAGAGAAGCGAGAGGAGCAAAAGAGATGACACATAAAACATACCGACAGGTGAACGTACCGGTAGGTAGTAGTAAAATTGCGACCCGACCCCTACATTTTAATTGGATATGTATAAATTTATATATTATTTAAAAAATACCTGCCGCGTCCACGATAATGTGAAATGGAACCAAATTTGTATTACTGCTACTAATACCGTATAACTGTATAGATATTCTACTGTATAGAAGAAATATTTTATAATTATATTGTATGTGTCCATGATTTTGAAAGTGGTCTAAGTAAAAAAATTTTTAAAATGTGTGTAGAATAATATGAACTATATAATATCATAAATAATAATATGAACACCTAAAATATTTATAAATTATTTTTTATTTATTAGTAATTATAAAAATATTGAACAACTTGGTGCTGGTTCCTGCCACCCCCATGGTCCCCACGGCCCCGCCAGCCCCCCCGCCCCCCGTGGCCCCTTCGCCACCCGTGGCCCCGCCGTCCGCCGCGGGCACCCCGTCCCCTGTGGCCTTAGTATTGGCGAGGACCCCCGCGAGGGCCCCCGCGGTAATCTCCGCGATGATCCCTCGGACTTCGTTTTGTTAGGCGGTAACCTTCCCGCCACAATTGTGCTCGGAGCTTTCTCATTGCGGCCTGTAACATTAGATGAATATATAAGTAATGTCACTAATTTTTTCTAACACGGTAAATGACGTTTAATTTCAACTTTCTTCATATAGTTGGAAAGCTTGAAGACCAAGTTATTTTTCTATGTTTTCGCCTACCCGCTCGATGACCTTCCTCATCTGCACGGTGAACTTTTGTATCCCCGTGTTATATCAGGTTGCCGCCGCGTCCGAGTGCGACGACCTTCCGCTTCGCCCTTCGCCGTGGACGTCGTCGCGGCGGGAAGAAAATTCCCTGCACCACTTTCGAACGTTTTTCACGTCCATGCATTTTTCTCTGTAACCTTTAGTCAATTGACGATGAATTTTAACTGTGACGTACGGTCTGTAATTCTATTTTTAAACGCAAAAAAGGTACCCCAATTGAAATTCATCGTCAATTGACTTAAGATTACGGAGAAAAATGCATGGACGTGAAAAACGTTCGAAAGTGGTGCAGGGAACTTTCTTCTCGCCGCGACAACGTCTGTACGGTATAACACGGGGATACAAAAGTTCACCGTGCGGATGAGGAAGGTCATCTGGCGGGAAGGCGACTACATAGAAAAATAGCTTGGTCTTCAAGCTTTCCAACTAAAATGAGGAAGTTGAAAATAAGCGTCATTTATTGCGTTAAAAAAATTGGAGACCTTACTTTAAAAATAACCCTCGTCCAATACAGATAAAATACTTACGGGACGGGGTTCCAGTCGACGTTCCTCCGAGGTTGTCGCGGAGACCTCCATGTCCTCCTCGCGAGGATCCATGGCCGAACTTGGGGACGGGGCATCCGCCAAAGCCACGGTTTCCGCCGCCAATGCAGAACTATTTTTTCTGATAATAAAAAACGAACGATTTACAATAAATTTATTACAAATATTTTTTTGTTTTAATTGACTTTTTATACTTACTCAAAACTATCCCCGCGATCTTTTCGCGGAGATCGTGAATTTTTTCGGCATCCTGCTCCTTCTCTCCCTCTGCAGTCTCTGCAAACCATGCAAACAACAATTAAAAATAGTCATTAATGCTATGTGGAATGCTTTATACACTTTACATCATATAACATACACATTCGCACGAATGGCGAGGCGAATGAGGAGTAGACCGATTATACATTCACCTCGTCATTCACCACGCCAGATGCGGCGCTCGCCTCCGACATGATTTTTTACTTGTGGAATTGAGTGGAAAGACCGCACACTCCATATCCAGAGGGGATTTGGAAGGTGGGATTACAAAAAAATTAACGAATCTAGGCTTGTACCGGCGAGACGGACTAAGCGTTTTCACAGTCGCTATTTGGAACCCGAAGCATCCACTACATAAAAACAACCAAAAACTCACGGTGCGTGGGCTCTAATATCGTTCATTATGAATGTATCCACTAATGAGTCTAAGACAATGGTACTCGCGAAAGCAGCGAGAGACGAGGCGAATGCGTAACGGGGCGTCCTACGTGAACAAATTCAACTCGAACGCGACGCGACCGTGATCAAACGGCTTGATATTTTCACGCGATCTCAACGCGATTGAAGACCCAAACGGCGAAGTTACGCTCCATCGCTCGAATTCCGTTTCGCGTCATATCGCGTTTGCGTGGGCGAAAGACACTCCGATCGCGTCGCGTCGCACCGCGTTGGGTCGCGCCAATTTGCTCACGTAGAACGCCCTGTAAACGCGGTATCACGCACTTTTATTTTTTATAGTGTGGGGTACTCACGTTTCTTATTGCTGGTGCTCATTTTGTTCGTGCTCCTTTAACGCCGACGCTCGTCTTTGCAATGGCAGTCGCTAAACTTCCGCTTCTCCACACACTCTCCTCTTTTTCAATTGTTTTCGCCTACCAAATCACGCTGCGTCTATAGAAACTCACTAACGCATACGCATTGTTTCGTGGAAATGACTGTTTATTTCCGTATCGACAGCTTACCGATCGCGATTTGTCGCGAGCCGTCGATGCTCGTAATAAAAAGCATATATTTACAACAGGGTAGCCCCTAAAAGATGTGCATATACAAACTTTCAAAAGAGAAATATTACATGATAAAAGGAAGAGACGTAAAACACACCAACAGGCGAGCGTACTAGTAGTAGGAAAAATTTAGAGTTCGCTTTTACGTTGGGTATTGAAATAATAGTACAAACATTACATGAACGAAAAAAGATGATTCGATTTTCGTTAGGACAAAATTGATTGAAAGAGGTGACTCTTATGTTGAAACTGAAAATTATTCCCGAAGAAAAGTTCGTATACCTTTCCGGCATAATGTATGTACGTACGTAGAAAAAAAGGACAGTCGCTCTGAAGGTAGCGGACACGTAGTTTTTGCGTTAGTTCCGTGCTTTCTTTACTCGCGACAGAACGTTATTCAGACTAGCGTTTGAATATTGTTCTGCGTAGGTGAATTGAGTGCGCGGTGTTTTTTTGCATAGTTTTTGAGTTAGTTCCGTGCTTTATTTGCCAGCGACAGGAAGTTATTCAAACTAGCGTTTGAGTATCGTTCTGCGTAGGTGGGTTTAAGTTCGCGGTGTTGTTTAGGAGTTTTATGACTACCAACAAACGCCACGAACGCCGGGGTATAGTGCATGGAAAAGGAGGACCAGAGAAATGTAGAAAAACAAATAGGAAAGAGTGCAGGTCGTTACGCACTTTCAAGGCGGAGGTGTAGCCTATCGAAGGGCCATAGAAAAAAAGTAAGTACTTCCACAAAGACGTAAGGCAGCCTACACGTACATTCACATCGTCAGTCTTGCATGGTCATGCCAGATTTGGCAGACAAGACGGTTCGGGTCGGCGGTAAACCGGCTGACTAAAGCAGGGAGCACACCAAATGCGCGACGTAGCCGAACGTATTTAGTGTGTTCCTTGGTTCAAACAGGGCTAGTCGCACGATTTTGACATAGATATGTCTATTGGCTGGGGCTCAAACAAAAAATTTGTCCATGATGTTTGTATTGGCAGATACAATGTTACCACGACTACTCCTCGGCCCCCGCAGAAAATAGTTGAACGTGAAAGATGTACCAACAAATTTATGGTGAAGAGCGAGAGAGAGCGTGGGTGAGAGGGAGAGCGAGAGAGAGAGAGCGACAGAATGCGATGCGTGGCCGTGCGATATATCCTCGAAAATGCATGTCGAAAATTTTTTCGACCACAGTTACGTTCGCCTGTCGGTATGATCTATCTGCCCTCTCTTATGTTTCTCTCATTTCTCTCTCTGTCATTGCATCGCCCGTTGACGATGTCACAGTATACGTTCCTCTCTTTTTTTCTGTGAGTCCGTCTTTCTCGCACCATCCAGGCACACGGATGAGTAAAGGGCGCAAGGCTGTGAGGGAGCAACTGTCCCATGCGTATAGAGCTCGTCGGCGAGGCTGCTACGAGTGCGAGAGTGACGCTCCGATGGAAAGAAAGATAGGGACCCATTGGCCGAAAAGTCGGACGCTGTCGCAAAAAGCGAGAGAGCGCGTATAAAAGAATGGGAGGGACGTATACCGTCAAATTGTATTCTTTTACACGCGCCCTCCTGCTTGCGAAGTACATGGACGCACACACGTCCGCTTTTGGCGTCTGCGTCGAGATAACGGCGTGCATTTTGCGACAGCGTCCGACTTTTCGGCCAATGGGTCCCCCTCCCTCTTTCCATCGGAGCGTCACTCTCGCACTCGCAGCAGCTCCGCCGACGAACTCTGTACGCATGTGACAGTTACTCCCTGATAATTTATTACCTGATTTTGTCTTGAAAATCTGTTGTTTTATCATTTCTTTCACCTTCCTGATTCTATATCCTGTACATATGTGTGCCCATGATTATAAAAGTATTTTGTTATATTTTAAGGAATATAACACGAAATAACCGGTAGTTTTTTTATTTTTTTACTTAGACCACTTTCAAAATCATGAACACATACAATATAATTATAAAATATTTCTTCTATACAGTAGAATATCTATACAGTTATACGGTAGTAGTAGAAGTAATACAACTTTGATTCCTTTTCACATTATCGTGGACGCGGCAGGTATTTTTTAAATAATATATAAATTTATACATATCCAATTAAAATGTAGGGGTCGGGTCGCAATTTTACTACCACCTACCAGTACGTTCACCTGCCGGTATGTTTTATGTGTCATCTCTTTTGCTCCTCTCGTTTCTCTCTCATGTCAGTCTCGACGCCGGACGTGACAACGTCGCGTGTATGTCCCGCTCTTTTCTTCGGACAACCCGTCTCACTCGCGCCGTGGCACACGGGCGTGAAGGCGCACCGACGTGCTCCCAGACCTCGCCCGTGGTCCTAGACGGTGTTGGAGAGACGTATACCACGAAGTTGTAGCATGCAGAATCGAGGCTGCAAATTCAGTGGTGTTACGTCCCGAGATGGATTTCGGTGGTGGAAATCCCTGTAAGAGGAGCCACTTTCGTATTGAAGTGAATCGTAGCAGTTAGTAGCAGGATCCCTTGCGTTTCGATTCGGTACTAAAGTACCTAGGGAGAACGGTATCACTGCGAGTATACGATCTGATCAATAAGAACTCTCTCTGTGGAGAAGTAAGGAAATACTTCTTACTGGTTGTTGTTAGATCTATGGGAAGGATAGACTTGAGATTGGATTGTAGGAACGCTGGCGGTAAAATAGTGATTTCAAATTTACTGTAATATGTATTTAAGTGAATTTGTATTTTTAAGCGCAGACATACAATGATTGATATAAAGCCTTATTCGATATACAATACAATAGCTCGCTCGCAGATTCGCTTTAATACAATTCTTTGACGCGTAAGTACAGGATCAGTGTCCCGTTGTAACTATGCTTACAGTTAGTAAGTAGAAGTCTCTTTCTTTCTCTCTTCCTTGTCGTGGAACTAGGACTTAAACAATAAGTTAAAATCAGCGTTGCGCGCTGAAGAATTAAATTGAACTTAGTAGACTGAACACGAGAGAACTGCAATAGAAAACTGTAGTAGAACTGAACTGAATTGAACGATGAACGAATAATCATTCTCCGAGGCTGGAGATCCCTGGTTTTATACTGCTTTTATGCTGCTACTTAGCGATCAACGACTTACGTAAGTACGTAGTCCTAATGTTATCGCGTCCTGTGTAAGGTGTCGCAAATTCAGCGACGTTAATGGGGTCTACCCGACCGTAATTGAAAACGGTATTCCGAGTTTGATTCCAAGTATTCGGTACGTTGGAATAGTTTCCCCAATCATATGTGGACCAAGTGCGCATTTCTCTATCGCCTGCAGTCCAAGATGACTTCTGGACTCTAAAGCTGAAGAGTTGACCGAGAACTGCCACTCTCCGATCTAGCTGTTGACAGCATAGACCACGGATTTCAGACTCGAGATAATGTTGAGTCCGATTAAAGTGTGGCTGATAGCTCATGTCGCGCTGGTACCAAAGGAGTTGACCAATGGAACCAAACGGTCGATCACATAATGATCCACCAAGTTTAACCTTGGCGGATGAGTTGTTTAGCGCGTCATGCACCTTCTCAAACAGTACGGAATTTAGACAAAATCGGCCTCGGCCATTGAAATTGTCGATGGTAATGTTCGCATCTTCGAGATGCGTACGTTGATCCGTAGTTAAAGCGGTTGCACGGGACCATCCTAACAGATTAACCGTTGGAAGTCCAGGCGCCACATCACCAACATTTAGCTGGTACTAGTTCGGCTGGCAGCTGCCAGTCACGAGCTACGTTTTGACAAGTCGTATACTCAAGATCTTTCATGATCGATAAAGCTAGTATTCGTGGAGCAGGCATTGAGCCATATTGCCAATGCGTATGTTCGCTCACACGACCAAAATCTCCCGTCTGGTTTGGCCAGATAAGATCGGCTGTGAAATGATGGTGTTTGCCAGCTTCATCACGAAAGACTCCAATGGATCGCAGGTATGTGTCTATAGCTGGTGGAAGAGAATAAGTCTTTCCGTTTAAATAATTGATGAGGTTTAGTTTATCAAGATCAGCTATTCCTTTGAGGTCGCGAATCTTACAATAACGTGCGTACAGGTGTATGCACATCACGTATCGATAGACTGCTTTAGACACAACCACTGAGAAGCGCTTATCGACTGCTGCTCTTAAATCGTATTCGCGTTCCACAAGTGGAATGAATGATTCGTGAGTCACGGCAAATTGCCGCTGATTGTGGTACTCTGTTAGACCAGCGAAGTCTTCAGCATCAATCTCATCGTACATAGGATCGTTCTTGAGTGGTGTTGATGTGGTGGATAACCTTACACCTGGGGCCGCATCCCTCCCTCGGGAGGTGGCAAGGGCGAAGAGACTGTAGCCTTTAACCCAGTTCGTTTGGGTGCTAATGTTTTCTTAGGAAAACGTTTCTTAATCGGCTTAACTTCAGCTACTTCATCAATGCGTTTAGCGTCGGACATGTTTAGGTTTAGTAGGCACTGCCTGAGATTCAACCAAATAGAAGATTCTTTTTGGGGGTTAGGCGGGAGATTTGACTTGAATTTGGGTGTTTGTAGAGTAACTACAATAAATTAGGTTTTAACAAAATTATATTTTTTTAGAAAAAGTAAGATAAAATATATATATATAAGTTTTGTTTTTATATGTTTTCATTTCCTCCGCTTCCTCTTTGCTGACTGGAGTCTTTTTGTTTGAGTGCCTTGATCGCGTGTATCTGGTGGAATTACGAGTATCTTAATAGTACGAGGGCAAATGTTTGTGTTTCGGATTCAAAAGTTCGTCCTCCGATAGCTCCCATCCAATGGGGCTGGTAGAAGACTCACCTGGTGGAATTGGTGGGGCCTCCGAAATGGTGGGGGGTGCTGGCACCGGAGGGACGTTACACCCCCCCTCCCCCCCCCCCCTTGTGGATTTCCGACATCCTCGGAGGTAGGCGTCGAACCCTCTTCCATGTCCAGAATCATCTCCAGCACATCATTAAAAAACTCCTGACCACCCTGGTGAGGCATGGAGAGGTCCAGAGGGGTGTCACTGGACTCCGCGTTACGGAGCCTCTGCAGTTCTCTTTGTATTGACACTGCTGCATATACAAATGCAGCTAGTTGGTCCGCATTTCGCCTAATCCACTCAAGGGTTACTATGTCGTTGTTCATAATTTTATTTAAATTATACGCGTGGATAATAAAAACCCGAAGTGTGCCGGGTCAGTGTTCGATACTGAATAACGGCTTGTCGTAAGGGTCCTTCTTAATGACAACCTGTCGTGGGAAACTCTCGGTAGTAGGGTAGCGATATGCGATGTTTAATTCTTATAACGTCTTATCTTGTTGCAGTCCCGATCATTGTTCTGCCTGATACCTTTTAATTGAGATATTTTGCCGCTGGTTCTGATGGTGTGGTTCCTACCTCTTATTTATATGTTGCAGATTAGATAAGCGCTTAGATCATCCGTCACTTGATTCGTATGGTGTTCCCCGCTGTAAGTCGGTACGGTAGGTGTTTTTAATCAGAAGTCGTTGATGCAGATTTTTCCTTAACTGTCCGTGGTTGGTAAAAGGTGAACTAATTCATTCGGCCTTGAAAAATACTTGTTCTTTGCTCAATCGTACTCGTACATCCGGATATAATTTTGTTTCAGCTGGGGCTGAAGGTAACGGAGTTGTTGTGGTTTGTAATGGCTCTTCCTCCGCATTAGTAGATTGGTCATCTGTGTTTGGTTTTTCTTCATAAAAATGCAGTAATAAATTTGTTACGCTGTCCCATATTGCTCCGATTAAATGGTAACTCCATCCGTATAAACGGTGTATCGCGTATCCGTGTAATGCTGTGTCTAATGTGACTTTAACAAATTTTGCAATGAACCATAATCCAAGCATTCCGGCGCTGAAAGTTCCGAATCCGGTAAACCATCCCCAAAGGCGAGACCATGTTGAGGCGGCGATTTCTTCTAAGGTTTTTTCGTCTAATAGATTGATAAAAGACATCCCCTGTTTATCGGCTGCTTGTCCCGTCATACTTCTGGCGATAGCGTTAAGTACGGCGGGTCCCTCTGCCGGAAACATAATATGATCGCGTAATTTACCTAATTCTTCTGCGGAATAAATTCCGGACGTAGCCAGATTATCCGGGTTGGTATACGTCCATGTGTTTGTAGTTGCTGGCTTCAATTCCTGTGGTGGAATTGAAGATATCGCGGTGGGCGAGATTTTGTACCAAATTCCATCTAGTTGGTACATGTTTGGTACATAAGGGTTGCAATCCGTTTGCGTTTCTGTTTTTAGTAGAATATTAGTTCTCGGTCCCATAAAGTAGGATATGTTGCCTCTTGAAACTGGCAATTGTTGATAACTGTTTTCTGTTTCCCTTAATTTAACGGCGACGGGTACACATTTTATAATGTGTACTACTTCTCCCGAAACAACTGCCATGTATCCCGGTCCTTTCATAATCTGATATGCGAAATCCTCTGGTAGTAATTTGGAGTAAGCCAGGGCGTTTTCCAGAATTTGTTTTTCCAATTCACATTGTTGTAGCAAAAAATCTCGATATAACGAAGTCATCTGGTTCTTAATGTGTTTCTCCAGATAAACAAATTTGCTATTTACATAAGTAAATATATCCAAATTGTTGACCGCTGTGGGTCTTCGTTGTGCGAAGGATTCTCCTGGCTTTCTTTCTATGATGAACAGCTTCGGGTGTTCGGTGCGTGTCAATAGATAATTGCACAAACTCAATCGACCTTTCTGTGCTAATGCAAAGGTAATTTCTTCTGTCGTGATGGCGTAAACCGTTGTGGATTCGGTAGCGTTTTCAAATATACGTTCGGCTTTTCCCTCGTAAAGAACGTCGTAACTACTGAATTTACAACGGTCGTCAGGGACTCCTGCCCAGAATGTATTGCCTCCTTCCAAATCAAAACATTGCCCGTCTGACAGGGTGCAATGGCTCCCTGAGTGCAAAATGATTTTATTTGCATCTGGTTTTGTTGAGGCGAAGTAATCGCGTAGAGTGATTCTAACGACGGCTTGTACGACCACGTCGTCCCAGGATCCGTAAGGATCGGCGTACTTTATTCCTTCGCAGGTGCCGTCATGCGATATTGATCCGGCTAACGTAACACTTTTAGTTGTGGTATCGTTGGATCTTAAACCCGTGATCAAATCATCTCTAGCGAAGGCGAATGCTCTAGTAAAATGCATTTTAAGACAGGTGTCGGAACTGACGTCCATTATGTAATCCATCCGGCCGTGTGTAACTACTGATACGTGAGAGTGCATGCCACAATAGTAAATGGTTCTATCTATCTCAACCTTGCATTGTATCACGTGTGCATTGGAGAAATCCGCCAATTGGAGTAGTTGAACGTATGTAGTTTCAATGGTTGGCTTTTGAATATTTATTTGGCAATCCCCGACGGATCGAACGGTCATTGTAGTTATGTTGGTGTTGGATGATCCGCAGTCGTATACTATCAGACTGTTGGCTTGGTTGATGGGAAGTAGGAGTATTGCGATGAAAACCAACATCTGAAAGCAGACACTTATGTTAGTGTCTTGTCGAGGAATGTCCGTAAGAGTTCTTAAGCCGATTAGGGTGAACGACTTTTTCCCCTCTATTCATTCGAATCTTGACATTGCCGTTGTCTAGTATTTCTATTATTTCATATGGTCCTTCGTAATGATCGTCAAATTTTCCTGTTTTATTTCCCTTTAACAACAAGGCCCAGTCGTGTGGTGTGAAGTTTACAGCGTGTTGTCTTTTATCGTAATTTACTTTGGACTTCTGTTTGGCAGCGTCGTTGCCATCTACCGCTTTCCTTGTAAGCTCGTGGAGTTTCTCCAATAAATTAAATATGTAGTCGGAATACGTTGCAATTTCCTCTGATGGTTTCCCGGTTGGGTATCTCGGTATTCTACCGTATAGAAGCTCATACGGCGAATATTTCGTTGCCTCGTGTATGCTTGTGTTGTAACTAAACATACATAATTCTATGAGGTTGTCCCATTCCCGGTATTTTGAGACGAAGTGTTTTAAATATTCGATAAGGACATGATGACTTCTTTCTAAGCTCCCATTTGTTTGTGGGTGGAAGACCGTTGTTTGTAACTTTTTAATACCGAGGAGTTTTATTAATGTTTTCATAAATTGGCTGACGAATGGTGTGCCTTGATCCGTTAAGACTCTTCTTGGAGTTCCGAATAAACAAACGAATTTCTTTAAGAATGCTTCTGCTATTGTGGCGGATGTTGCTTCTCGGAGTGGTACTGCTATGGAGTATTTCGTCAAATTATCCTGAATTGTGAGGAGATATTTATTATGTCGTTTGGTGGGTGGCAATGGCCCCACTATATCCATGGCGATTTTATAAAAGGCTTCTGGTGGTGTGTCCGTCAACAAAATGGGCTGTCGGGTTTTAACTCTAGTCAATTTTCTTTTCTGACAACTCAGGCATCTCTTTACGTATTCTGCGATATCTTGCTGCATTCCTTCCCAATAGTAATACTGTTTTATGCGCGCGTATGTTTTTGTTATACCCTTGTGACCACCGATTAACGTGTCGTGGTTTTCGTGCAAAATTTGCGGTATTTCGTCCTTTCGAGGTAGAATTATGTCGTTTGTGCATACGTATATTGTAATCTGATGTTCGAATGCTAAATTGGAAAGTTGTTCGAGAATATATTCCTATGTTAATGAATAAATGCCCTTGGCTGTTTTTGCTACTGATATGGATGTTAAATTGTCGCGAAATATTTGTTCAGGTATTTTTCTAATATTTTCCAAGAAACTTGCTTTGTCTTCCACGATTGCGGTTAATAATTTCGCTTTTCTTCCTTTGGAGGTTATAATAGTTCCAGGGGTTAGTTCTCCTTCTATATTTTGCGGGGTAAGTAGGATTCCAGTTTCCTTCAACAGTCGGCTTCCTTCGTCGATCGGGTTCCCTTCCTTATTTATAAAGCAAAGGATATCACCCTTCCTTGTGGCAATGTGATCTCTGATTTCAGTGCAGGTGGGCAAATTATTTCTTTCTTCAGCGTTGTCTCCTTCTTCTGCGTCGTCTTCTTCTTCTGTGTCGTCTTCTTCTTCTGTGTTGTCCTCTTCTTCTGCGGTGTCTTCTTTTCCTATATTGTTTTCTTCCCCTGTGTTTCCTTGACGTCCTGTGATCTCCTCGAATCCGTCATTTTCCAGCTCTGGCTCCGGATTTTCCGAGAACGGATTGGTTTCTGGTTCTTCTTCTTCTAGGAACATTTCTATTAATTCTGTAGGATCATATATACTTTCAAATTTTTCGTCGTCTGTCGTGACCGAATCCTCAGGAGCGTGTGCTGCGTCTTCGTTGGTTTGATTTAACGGTAAGCATTGATATTCCGGCGGGTTACGCGAAAGTGCATCGGCGTTGCTGTTGGCTCGTCCCTCTTTGTAAATAATTTTGTATTCATATTCGGCTAGCTTGAAACGCCATCTCAGGAGTCTCGAAGTTGGATCTTTAACTCTATGGAGCCATATCAGTGGGCGGTGATTGGTAATTAGGGTGAATCTTCGGCCATAAATGTATGGTCGAAAATGGTTTACCGCATATACTATGGCTAGGAGCTCTTTCTCAATAGTGGAATAATTGTTTTCATCTCCGTTTAGTAGTCTTGATGCGTATGCAATGGGTAGATCCTTCCCTACCTCTCCTTGGCTTAAAACGGCTCCCACTGCATATCCTGATGCGTCGGTAGTGACATTAAACTCTTCCTCGAAGTTGGGATATTGCAAGATTGGTTGCTTGCAGAGATTCTCTTTTAAAGTTTCTTTTAAACTTTTTTGTTTAGTTTAGGCTTTTTAGGAACTACCCACAATGGGGAGTTGTAAGGGGAGTTTGACTCTTGTATTATTCCCATGTCCAACATTTCCGAAATTTGTCGGTGGATTTCTTCTTTGTGTATCGGCGGGTATCTGTATTGCTTTGTGTTGATCGGACAGTCGTCGACTGTAATGATACTGTGCTGAGCTTTCGTTGTTGCTTCAACAGGATCTCCCGGCGTGTGGAATCTATCTGAATGTTCTGTTACCAGCGTCTTCATTTCCTCCTTTTCCTCAGGATTTAAATGCTCGAGCCTAAGGAGCCCGAATAAGTCCTTTAATTTTCCCGAAGCTGTACGGTAGTTTGTGAACGTACGCACAGACTGCATTTGTTCCTTTTTGCTGGTAGAATTAGTTGATCGTTGCCCCCGTTTTTTGTGGGTTTCCTTGCTTTTTGTTTTTACTCCTTTATATTTCTTTGAGGACTTTGGATTTCTAGGTTTTAGATTACCCGTTGGGTTTATTCCAGAAGGTGTACCTTTACTGGAATTTATATTTTTGTCGGCGGGTAAAACTTCACCGAATTTCGTATTTCTGTCGGCGGATAAAACGTCACCGAATTTTGTATTTTTGTCGGCGGATAAAACATCACCGAATTTTGTATTCTTGTCGGCGGATAAAACGTCACCGAATTTCGTATTTCTGTCGGCGGATAAAACGTCACCGAATTTTGTATTCTTGTCGGCGGATAAAACGTCACCGAATTTCGTATTTCTGTCGGCGGATAAAACGTCACCGAATTTTGTATTTTTGTCGGCGGATAAAACATCACCGAATTTTGTATTCTTGTCGGCGGATAAAACGTCACCGAATTTCGTATTTCTGTCGGCGGATAAAACGTCACCGAATTTTGTATTTTTGTCCGACGGTGTACCCCTAACGGACTTGGTATTTATGAAATTCCCAGCTTTCTTGCTGGTTATTGTGGGTATCATGTTCAATTCTTCCAATTTGATATATGGAAATTCGAGAACTACTGTGTCGTCTCCTGTGTTGATTCCATACAAATAGGCTTCCCCGTGCTCGTTCCTGAGTAGTGCGTTTCCCAGATGCACCTTGCAATCGGTATTCAGCCTCGGCATGTATCCTTCGCTCGGCGAATCGGGCGTTAGTCGAATCCGAACTAGCTGTCTTGAACGAGGTTGTAAGCGAACGATATTCTCCTCGAAGAACGGTATGCTTTTTCCTTTAAGGTTCAGACAGCGCTTCTCGTAATTGATTGTGGCGGACACATCCCTCAGGTAGGCGGATCCTAGGATCCCTTCTTGTGGAATGGGAAAATCGTCTGGTACTACATGCAGGATGGTTACGGTTCCGAAGATATCCATATAGATGTAACCCAGTGTTGTCACGACATTTTCTGTTATTCCGGATATCTGGATCTTTTCGTCGTAGATATCCTTGAAGTCTCCGAGCGCGTACTTCTTGATCACGTTGACGGCTGCCCCAGTGTCGATCAACAGGATGACGTAGAGTTTCGAGGATCGGGCAACTAATACGGCTGGAGCTTCGGCGGGAACGTCTCGCATTACCAAGACGTTTCTGGATCTTCGATTGTTGGAGTCAGGACGCTGACATTGTAATCCCCTTGACGCGCGCCCGTCGACGAAAGGGGCGTTTCGTTTCCCGCTTGGCGTAGCCTCTCGTTGTATAGTTTCTTTCTGCATTCATTTTCGGTATGACCGTAGTTTTTACAATATCGACAAGTTTTGTCTTCCGGATACCCATTTTTGATCCAGCAATTTTCGACCAAATGTCCAGGTTTCGAACAGTGGCTGCAGATTTTTTGATCGGTGAATCTTGGCGCTGGTCGGGATCGTTCCCGAAAATGTTCTGCGCCTGTTTCGCGGTGTTGCGGAGCTCTAAACTGATTTAGTTTCGGCGCTGGAGCGACTCTATGTAATTCGTCGTACAATTCCTTTTCTGATTCCGCTTCGATAGCGGCGCGTATCGCTTCGTTTAAGTTTTGACATGCGTATGGGTTAATTCTAATTCCGCGCTTGAGCCCTCTTGCAAAACATTTTATGGCTTCGTCTTCTGTCTCTCGTTTAAACGCGGGGTTTTCGTGTCGAGTCGTCCGTTTGTATGCTTCTAATATCAAGTTAAACAGGTGGCGAATTTTAGTGCCGAAAGTTATTACATTTTCGTTATGGAGTTGAATGGCTCGTCCTAGTTGGCCTTACAAACAGGACATTGATTGTGGTGGTGAAAATAAAGTTTCTAAGAATTCAAGTAATTCCTGTACTGTGTTGAATGAACTTCCTTCAACACTATCCTTTGCAGTGTCAACTAGTCGATTTCGGATCAGTTTTACTAAATTAAACTCGGCGCGAGGTGGTATCATGTCTTTGGCGTTTCGACATCCTTCGGCAAATGTTCTAAACATAGGGCTTTTGCTGTTAAAATTTGGTACAGCTTCTAATGCGTCTTTGATAGAAATCTGTGGTAAAAGAATCGCATCTGTGCTCTGTATAGAGGCAGTGCTTGCTAGATTGTGTGTGTCTGCTAATGGTTGTGGTATAGGTACGTATTCGCGCCTATCTTGTATTAGTGATGGACCACTTCCAGTTCTGGTTGTGGTGTCCACATGTTGCGCGCTAGCGTTCCCGGAGGTTGGTAAGCGTATATCGTCGTGTGTTACCAGCGACATATTGACACGGTTTTCCCTTCGATTTCGGAAACGAGCTATGATGGAATTTTCGTTCCGATGGCAAGAAATCCCACCGCTGCCACCAAAATTTAATTTATACTACTACGTATTAGCTCTTGTTACGTCCCGAGATGGATTTCGGTGGTGGAAATCCCGGTAAGAGGAGCCACTTTCGTATTCAAGAGAATCGTAGCAGTTAGTAGCAGGATCCCTTGCGCTTCGATTCGGTACTAAAGTACCTAGGGAAAACGGTATCACTGCGAGTATACGATCTGATCAATAAGAACTCTCTCTGTGGAGAAGTAAGGAAATACTTCTTACTGGTTGTTGTTAGATCTATCGGAAGGATAGACTTGAGATTGGATTGTAGGAACGCTGGCGGTAAAATAGTGATTTCAAATTTACTGTAATATGTATTTAAGTGAATTTGTATTTTTAAGCGCAGACATACAATGATTGATATAAAGCCTTATTCGATATACAATACAATAGCTCGCTCGCAGATTCGCTTTAATACAATTCTTTGTATTGTAAGTACAGGATCAGTGTCCCGTTGTAACTATGCTTACAGTTAGTAAGTAGAAGTGTCTTTCTTTCTCTCTTCCTTGTCGTGGAACTAGGACTTAAACAATAAGTTAAAATCAGCGTTGCGCGCTGAAGAATTAAATTGAACTTAGTAGACTGAACACGAGAGAACTGCAATAGAAAACTGTAGTAGAACTGAACTGAATTGAACGATGAACGAATAATCATCCTCCGAGGCTGGAGATCCCTGGTTTTATACCCTTCTTCGTGCGCAAATTTGCTTGGGGTAGGAGTGTACGTGTTTGTAAATATTAATTTACCCTTATTGCATAGGCGGCGGTATCCTTTGCTGTTGGTCAAGGCTTTCCCATGGAAAGCTTGTTATTCAACCTTGACCGAACTATTTTCTAGGAACGGAAGTCGTTCGAACGTCCCTTCCTAGAACATCGGCGTGAGAACGCGGCTTATGAGTAGGTGTATCTTTATAGTCGCAGCAGGCGTATCTTCATGCTTGATAAGTTATGGTCGATTGTGAGGTCATGATTTACGAGGCGGCAGATCCTTTACTATTGGTCAAGGCTTTCCCATGGAAAGCTTTGTTTTTCAACCTTGATCGAGCTGTTTCTTAGGAACGGAGGTTGTGAGGAGATAGCGCCCACTGGTGGGTCGTTTTGCCTTGTTTTTGTTAGCGGTGGGGGTTAGGCGGGAGATTTGACTTGAATTTGGGTGTTTGTAGAGTAACTACAATAAATTAGGTTTAACAAAATTATATTTTTAGAAAAGTAAGATAAAGTATATAAGTTTTAATAGGTTTCATTTTCTCCGCCTCCTCTTTGCTGACTGAAGCTTTTCCGTTTGCGTGGCCTGATCGCGTGTATCTGGTGGAATTACGAGTATCTTAATAGTACGAGGGCAAATGTTTGTGTTTCGGATTCAAAAGTTCGTCCTCCGATAGCTCCCATCCGATGGGGCTGGTAGAAGACTCACCTGGTGGAATCGGTGGAGCCTCGGAAATGGTGGGGGGTGCTGGCACCGGAGGGACGTTACAGTGGTCTAGGCCGATGCCGTCAGTAATTTTTTTTCGCCATCTTCCTTGGAAAGTTGATTACCGGTGTGTGCGCGTGCGGTTTTTTGCAACATGTAAAGCGAACAAATTTCGAAGTGTATAGTGTAATGAATGTGTAATAAAGTTCCGTGTTATTGTTCTG
Organism: Pemphredon lugubris; assembly: GCA_933228935.1. Taxonomy (NCBI): domain Eukaryota; kingdom Metazoa; phylum Arthropoda; class Insecta; order Hymenoptera; family Crabronidae; genus Pemphredon; species Pemphredon lugubris. The sequence goes on along the minus strand of OW121816.1, from coordinate 14,920,286 downwards.
TAGACATTTACGTGTAATGTGAAATAAAAAGCGATGTATATATATTATGTGTGCGACATTGCACCGGTCGCCATGTGGCCTGTCTCATGTGCGTCTTTTCCTTACAGGTGGCATCACAGTTTTATTTATTTCCCTTCCCCGAAAATATATAATATTATAAGCAAAAATAATCTACATATTGATATTTAGCCATAAATTCTTTTGATTGATATTTATTTCGACAGAATTTCACAAACTTTAAAAAAATAAAGTCAATTTTGATCCGCAATTAGTATATAGATGAAAACTTAGTATTCCGCTCCTTTTATGACACTGTCAAAATTTGGTAAAATAATTATACAATTTGCGTTCTGCCGGGTGTAGGATATCTGTACATTTTTAAGATCTTAAAGGGATCCAACCCTACCGAATGTTTTTAAACGGGCTTTACATCTGTGACGTCAGAAGCGAGGAAAATGCTGAAAAATAACTAGTTTTACTATTGCAACTTCTGATATGAATAAAAAACTTCTTGCTCCAAGCAGGGTCTCAAATGAAAGATAAAAGTCCATAGAATGTAGGTCTGGTCTCCAATTCAGACATGGATCATTGTAAAGTAACAAAATTTCACTGCAAACTTGGACCTGTCACTTTCCGATTACGATGAGATTTCGAGGTGGCCGCCAGCAAGTAGCTGTCACACAATTTTGAGCAATTTCGCCAATTCTGGACGTTGCCCGGTCGAAATCGGACCAGACCTCTATTCTTTGGACTTTTATCTTTCACTTGGGACCTGCCGCAGAGCGATACGTTGTTTTATTCATACCGGATTTTGCTTAGGAAAGTTTTGGTCAGATTCTCGCCTTTTTCTTACGGAATTATCCGCTTGACGCGCTATAGTTTACTTCTTAGGATCTTGAAAATGTACAGATATCCTACACCCGGCAGAACGCAAATTGTATAATTATTTTACCAAATTTTGACAGTGTCATAAAAGGAGCGGAATACTAAGTTTTCATCTATATACTAATTGCGGATCAAAACTGACTTTATTTTTTAAAGTGTGATGCCACTGTGATGCCACCTCTAAGGAAAAGACGCACATGAGACAGGCCACATGGCGACCGGTGCAATGTCGCACACATAATATATATACATCGCTTTTTATTTCACATTACACGTAAATGTCTACAGAACAATAACACGGAACTTTATTACACATTTATTACACTATACACTCCGAAATTTGTTCGCTTTACACGTTGCAAAAAACCCAATGCACGCGCACACACCGGTAATTAACTTTCCAAGGAAGATGGCGAAAAAAAATTACTGACGGCATCGGCCTAGACCACTGAATTTGCAGCCTCGATTCCGCATGCTACAACTTCGCGGTATACGTCTCTCCAACACCGTCTAGGACCACGGGCGAGGTCTGGACGCACGTCGGTGCGCCTTCACGCCCGTGTGCCTCGGTGCGAGTGAGACGGGTTGTCCGAAGAAAAGAGAGGGACATACACGCGACGTTGTCACGTCCGGCGTCGAGACTGACATGAGAGAGAAACGAGAGGAGCAAAAGAGAAGACACATAAAACATACCGACAGGTGAACGTACTGGTAGGTAGTAGTAAAAATTGCGACCCGACCCCTACATTTTAATTGGATATGTATAAATTTATATATTATTTAAAAAATACCTGCCGCGTCCACGATAATGTGAAAAGGAACCAAATTTGTATTACTTCTACTACTACCGTATAACCGTATAGATATTCTACTGTATAGAAGAAATATTTTATAATTATATTGTATGTGTCCATGATTTTGAAAGTGGTCTAAGTACAAAAATTAAAAAAATGTGTGTTGAATAATATGAACGATATAATATCATAAATAATAATATGAACACCTACAATATTTATAAATTATTTTTTATTTATTAGTAATTATAAAAATATTGAACCACCTGGTGCTGGTTCCTCCCACCCCCGCGGCCACCCCGGCCCCCCGCCCCCCGTGGCCCCTTCGCCACCCGTGGCCCCGCCGTCCGCCGCGGGCACCCCGTCCCCTGTGGCCTTAGTATTGGCGAGAACCCCCGCGAGGGCCCCCGCGGTAACCTCCGCGATGATCCCTCGGACTTCGTTTTGTTAGGCGGTAACCTTCCCGCCACAATTCTGCTCGGAGCTTTCTCATTGCGGCCTGTAACATTAAATGAATATATAAGTAATGTCACTCATTGTTTCTAACACGGTAAATGACGTTTAATTTCAACTTTCTTCATATAGTTGGAAAGCTTGAAGACCAAGCTATTTTTCTATGTTTTCGCCTACCCGCTCGATGACCTTCCTCATCTGCACGGTGAACTTTTGTATCCCCGTGTTATATCAGGTTGCCGCCGCGTCCGAGTGCGACGACCTTCCGCTTCGCCCTTCGCCGTGGATGTTGTCGCGGCGGGAAGAAAATTCCCTGCACCACTTTCGAACGTTTTTCACGTCCATGAATTTTTCTCCGTAACCTTTAGTCAATTGACGATGAATTTCAACTGTGACGTACGGTCTGTAATTCCATTTTTAAACGCAGAAAAGGTACCCCAATTGAAATTCATCGTCAATTGACTTAAGTTTACGGAGAAAAATGCATGGACGTGAAAAACGTTCGAAAGTGGTGCAGGGAACTTTCTTCTTGCCGCGAGAACGTCCACACGGTATAACACGGGGATACAAAAGTTCACCGTGCGGATGAGGACAGTCATCTGGCGGGAAGGGGACTACATAGAAAAATAGCTTGGTCTTCAAGCTTTCCAACTAAAATGAGGAAGTTGAAAATAAGCGTCATTTACTGCGTTAAAAAAATTGGGGACCTTACTTTAAAGATAACCCTCGTCCAATACAGATAAAATACTTACGGGACGGTCGTCCGGTTGATGGTCCTCTGAGGTTGTCGCGGAGACCTCCATGTCCTCCTCGCGAGGATCCATGGCCGAACTTGGGGTCGGGGCATCCGCCCAAGCCACGGTTTCCGCCATCGATGCGGAACTATTTTTTATGATAATAAAAAATGAACGATTTACAATAAAATTATTACAAATATTGTTTTGCTTTATTTGATTTTTTATACTTACTCAAAACTGTTATCCGGCCGGGGTGTTAGGTGCAATTTTGAGATATTGCTCCGGTCAGGATAAGCTTGTCCAGGATGTTCTTGGATATGTTGTAGGGATCGTTGCCAATTAAGAGTTGGAACTCCGCGTACAAGTAAATGAAGTAACTTTATTTAAAATACTTATTCTATCACTCCTTCAAACGGCACTCAATCGTTCACTCCCGTTCGCGATTCCAAGAGCCTGCTCAAAAGCTAACAACTCTTGCTCCGTGTAAAATACAGAAAAGCTAGGGCGTCCGATTTGTACTTCGCTATCTATTAGCTGACCGTTTCTCTAATGATATTCTTTCTATGAGTATTTCTGCCTGAACCTGGCGCGCGGGCCGGCGTCGCGTGTTTTATGCACGCGACGTTTTTCAGAAAATCGGAGTGGGGTTTTGGCCTAGCAACCGCCCAACTTTTGTTTACCTATGCAGTTTTTGTAAATCGTCCGAGGGCCGTTCCCACGCGCTCTTCGCTCACGTGCCGTGGGCTCAGCGGTTTTCAGCGTCGCGCACGGCACGACCGGATGGTATACTCTTACAGATAAGGTGATTTCGAAGAAGCGCGAGAAATAGTATGAAATAATAAATGTTAGAGGATAATCTTAATTGTGCGTTACGCGCGTATAACAAAACTATCTCCGCAATCTTTTCGCGGAGATCGTGAATTTTGTCGGCATCCTGCTCCTTCTCTCCCTCTGCAGTCTCTGCAAACCATGCAAACAACAATTAAAAATAGTCATTAATGCTATGTGGAATGCTTGATACACTTTATATCATATAACATTCATACATTCGCACGAATGGCGAGGCGAATGAGGAGTAGACCGATTATACATTCACCTCGTCATTCACCACGCCAGACGCTGCGCTCGCCTCCTACATGATTTTTTACTTGTGGAATTGAGTGGAAACACCGCACTCTCCATATCCAGAGGGGATTTGGAAGGTGGGATTACAAAAAAATTAACGAATCTAGGCTTGTACCGGCGAGACGGACTAAGCGTTTTCACAGTCGCTATTTGGAACCCGAAGCATCCACTACATAAAAACAATAAAAAACTCACGGTGCGTGGGCTCTAATATCGTTCATTATGAATGTATTCACTAATGAGTCGAAGACAATGGTACTCGCGAAAGCGGCGAGAGACGAGGCGAATGCGTAAGGGGGGTCCTACGTGAGCAAATTCAACTCGAACGCGACGCGACCGCGATCAAACGGCTTGATATTTTCACGCGATCTGAAGGCGATTTAAGACCCAAACGGCGAAATTACGCTCCATCGCTCGAATTCCGGTTCGCGTCACATCGCGTTTGCGTGGACGAAAGAGACTCTGATCGCGTCGCGTCGCATCGCGTCGCGTTGGGTCGCGCGAATTTGCTCACGTAAGACGCCCTGTAAACGCGGTATCACGCACTTTTATTTTTTATAGTGTGGGGTACTCACGTTTCTTATTGTTGGTGCTTATTTTGGTGGTGCTCCTTTAACGCCGACGCTCGTCTTTGCAATGGCAGTCGCTAAACTTCCGCTTCTCCACACACTCTCCTTTTTTTCAATTGTTTTCGCCTACCAAATCACGCTGCGTCTATAGAAACTCACTAACGCATACGCATTGTTTCGTGGAAATGACTGTTTATTTCCGTATCGACAGCTTACCGATCGCGATTTGTCGCGAGCCGTCGATGCTGGTAATAAAAAGCATATATTTACAACAGGGTAGCCCCTAAAAGATGTGCATATACAAACTTTCAAATGAGAAATATTACATGATAAAAGGGAGAGACGTAAAACACACCAACAGGCGAGCGTACTAGTAGTAGGAAAAATTTAGAGTTCACTTTTACGTTGGGTATTGAAATAATAGTACAAACATTACATGAACGAAAAAAGATGGTTCGATTTTCGTTAGGAAAAAATTGATTGAGGTGACTCTTATGTTCAAACTGAAAATTATTACCGAATGAAAAGTTCGTATACCTTGTTACGAGCCGGGCGAGTTTCTTAAACGCGTTCTTCGATAGTTCAATAATTAAGAAATGTATGCACGCCACTGCGTGGAAAAATACGGTAATGAGTTTGAGAGTGACTACCCTATGCGACGAGGCCTAGGTCCTATCAAACTGTTACCGCTTAGTATCGACTTTTGTTCTCGATTTTAGTGAATGAATAATTGCGGACGGTGGAAAAGAAAGGTGGAAAATCACTCTCAAGCACGCGTGTGTAATTGGGCCAAAAATTACGTGAATTTATTACAATGATGTGACGATGACTGCATGAATTTATGTACAATGGATGGTGCGGATGAATATTTACATTATCAATATTTACAGTTAATATGGGCCATGGATCGTTCGTTTCGTTGGTGGTGGTGCGATGTGCCGAGGATGTAATTAATTCATGAATATTACCGTGAGGTGCACAAAGCACGTGGCGTCCGTGGTATGGTTCGTGTGCCTGAGTCAAGTCCGTATGAATGCCAAGTCGTGATAAAGCAGGTTTAGTCCGTGGATGAAGAAGCGTGAGAGTCAAAACCGAGATGGAAGCAAAGGTCGTATAATAAGGCAAATCAGAAGTCAAAAAACAAGCGAAAAGCGAAAGCACGTGTGGTCACTAGACCGTTTGAACGAAAAGAGAAGAAGACCGCGTGGTGGCGCACCACGCACGCGGCGTGGGTAGACGAAACGATCCGTGATTGGCTGAAATTCCGGATTCTTCGAGAAAGTTCTCGAAGAATCCGGAAGTATTTCCAAAAGAGAAAGTTACTTCCGGCTGAAAAACCGGAACGTAATAATTCGTTTGAATCCGTGGATGATGGTAAAGTCGGAACCTGCCTTTTCGACAAACCGAAAAGGCAGATTCTCAAACATTTCCGCCCGCCCTCAGCAATCCTTGCTGAGGAACCGATGGCCCAGGCGTAAACTGGTCATCCCCGTGGTTGAATCGGCAGTGGCGCAAGCTTCGCGATGGGTCGAGTGAGGGTGGTGGTAGCTGTCCTGAGGGTTACCACCCGTGTATGTCCGTCTTTCCCTGGATGCATGGTGGTGATCCTTGCCAACGGCCACTTTGTTGGTGGAAGCCTCTCATCGGTGATGAGTACAAGCGAGCCCACCGTAAGCTCGTTGGAAGGGTGGTGCCATTTCGAAATGGATTGGTGCCGTTGCAGGTAATGAGCGACCCATTGTGTCCAAAATTGCTGAGTCTTTTGCTGTACCAGCTGCCAACGTGACAGCCGGTTGACCTCCAGGTCTTCCAAGGATGGTTCTGGGAGCGTGGTAAGAGCGCTGCCCGTTAAAAAATGTCCTGGAGTCAATGCCGAGATGTCGTCTGGGTCGTCACTCAGTGGTTCCATGAGCCGTGAATTGAGGATAGCTTCGATTTGCGCCAGCATCGTGGTAAGCTCCTCAAAGGTCAAAATGGTCTCACCTACAGTGCGGCTGAGGTGAAATTTTATTGATTTTACCACCGCCTCCCACTTTCCACCCATGTGTGGTGCTGCAGGTGGGTTGAATAACCACTGAGTCCTGTCCTTGGATCATATTGCAGCGATGGTTTGATGCTCCGTGGTTGCGCGCTTGAAGAGCCGTTGTATCGATGTGTCCGCTCCCACAAAATTCGTGCCGCAATCCGAATAAATTGTGAGAGGTATACCTCGTCGTGCCGAAAACCGTCTGTATGCCGCGATGAATCCTTCCGTGGTGCAGTCGCTTACAGTCTCGAGGTGGACTGCAGACGTTGCAAAACAGACAAAGACGCAAATCCATCCCTTGGACGTCTTTGCCCCACGGCCTTTCCAGGTTTTGACTGTGAGGGGTCCGGCATAGTCCACACCGGTGGTGGTGAACGGTCTCGAAGGTGACACTCGAGAAATCGGCAGCTGTCCCATAAGCTGCTGCGCTCGTATTCCCCTGTGTCGTGCACAGGTAATGCACCGGAGAATATGAGCCTTGACCGGAGTCCTCCCTCCTATGATCCAATATAACTGCCGAATATGTGCCAGGGTTAATTGTGTGCCACCGTGGAGTGTCCGTAAATGTGCCTGAAGAATAATAAGGTCAGATAATTTTGAATGACGAGGTAATATCGCTGGATGTTGTTCTTCAAATGTGAGGGCCGACTTTTGGAGTCGGCCTCCTACCCGTATTACTCCCTTTTCATCGACAAATGCAGTGAGTCGAGAAAAAGCATGGTTTTTCGATAATGTGCCATTCGAGTTAAGCGTCCTCAACTTGTGGGAGAAATACGCTGCTTGTGTTGCCTTTACCCAAAATATCCGTGCATGTTCCATATCAAGCGCCGAGATGTATGCAACCATGGATGAATCTAGAGTACCTCGTAGTTTGGCGAGTACTCTAAAACAAATTGCTGTGACACGTAACAACTTGTGGAGAGAGGAATACCTGTATATGATATCCCAGTGGTAGTCAATTTTGGGTGCAGCAGCCGTGAATGCAATTCCGGGACGAGCTTCCAGTGCGCACGAGTCGTCCGGTTCCGTGGGTTGTGGAGGCCAAAGATGCATCGGTTGCGTTATCCATGGTGGTCCCGTCCACCATAGATGGTGATCTTTCAACTGCTGTGTCGTTACGCCTCGTGAGGCGCAATCTGCAGGATTGGATGGGCCGGGTACGTGTCTCCAATGACCAGTTGGAGTAAGTTGTTGAATCTGCGTCACTCTGTTTCGTATGTAGTCCTTCCATCTCGATGGATGTGCCTTGATCCACGTTAATGTTACGCTCGAGTCTGTCCACAAATGAATCGCTGAAACCTTGAAATGAATCGTGGCAATTACATGTGTCACTAATTTAGATAATAGCAGCGCTGCTGATAATTCGAGTCGCGGGATTGTTAGAGCCTTGATGGGAGCTACCTTGGTTTTGGAACAAACCAATGTGCATTTTGGATCCGTGGACGTCGAGGTAGTAACCAGATACACAACTGCAGACATTGCAAGTTGTGAGGCATCAGAGAAGCCGTGTAATTCCACCGTGGTGTTCGTGTATGTGCCGAACCATCTTGGTATGGAGAGACTGGCCAGTCCTTTGAAATCTTCTCTGATGTCCTTCCATTTTGATGCAAGCTGAGACGGTAATGGGTCGTCCCAGCCAATTTTGTGCAACCAGAGCTCCTGAAGCAGCATTTTCGCTCTGACTACAACCGGCGATACAAAGCCGAGTGGATCGAATATCTGTGCCACTTCAGATAATGCGAGTCGTTTTGTAAATGCTCCCGTATGGTCTTGAATCCGTGAATGGAAGGAAAATGTGTCGGTCTGTGGATGCCATCGTATTCCAAGTATTTTAGTTGCGCAATCGTCGAAAATAATGGGTCCTGCTGCTTCATGTGTCGCAATCATGTCGAGAAGATCGTAGCTGGTTGAATGCCATTTCGCTAGTGGAAATCCGCCCGCGTTGCACAATCCTATTAACTGTTTCGCAACCATTTTAAGCTGGCGAGTAGAATCGGCACCGCCAAAGATGTCGTCTACGTATCTTCCCTTCAGGATTGATGGAACCGCCAATGGGAATCGTTGGCCCTCGACTTCAGCCAACTGAATGAGCGTCCGTACTGCCAAAAATGGAGCCGCTCTTGTGCCATATGTAACCGTGGTGAGCTGATATGGAACCTTATTCATTTGTGCGTCAATCCACAATATTCGCTGCAGATCCCAGTCGTCCTTGTGTACCTGTATCTGCCGGTACATTTTGGTGATATCTGTAGCAAATATGTGTCTATAGTGCCGTATCCACATCAGTACACCTGTAATATCCAACATTAGATTCGCTCCTGTATGCATAATATCATTTAAAGAATTTCCCGAAGAACTGGGGCATGAGCCGTTGAAAACTACTCGAATTTTCGTGGATGTGCCGTCTGACTTGAGAACTCCATGGTGAGGCAAATAGTAGACAGGTCGGCTGATTTCTGCCGAAGTGTGACCATGCGGGACCCTCAACCCTCCTGAAGCCGAAGCTTCATGTGCCAAGGTCATCCCAGCCACAGAATCGACGTGAAATTCAGCACGATTTGTCTTTCCTAAAGACTCACCTGAGACTCGTGTCATGTGTCCAAGTTCCTCGTATTCTTTCATGAATGCAGAGTACAAAGTTCGATAGTGGTGGTCCCTCTGAAATTTTCTCAGTCTGCTGTCAAGACTGCGATGCGCCGGTAAATGTGAAGCTCCGAGGATGGATGCCGGTGTTTTCAGAGGGAGTCGAACAATGTACCTTCCGGATGCGTCTCGTGAATGTGTCGTACGAAAATGATCCTCGCATTCCTGCTCATCGGGTGTCAGTGTATCGGTGCTGTCAAACATAACCTCCTCCTGCTCCCAAAATTTTGTGAGCATTTTCTGCAAATCTGCATCCTGGTGTTGGATAGATGCATGGAGGTTAATTGATTTTGACAGATTCGTGGATGAAACAGGGCCCAGGATGAGCCACCCGAATACAGAAAGCTGTGCGATAGGCATAGATGGAGATTCCCTTATAATATTGGGTCTTATAACCTCACCATAGTAATCTGCACCGAGGATGATGTCGATTCTCCTTGGCGTCAGGAAATCTGTGTCCGCCAGCTTTAGTTTATCCAAATGTGGCCACGTCTGGACTGGAGAATCGAAGGATGGCAGAATCGTTGTCATGTTGGTGAGGATATGGGCCTGTACCGTGACTGAGGCTGCTCTATACATGGAACATAGTGTCAGTGAAACTATACCCCGTGTATGCGTAGATTTATTACCACCTGTGCCGATGATAGCCATGGATGAGTGGTGGCGTTGGACATTAAGTGTGCGAACCAACCTTTCAGATACAAAGGTTAATTCTGAACCAGAATCAATTAATAGACGAGCTTTGTGGGTACATACCGTGGTATGGATCGTTACCATGGCTGTTGCAAGCAGAGTTGAAGGCGGTCCGTGGATGAATTCTGCTTGTGGCTGTGGATGTGTGGTTGGCGGTCCTTGGAGGTTATGTTGACCTGTCACTTTTGGTGACAGGCCGTGGATGGAATCGTTGTCTATGTGTCTAGAGTCGTGCTGAAATCTCGTAGTCCGGGGATGTTTGCCTGTGTCGTCGACGATTGCGCCGTGGTCCTAATGTGGTGCGGAGGAGGTGCTGGGCCTGGAGTTGTCCGTGGATGGTGGTCGTGGTGCGCTGGAGGTGACCGTGGTTGTTCCACGATGTGCCTCGTCATGCAGCATCGTATGATGCCGTCCAGCGCACGACAGGCAACTGACCTGCTTGCGGCACACGTTAACACTGTGCCGCCCCAGGCAGTTGAAACAGAGCCGTTGGTTCCTGACCACCTTGCGCCGGTCCGCTACTGCAAGGGCCCTAAACTTGGGACAACGTACCAAGTAGTGGACCTCCTTGCAGTAGTCACATTGAGTCCTGGGGTCCACGGGTGTGCCAGTCGAGTTGTGCCCTACCCTCGGTTGAGCCGGTTCCGGAGCCTGTGCCGTTGCTGCCAGAACCTTCCGTGGTTGTGGCGAGGTTTTTGTTGGAGCCGTGGGTGTTCTGGACGCGGACGTGGATGGGCCTGATGATGCTGGTTGTTGCTGCGCCTTGGTTGCGTAGGAGGGCACGTCCCGGGAGGCGTTCACCCCGAGACGCTCCAGCACCCTAGCCTGAGCAGTCACGAAGGCTTCGAACTGCTCAAAGCTAGGGTAAACGCTGGAGCTCCCGAGGGAAGTCTCCCACAGCTCCGATGTTGTGTCGTCCAGGTGCCGTGCCATGTGGTTGACGAGGAGGCTCTCCAGGAGATTCTCCTCGCCCATGGTCTTCAGCACCCTATATGAGTCGGCAACCTGCGACACAAGCTGGATGAGTCCCGGAGCCGTCCTCTGGTTGAGCCGCTGGATACTCAGTATCTGGTCGAGGCGCGCTTGGACGAGGAACCTCTTGTTCTCGTAGCGCGCCTCGAGGACCTTCCAGGAGGTTTCCAAGGATGCGCCGACAAGAGGGAGACCGGATGTGAGGCTGAGAGGCTCCTTCCGCACACACCCCCGCAGGTAGTGCAGGCGCTCAATATTTGAGAGCCTCTCGTTCCCGAGGATGAGCTGGGAAAAGAGGTCCCTAAACGCAGGCCACGCTGCGTAATCCCCGTCGAAGGTAGGCAGGGCGATATCTGGCAGCTTCGTGGTGAAGCGTGCCTCCGTGGATGGTGCCTTGGCCGTGGATGATTCAGCGCTCTTCAGGGCACTCCTGAGCCGCCCCAGCGCCAACTTGCCAGCTCGATGCAGCCGTGATTCGGTTCCATGGATGTCCTCGGCAAAGTAATCGTGGCTGAGGCATGATGCGGGCCACTGGAGCTCAAGGTATGTGTGCTCTGTCCGAAAGATCACATGTGCCTCCTCCAGTTGGTCCACCAGGATGTTTACCTCATCCAGTGAGGTCTTGGATGCGTCGACAGGGATCTCTCGCACCATGGAGCTGATCTCCCTGACGCGACTCCGTTGTGTCTGCGCCTTTACCGCAAGTTCTGCGGGGAGCACCGCCGGAGACTTGCTCCTCGTTACCCGGACCTTGGGTGCCGTGGATGCGTCTAGGACCTCCGTGGGTGCGTCGGGAGTGAGGCATGGCAACTTGATCACCTTTTTAGTTGCGCCAGTGTCCGTGGATGATCCTTCCTGTTGTGCCGGTTCCGTGGGTGGGTCGTCTTCGTGAGCCATGGTGGAGGGGTCCCTTCCCCAACGGTCCGAAAATTATCGCTTTGTTGATTCTGTTGATGCCCGACATGAGGAAGAAAACCGCAAAATTCACGACAAGAACCACACCGCACACAACGAAATTGAACGCCGTTCGAAAAAGTACGTTGAGAACCGCGGTTGTTTACATCCGCGCGATGAGCCTCAAGTACAGTCAAAGTCAAGAATATACACACGCGGCCGCGAGAGATATGCACCATCCGGCTCGAAGGACCAAATGTTCTCGATTTTAGTGAACGAATAATTGCGGACGGTGGAAAAGAAAGGTGGAAAATCACTCTCAAGCACGCGTGTGTAATTGGGCCAAAAATTACGTGAATTTATTACAATGATGTGACGATGACTGCATGAATTTATGTACAATGGATGGTGCGGATGAATATTTACATTATCAATATTTACAGTTAATATGGGCCATGGATCGTTCGTTTCGTTGGTGGTGGTGCGATGTGCCGAGGATGTAATTAATTCATGAATATTACCGTGAGGTGCACAAAGCACGTGGCGTCCGTGGTATGGTTCGTGTCCCTGAGTCAAGTCCGTATGAATGCCAAGTCGTGATAAAGCAGGTTTAGTCCGTGGATGAAGAAGCGTGAGAGTCAAAACCGAGATGGAAGCGAAGGTCGTATAATAAGGCAAATCAGAAATCAAAAAACAAGCGAAAAGCGAAAGCACGTGTGGTCACTAGACCGTTTGAACGAAAAGAGAAGAAGACCGCGTGGTGGCGCACCACGCACGCGGCGTGGGTAGACGAAACGATCCGTGATTGGCTGAAATTCCGGATTCTTCGAGAAAGTTCTCGAAGAATCCGGAAGTATTTCCAAAAGAGAAAGTTACTTCCGGCTGAAAAACCGGAACGTAATAATTCGTTTGAATCCGTGGATGATGGTAAAGTCGGAACCTGCCTTTTCGACAAACCGAAAAGGCAGATTCTCAAACAACTTTAAAAGGTATGATAATAACCTGAGAGCGACTACCCTAGGCGACCAGGCCTAGGTCCTATCAGGATACTATCGAAATGACTCTAAAGAGAGGCAAAGAGGGATAATAATTTGGAAGCGACTACCCAAGGCGACCAGGCCTAGGTCCTACCAAATTATTATCGAAAGTGAGTTTAAACGCGATTACAAAACTGACCAGCGACTACCCTAGGCGACCAGGCCTAGGTCCTGAATCAGTTAAGTAATAAACTATATACCCGTAACTTTAGTATTGTTAATTCACTCCGAGCGGTTAGAGTGAATTGTTTGTGGGATGTTACTCAGCACTTCTATTCTTATATATATTCGCAAGGAAAGGTATTGTTCTAAACTTCAAATAAAGTTAACTTCAAATTTAGTCACCAATATTCTTTGGTGTATTCTTGAATAAAGACTAAGTTTACAATTTGAAAGTATTGAATTAGTTACAATGTCTGTTCAGTGTTTCGTGTGTTAAAAGGGAAAAGAAATTGGTAAAGTGAAATATAACCGTACTTATAGAGTCGAGGTGTACCCGTGGGCAGTGACGATTTACGATCTCTCCTTTGTACGTTTTCGTTGACAAAGCCTAAGCTTTTAGTTGACTCTAACGCCTGAGTATTGCGGGGGAAAATCAAGACTAAACGAGTTATACTGCCTTAAGAAAACGCGTACGCTTCTAGGTTTAGATTTGCTCAAGAGGGATTTTACCCAATATCGCTATTAACTGCTCGAAAGTCAAACTAGGATGAGCCCCCCCAGGTCCTGAAAACCTTGGCTTATATAGGCCACTTGGAGTGGAGGGGATCAGGATTTTGGGGAAAACTCTAGTAGAGGTGGCAGGATGCTGCGATCCTGTGGGAAGAGTTTTAGGAAAAAGGTGGCGCGAGTGCAGCGGAAAACGTTAGATTTCGGCGGGAATGTGTTGACCATGATGCAAGAATGCGTACGAGTTTTCCGGGTAGAGTGAGAGAGAGAGAAACTACCGTGGGCCTGGCGCCAGGCGGCCGCGCTAACCTGAATGGAAAAGGGCTGTTAAAGGCACCTCGCGGTTGTAAAACAAGGACGGGCTATTACCTATTCCTAGAGAGAGAAAGTGAAAAGGCGCCTTCTTGTCGCCAAGTGCAATTCGAGAGTCGAAATATTCGGCTTGACGGATGCATCCGTAACAACCTTTCCGGCATAATGTATGTACGTACCTAGAAAAAAAGGAAAGTCGCTCTGAAGGTAGCGGACACGTAGTTTTTGCGTTAGTTCCGTGCTTTCTTTACCCGCGACAGAACGTTATTCAGACTAGCGTTTGAATATTGTTCTGCGTAGGTGAGTTTGAGAGCGCGGTGTTTTTTTGCATAGTTTTTGAGTTAGTTCCGTGCTTTATTTGCCAGCGACAGACCGTTATTCAAACTAGCGTTTGAGTATCGTTCTGCGTAGGTGGGTTTGAGTTCGCGGTGTTGTTCAGGAGTTTTAGGACTACCAACAAACGCCACGAACGCCAGGGTATAGTGCATGGAAAAGGAGGACCAGAGAAATGTAGAAAAACAAATAAGAAAGAGTGCAGGTCGTTACGCACTTTCAAGGCGGAGGTGTAGCCTATCGAAGGGCCATAGAAAAAAAGTAAGTACTTCCACAAAGACGTAAGGCAGCCCACACGTACATTCACATCGTCAGTCTTGCATGGTCATGCCAGATTTGGCAGACAAGACGGTTCGGGTCGGCGGTAAACCGGCTGACTAAAGCAGGGAGCACACCAAATGCGCGACGTAGCCAAACGTATTTAGTGTGTTCCTTGGTTCAGACGGGGCTAGTCGCACGATTTTGACACAGATATGTCTATTGGCTGGGGGTCAAACAAAAAATTTGTCCATGATGTTTGTATCGGCAGATTGAATGTTATCACGACTACTCCTCGGCCCCCGCAGGAAATAGTTGAACGTGAAAGATGTACCAACAAATTTATGGTGGAGAGCGAGAGAGAGCGTGTGTGAGAGGGAGAGCGAGAGAGAGAGCGACAGAATGCGATAAGTGGCCGTGCGATATATCCCCGAAAATGCATGTCGAAAATTTTTGCGACCACAGTTACGTTCGCCTGTCGGTATGATCGGGGAGATTACGATTTCCGTGGCGACAAGATTTAACACTTGATTCTAATAGTGCTGTTGATTAGAAACAGGTATTTCCTGAGCCAAAACTCGAGATTTCGCTTAGTTTACGAGATATAAGGACTTAAAGTTTAGAAAATTACGGGTTAGGGCGCCCGCCATTCGTGGTCCCGGCACTGATTCTCGCTGACTTTGTCCCACTTGTCACCGCACGGTAACCTCACTCACACACAGTACACACACTACCGCACCTACATGCACATATACTTTACTACCGCGACGCGACATACGCAGTTATGCACCTGTACATGTAGTACAGGCATGGGCAACATCGGCTCCCAACTTCTCCTCCGCTGATTTCGCTGTCCCCACTTCCGGCGTGTGAACGGAACGGAGAGAAGGATAGCCATACATATACCCGTACCGTAGAGACTCACTCGCACGAGCCATCGCGCGAGAGGATCGCTGGTGGGGGTACCCACTGGAGGAGAAGTTCGAGCCGCCGAAACTGTAGCGGCTCTAAGAGCCGCTGTTGCCCATGCCTGATGTAGTATATGCAGTACTTATGCATTACGTTTATTTATCTATTCGTTACGCGGTTGATTCATTACGGCGAACTGAAATTAAATGATACGTCGAATATGCAAGAATCGAAAAGTTACCACGATGCTAGTCAAGAGAAAGCTTTATGATTTTAATAATGAGAATACATAATTACCATAAAAGTACTTTTACAAAATTACCACTTTTTTAGAATTTTTGTATTTCCTTCTCGACTAAATTTAAGTAATTGTCTCTTTATTCTTTATTCGGACTATTTATTATATTTTTAGTAATTGAATTGAATCCCCAGGTTCCGGCATATAACCATTGCTTTGACTCGGTTGGTCGTTTTTAAAAGTATATACTATTAGATTCTAATAGGTCGAAACTGTTTAAAGTATTCATCATTCGGCAAAGCGATAAAGCGTAATACAAGGATACCATGGCTGGTGGATATACCGTCGCACAAATCCGGAGTAACCCGTGGTTATCAATACAAGACATTATCGGCTATGCAAATACATGGCCGAGATTTATACGAAGGATATTTTGGGACCCTAATTTTAACGATCACAATCGTATGATCCTTGTTAATTTTGCATACGTAAATGGACTATCCGAGAGCACATTACATTCGACACCTGAATTTACGTTAAAAGACAATTATACACGCCGACGTCGCTACGAAGTATCTGCGCGATTTAAATATTTGAATGACCCAGACTATGGCAGACAGAGACGTGATCGCGCATATTCTTATCTGGTGTACGACAGGTCGATAGTGACGTTAAATTTTCGTCCCTATGTGCGCCCATCACGATCATGAATTGATTAGACAATTCTCGACTTGATTTAAACGGCCCTTTTCAGGGCCATAAACAATATCAAACTCTGTTACAATCTCAGTTCCATACCCAATTCTCCTATCATACTGTATTTTGTTTAGAACTAATTTCTGCAGTCATCAAATTTATTCAGAATAATTTTAAGCTTTTGCTTTTAGGCAAGATATGCACATGGATATGCTTGCTTTAGAGACAGTTGCATTCACACATACTTACTTTAGGAAGGTTCGCACATGCATATGCTTGCTTTAGAGACAGTTGCATTCACACATACTTGCTTTAACAAGGTTCGCACATGCATATGCTTGCTTTAGAAACAGTTGCATTCACATATACTTGCTTTAGGAAGGTTCGAACATGCATATGCTTGCTTTAGAGACAGTTGCATTCACACATACTTGCTTTAGCAAGGTTCGCACATGCATATGCTTGATTTAGGAACAATTGCATTCATACATACTTGGTTTGGGAAGGTTCGCATCATGCATACATGCTTTAGGAAGATTTGCATCCACGTATACTTGCTTTAGGAAGATACATACATGCATATGCTTTGTTTGAAATTAACAAGAATTTAAACCGTGAATTTATTCTGAGGTTTTAGTGGACTGTATTTTCATTGCAAGGGATGGTGGAATGAAGTTGGTAGAAAAATTATCGAGACGCGTGAATTGAGGAGAAGTTTACAATGTGAATTTATTCAAAAGAATGAATGTGGGTGAACGAAAGAATGAACGTATTTACAATGAAATTGCATGGTGTGAATATTTACAAGCGTATGTACATTGTTAGATATTTCGCTTCAGTGTGTGTGCTATGTGCGAGTGAAAGTAAGTACAAAGGATTTTACCGTTGGATGTTTTGCACGTGGCGTCAGTAGAAGTTTTCTATGTGCGTGAAGTAGCTTGTCGTCCGTGCGTCTGATGTAGTTCTTTTATGTAATGAAGCACAAACACTGATGTTAACGATGAAGCGAAGTGAATATGAATTGAGATGATGTGGTACAATAAACTCAAACTATTTAATTAGACAAGAGAGATGGCCGCTCAGCCGACACGATCTACACTCAATGACTAATCGATAGGAAGTGAATGCGGAAGTATGGCATCGCGGCGTGCCCACGGCATGGACAGGCCGGAAGTCACATGACATTTTCGGGCATTCCAGAACGTTCTAGAGTGTTCTCGAACGCCCTGGAATGTTCGCGTGATTCTAAATTGCTTCCGGTGGAAGCGAGCGCGATTTGAAAAGAGGTTAAGGAATCTGAGTTTTCCCAAAGTCGAAAACGCAGATTCCTGAACATTTCCGCCCGCCATCAGCAACCATGCTGATGATGTTGATGCCCAGTTGTAAGTTGGTCATCCCTGATGTTGAATAGGAAGCGGTGCCAGTTTCGTGACAGGTCTCTTGAATGTTGAGGTAGCCGTCTTGACAGTGACGACCCTGGAATGTCCGTCCTTCCCTGGATGTAGTGAAACGACCCTGGCCAAGGGCCACTTGGTTGGAGGGAGTCTCTCATCGGTGATGAGCACGAGTGAACCCTCCTTGAGCTCCAGAGAGGGATGGTGCCACTTCGAAATAGACTGGTGCCGCTGAAGATAGTGTGCCGACCATTGAGACCAAAATTGTTGAATTTTTTGTTGAATCAGCTGCCACCTTGACAGCCGATTCACTGCCACGTCTTCTAACGTTGGTTCTGGCAGGGTTGTAAGCCCGCTGCCGGTCAGGAAGTGGCCTGGTGTTAACGCTGTGACGTCATCTGGATCTTCACTCAGTGGCTCGAGTGGTCTTGAATTTAATATGGCTTCAATTTGAGTGAGCAATGTCGCAAGCTCCTCAAATGTCAGCACTGTTTCTCCCACAGTGCGTCTGAGGTGAAATTTTATTGATTTCACCGCAGCTTCCCATTTTCCACCCATGTGTGGTGCAGCAGGTGGGTTGAATTGCCACTGAGTACGGTCTCTTAGTAGAATGGCGGCTATATCTTGATGTTCCCTCGTTGATTGTTTAAATAATTTTTGAAGAGCTACATCCGCTCCGATGAAATTGGTCCCACAATCTGAATGGATTGTGAGTGGTATGCCTCGTCTGGACGTAAACCTTCGATACGCAGCAATAAATCCGTCCGTGGAGTAGTCGCTGACCGTCTCAAGGTGGACTGCTGAAGTTGTAAAACAGACAAAAACACAGATCCAACCTTTTGACGTTTTCGCTCCTCTACCCTTCCAGGTTTTTATGGTAAGAGGTCCAGCGTAATCTACTCCTGTGTCGGTGAATGGTCTTGATGGTGTGACCCGAGATGTTGGAAGTTGACCCATAAGTTGTTGTGCTCGAATTCCTCGCTGTCGAGCACATGAAACGCACCGGAGTATGTGCGCTTTCACCGGAGCCCTGCCTCCGATGATCCAGTAGGCTTGCCTGACGTTGGCAAGAGTAAGCTGCGTACCACCATGTAAAGTAGAGAGGTGTGCCTGGGAAATAACAAGTGTTGAAAATTTCGAATGACGAGGTAAAATTGCGGGATGTTTTTCTTCAAAATTGAGAGCCGACTGATGAAGTCGACCCCCTACTCGAATTACTCCCTGCGCATCGATGAACGCCGTAAGTCGAGTAAAGGCATGGTTTTCTGGAAGTTTTCGATGTGAATTGAGCGTCCTCAATTCGTACGCAAAATATGCTGCTTGCGTAGATTTAACCCAAAATAGGCGAGCCTTTTCCATGTCGGCATATGGAATTGACATCACAGGAGACGTTTCAAGGGCACGTTTGAGACGTGAAATTGTTCTAAAACAAATTGCAGTTACTCGTAACAGTTTATAGAGTGACGAATACCTGTGTACGAGGTCCCAGTGATATTCTATTTTGGGTGCCGCTGCCGTGAATGCAACCCCAGGACGAGCTTCTTGTGCACTCAAGTCGTCCGGTTCCGACGACTGTTGCGGCCACGAGTCCATCGGTTGACGTATCCATGGCGGTCCCGTCCACCATAGAGGGTGATCGTGTAGTTGCTCTGTGGTTACGCCCCTTGATGCGCAATCTGCCGGATTCGAGGTTCCCGGCACATGTCTCCAATGACCAGTTGGAGTGAGCTCTTGAATTTGCGTCACTCTGTTTCTTACGAAGTCTTTCCAGCGTGATGGGTGTGTCTTGATCCACGTTAAAGTGACTTTAGAGTCCGTCCACATATGAATTGATGAAATTTTTACCTGTAAAGTGGCTACAGTGCTTTTCATCAATTTTGAAAGTAGCAGCGCTGCAGATAATTCCAATCTCGGGATTGTGATAGTTTTAATGGGAGCTACTTTTGTTTTCGAACAAACCAGTGTTGATTGGGCGCCCGTGGACGGTGAAGTCGTAACGATGTATATCACTGCTGACATAGCAAGTTGCGAGGCATCAGAGAAGCCATGAAGCTCAACAGTTGAATTTACGTACGTGTTGAACCATCGTGGTATGGTTAAACTGGCCAGTTTTTTGAAGTCTTCTCTGATGTCCATCCATTTCTTTGACATCTGGGCTGGTAATGGGTCGTCCCAGCTGATGTTGTGTAACCAGAGCTCCTGGAGAAGCATCTTTGCTCTAATTACCACTGGTGAAATAAAACCTAGTGGATCAAATATCTGAGCCACTTCAGACAAAACAGTTCTTTTTGAAAAAGCTCCCGTATGGTCGTGAATTCTGGAAAAGAACGTAAACTTGTCGGCTTTTGGAAGCCATATTACTCCGAGTATTTTGGTAGAGCAGTCGTCAAACGTTATAGAATTTGATGCTTCTTTTGAATTTATTACCTTGAGAAGATCGTGACTAGTGGAATGCCATTTTGCGAGTGGAAATCCGCCCGCATCACACAACCCCATTAATTGTGTGGCCACTTTTTTTAGCTGATGTGCTGAATCAGCACCGCCAAAGATGTCATCCACGTATCTTCCCTTGGTAATTGATGGTACAGCCAGTGGGAATTTGTGACCCTCATCTTCCGCCAATTGAAGTAGTGTTCTCACTGCCAAAAATGGAGCTGCCCTTGTTCCATAAGTGACAGTTTTCAGATGATATGGAACGACGTTGCCTTCCTTGTCGATCCACAATATTCTCTGTAAATCTCTATCGTCTTTGTGTACAATGATTTGACGATACATCTTGGTGATGTCTGTAGAGAATATGTGACGATGATGTCTAATCCACAATAATACATCTGAAATGTCCAACATTAGATTCGCCCCAGTATACATAATGTCATTCAATGACTTTCCTGTGGAAGTTTTGCGAGAACCATTAAAAACCACTCTTAATTTAGTAGTAGTACTATCGGGTTTAAGCACACCATGATGAGGTAAATAATAGTAGACTGGTGAGTGAATCGTAGCTGATGTGCAACCTTGCGGGACCCTCAACCCTCCTGAAGCCGAAGCTTCATGTGCCAAGGTCATCCCAGCTACGACACCAGCATTTGATTCAACATTATTAGTCTTTCCTATTATCTTACCTGAAGTTTGTGCCATATGCCCGAGGTCCTCGTATTCTCTCATGAATGTGGAGTACATCGCTCTGAAGTTGTCGTCTCGGCTGAATTTTCGCTGCATGTGCTGCAGGCAATGAAGCGCTGCAGTGCGTGATGAGCCAAGTAGAGTTGGCGACGACTTCAGTGGAAGTCGAACGATGTATCTCCCTGAAGAATCTCTGGAGTGTGTTTGTTTGAAATGTTTTTCACACTCCTCTTCGTCTGGTGACAGCGCACTGGAAATGTCACTTTTCACTTCTTCTTGTACCCAGAACTTTGTTAACAATTCTTGAAGTTGTGCATCTTGTTGTTGCACTGATGCATGTAAAGAAGAAGATGTTGACACTTGGGAAGTTGACACAGGGCCCAGTACGAGCCATCCAAAAATTGACAGTTGGGCGATGGGCAGCGTAGGTGAATCTTTAATGATGTTGGGCTTTATCACTTGTCCATACGAATCTGCTCCTAGAATGATGTCAATTGTTCTAGGCGTAGTAAACTCCGGGTCGGCCAGCTTCAAGTTCTTAAGATGTGGCCATGTCTTAACCGGAGACTGAAAAGTTGGCAGTATCGTAGTCACATTTTTCAGAATGTGAGCTTGTACAGTGACAGATGCTGAGGTGTGGATGGAATGGAGAGTTAATGGTATCACACCACGCGTCTGAGTTGATCTGCTGCCCCCAATGCCAAGGATGGTAATGGCAGAGGGTTGACGTTGGACATTTACTTGGCGGAAGAGGTTTTCAGATATAAATGTCAGCTCGGAACCAGAATCTATTAATAGGCGTGCTTGTATGGAAGTTATCTGGTTGTGGATGTTTACTATTGCTGTGGCAAGGAGAGTTGACATTTGACAGGTAGGGTTATGTTGGCTTTTGAGGTTATCTGAATTTTTGAGGTTATGGTCACTATATACACTATTTACACTTTTCTTGATGTTTTCTTCTTTCTTGACGTTGTTCTGGCTGTACGGGAGGTTGTTCTTGAGGTTGTATGGAAGGTTGCACTGGATGTTTTCAGGACTATTGTTCAGGATGTTTACTGTGGGATTGACGGCTGCTCCGACACTTCACTTTGAGGTTTTGGCTGGTGGTGGAGGTGTAGCCTTGGCTGATGTTGAGGCTGACGGGGCTGATGTTGTTCTTGGTGAGCTGTGGAGTTTAGCATCATGCAACATCGTGTGGTGTCTGCGTCCACACGATGTGCAATTTTCAGTGTTGCGGCATGCCGCAACACTATGACGTCCCATACAATTGTAGCAGACCTTCTTCTGCTCAACCAGCCTGCGCCTCTCGGTGACGTTGAGCGCCCTAAATTTGGTGCACCGTACAATAAAGTGCGACTCGCCACAACAGTCGCACGTGTACTTGTCGGATGGTGCCGGGATGTGTTCTCCTTGGGACGTTGCTCCTGACGTCGTTGCCTGAAACGCCACCTTCTTCAAGGGTGCTGACGTTTTCGGAGAGGAGGTGGACGGTTTTCCCCCGGTGGCCTTCTGGGCATATGACTGAACTGGAGGTGATGTGGTTCCCACGCGTTCCAGAGCTCTGGCGCGAGAGTTGAGGAACTCCTCCAGTTCAGTAAAGCTGGGGAACTCGGAGCTGTTCCCCAGGGAAGTTTCCCACAGTTCTGCAGTGGTGCGGTCCAAATGCCGAGTCACGTGGTGCACCATGAAGCAGTCTGCCAGGTTTTCAATCTCCATCGACTTCAATGCTCGGTAAGCCTCCGAACATTGAGCGATGACGTTTTGAAATCCTGTTGACGTCTCTTGACGTTTTTCTGGAATTGCGGTGAGGTTGTCTAATTGTGACTGGATGTGGTACCTCCGATTCTCGTACCGCTTTTCCAGAAGCTCCCAGGACTCCTTAAGAGACGTACCCAGAAGGGGGAGGTTTGCTATAATTTTTAGTGCCTCATCCTTGAGGCACCCCCTGAGGTAATGAAGTCTTTCGATATTACTCAACCTCTGATTATTGAGGATGAGTTGATCGAAGAGGTCCCGGAACGCTGGCCACGATGCGTAGTCCCCCTTGAAGCTGGGCAAGGTGATGTCGGGAAGTTTCGAGTGAAATCTTGACTCTGAAGTTGTCGACGGTGAAGTTGTCGGAGCCGCTTCTTTAATGGTCCGCCTCAATCTGCCCAGAGACAACTTCAACACCCGGAAGGTCTTGCTCTCCTGCCGGTGAACGCTGTCCTTGAAGTATGAGTGGTCTAAGAACGTTGCCGGCCAGTGCAACTCAAGGTACTGATGTTCTTCTGCAAATTTGATGTGGATCTCCTCTGCCTGCTCCTTCAGGAGATCGACCTCTTCCACTGACGTGTCCTCAGGGTCGAGCGGCACCTCATCCAGGATGGTGTTCAGCTCAGCCAGGCGATCCATCTGAGTTTGATGTTTAAGCACAAACTCAGATGGGAGTCGCGCTGGTGACTTGCTCCGGGTTTCTCGTGAAGTTGTCTCCCTTGATGTTGTCTCCAAGGTGACAGTAGGAGTTTTTCGCATGATTTTCCCAATTGACGTCTTCAAGGATTTCTCTTGATGTTTTTCTTGAGGTTTTCCGGAAGACCCCTCTTGAGGTTTTCCCGGCCCCTCCTCATCCGACATGGTGACGTTGTCGGTGGATTATTCCTGTTGGTATGCATCCGGATGAAGAAATTGTTCACAAAACCCAAAAATGTCACATACGCTCACACATTGAAATTTAAACGCTGCGCGGCGAAAAGTACGTTGAGCGACACTGATGTTTACAAACGCGGCGCAACGGTTCTCAAGTTCACTGAGGTCGAACTAACCGACCACGCGGTCGCGTATAATATCCACCATCCGGCTCGAAGGACCAAAAATGTTTGAAATTAACAAGAATTTAAACCGTGAATTTATTCTGAGGTTTTAGTGGACTGTATTTTCATTGCAAGGGATGGTGGAATGAAGTTGGTAGAAAAATTATCGAGACGCGTGAATTGAGGAGAAGTTTACAATGTGAATTTATTCAAAAGAATGAATGTGGGTGAACGAAAGAATGAACGTATTTACAATGAAATTGCATGGTGTGAATATTTACAAGCGTATGTACATTGTTAGATATTTCGCTTCAGTGTGTGTGCTATGTGCGAGTGAAAGTAAGTACAAAGGATTTTACCGTTGGATGTTTTGCACGTGGCGTCAGTAGAAGTTTTCTATGTGCGTGAAGTAGCTTGTCGTCCGTGCGTCTGATGTAGTTCTTTTATGTAATGAAGCACAAACACTGATGTTAACGATGAAGCGAAGTGAATATGAATTGAGATGATGTGGTACAATAAACTCAAACTATTTAATTAGACAAGAGAGATGGCCGCTCAGCCGACACGATCTACACTCAATGACTAATCGATAGGAAGTGAATGCGGAAGTATGGCATCGCGGCGTGCCCACGGCATGGACAGGCCGGAAGTCACATGACATTTTCGGGCATTCCAGAACGTTCTAGAGTGTTCTCGAACGCCCTGGAATGTTCGCGTGATTCTAAATTGCTTCCGGTGGAAGCGAGCGCGATTTGAAAAGAGGTTAAGGAATCTGAGTTTTCCCAAAGTCGAAAACGCAGATTCCTGAACATGCTTGCTTGAGAACAGTTGCAGTGACACATACTTCTGTCAGGAAGGTTTACATATGCATATGCTTGCTTTAGGAAGATTTGCATACACGTATGTTTGCTTTAGAAAGAGTTGCATACACACAAGCTTGGTTTAGAAAGGTTTGGATGTGTGTACGAACGTGGCGTATGTGTAGCGTTCATATGACGTGTGTGCGGTGTGCGTGCAACGTGAATATGACGCGTGTAGCGTGCGTGCATACCTGCTGCTGCGTACCTGGTGTTTGTGTTCTGTGTTTGTGTGAGCGCGCGCGCGCGTGTGTGTAAGTGTGTACGCGCTCTGCCTATATGTATTGCAAACCTACTCTAAGCTGCCTATGCTCGGAAACCGTATTCGATTGCAGACTGTCAATTATAAAAAAAATTAAACCGGTTGCAAATTTAATCGATATTTATTTTTCAATAAACTTTAGTTTTAAACAGTCTGCAGACAATTTTAGAATTACCCGGAATACACCACGTGGAGGTAAAGTCTGCTTTAGTATTCCACGTCCATGTCAGTTTGTACGTTGTCTGTGTATATGTCTGCTTCTACAAGTTAATATAGTTCGTCAGGAATATCCTCTGCATCCTCTTCTGTTTCCGAAAGATTCTCGAATTCCTCTTCTATTGAAATTAGGCGGGCTTGCTTCTTTGGTATCATGTGCTCGATGTTTTCTGTCTCTGCAGTAGGAACATCAATTTCTTTATGTTGAAGTCCTTCTTTTTTTTCCGTCTACGATGCCTGGATAAATTTCCTTGACATCTTCTAGGAACTGCATAATTTGCGAGCCAATATCGTCTTTGTAATTCTTTTCTAATTTACTCTTTCTATAAAAATATATGGCCATATACTGGTGTAATAACTTGGGTGTCCTTCTACACAGTATACTTTTTTTTAATCATTTATTTTGATTTTCTAAATCATTTATTGTATTTGACGAATTGCCTCTCTCTACAAACTCTCCAATACTATGATTGGTTTGTAGGTGGACGGTCTTTTTGTTGAATAATTGTTCAACCCCGTGATACTGTTTCGCACTATACGTGCATACTCGGCTAGTATTTTCGTCAACATATTTTTTTAGGTATGGCCACAGATCCTGTTTACTCTTAGAATTGACTTTAAAAAATAGACCCATCTTATCTTCCTTGCAGTACAGGCCAAGGACGGTTATCGTCATTTGATCTGTGATGCGCCCGCGATTATATTTTCGCTTGGTGAGGAAGGTTTCATCAAACTGTACTGTTTTACCATCGCCACCAAGACGAATATCTGCGTGTGAAGCGATTACTTCAGCTATTTCCCTACAATAGCTGTAATAATCGACGATAGTGGACATGCTAAGCTCCGAACCGTTATTGTGCCGACGAAAATTCAAGAGATGTTTGAAAACATCTGTTACCGATAATTTCAAAACGAAACTAATCATAATCGCGAGCACATCACAGATCTCAATGTGGCAGTTGGTACCATCAAAAAATGTACCTGTACATGGATTTTCAATTTTTCGGCAACTTCTCTGATTTTTCTTCTTGTTGGTTTTCGACGAGCATCTCCATACCCATCCTAATTTTTTATGCGGAGAATTTTCAACTTTCATCGGCAATCCACAGCATTCCGGCGCCGTCGCGGTTTTCGTAGGAATCAAGCCAACTTCTTCTGCAAAAGAAATAGCCCTCTCTCTGGTCCCAATTATATTATTAAATGAATAAAATAGTGAAAAGTTCTGCAGCCTCGGGTGCAGTCGTGGATGTTTTGTTGTAGCCATTCTTATTTCGTGTGCTGTCTCCTTGTTAATTTTTAAATCAAATCGCAACTACCGATGCGTGGACCACGTAGAATTGATTTAACGTAAAAGTAATATCGATAAATTTGCAACCACTTTCCAGTCGGTAACATAGTGACAAATATGTCGATTATTAAATATCGATCGAACGACTAACTTGTGGGATAAAAAGGGTTCGTCAAAAAGAAAGATAAAAGGAAAAGCAAATAAGTTATAACTTATTCGTTTTTATACACGCATATAAATGATCATGTCTAAAACTGACTGACAATGAAGATTATAGGGGAGTTAGAAACGGTACAAACTGTCTAGAATAATTTTAATTAAAATTTAAAAAATAAGATGCAAAACATAAGAACAAATTAGTAATATAATTCTTTATTTAACGTACTCTCATTATAGAAAAACACAAAACCAAGATTAAAATCAGTTCCTTGAATATGTTAATGCTTAACATATTAGTAACTGTGTCGGTTATAAATTACCGACACTGAATTTTTCAATAACGTCTTGGATTACAGACGATCACATTGGAAAATAAAAAATCAATAAGTTACAAATTATTTTCGGATTATATCATATTGATTTGCAGTGTAATGCGTATACTCTACGCGGTTTTCGATGAATCAATTTATATTAACGCAGCGATGCCACTCATACAATATCGTAATAAATATGCAAAGTCAAAACATCTAAAAATGTCAAGAGCGCATCATATCGAAACCGCGTTGTTTAAATACCGCGTTATATTAAGGTTACCTGTATATCGTAAATATAAAAATATTTTCATATTTTATAATTTAAAGAAAAGATTATTTTAAAACTTTTGTATATGGTAGTTTTTTACCAGGATTTTCCATTAATGATATATTGAGCATTATTAAAATGCTAAATTGTTTTTTTTTTTTACTAGAGTTGTGTTAACTTCCCGCATTTTGCATCTTTCGAGTTCGCAGTAATCACGCCGCCGCGTAACTAAGTACAAAAATAGTAGAGCGTACATGTTCGGGACACGCCGAACGGTGGCGTGAGTTGCCGGGCCACGCATTCGCTCTCTCTCGCTCCCCCCTCACACGCAGCGGCACTCGTCTCGTCTTGCAGACAGGCGAGTCGCGTGGTGAGACGGGAGGCGGGGGACGTAGGCCCGAGTCGGGCGTCCTCGAGGAAGTCCGCCGGTTAGTAACACCGAATTCGGATACTTCGAGAGCGTTCGACTCGGGAACCTATATAAATGTAAACAGGTGGGTCGCGACCCCACTAATAACGGATTTGCAACACAGTTTTAACGCCTTTTGTTTCGCTCTCACGCCTTTTCACCTTTCGCTTTAAGCTTTTAGCTTTTACGCTTTCTCGCGCTTACGCACCTTCTCGACCGCTCTAACGCTAAACCGCTGAAGTGTTGATAACGCGCTTTTAAGAGTTTGTTAACCACCGTCTTAGTTATTGAATACATTGTTATCGTTACATATTCAAATTCTTTAACCGACAATCTCTCCACCTCGCCGAGCTCCGCTCCTCCAAAATCTCCTTAAGTTTCCCGGCACCTTCTCCTTCGGCACAACCGTAACTCGACGAGTGTATTCTAGAGCCGGTTGACCGTACAGTACATGATACAGGATAGCAATTGTGCGTGTAGGAAGACTGTGCGTGCACGCGAGTGCGTAGTGTGTTTATCGAGTGCGTATTGTGTTTACGCGTGTGGCCAGTAAGTGTGATATGCCGTACATACATACATACAGTGCCATATGCAAACAAGAGTTGAACGTAGCAGCGAGAATCAGTGCCGGGACCACGAATGGCGGGCGCCCTAACCCGTAATTTTCTAAACTTTAAGTCCTTATATCTCGTAAACTAAGCGAAACCTCGACTTTTGGCTCAGGAAATACCTGTTTCTAATCAAAAAAACTATTGAAATCAGGTGTTAAATCTTGTCGCAACGGAAATCGTAATCGTACCGTATGATCTATCTGCCCTCTCTTATGTTTCTCTCATTTCTCTCTCTGTCATGGCATCGCACGTTGACGATGTCACGGTATACGTTCCTCTCTTTTTTTCTGTGAGTCCGTCTTTCTCGCACCATCCAGGCACACGGACGAGTAAAGGGCGCAAGGCTGTGAGGGAGCAACTGTCCCATGCGTACAGAGCTCGTCGGCGAGGCTGCTGCGAGTGCGAGAGTGACGCTCCGATGGAAAGAGAGAGAGGGACCCATTGGCCGAAAAATCGGACGCTGTCGCAAAATGCAGGCCGTTATCTCGACGCAGACGCCAAAAGCGCACGTGTGTGCGTTCATGTGCTTCGCAAGCGAGAGAGCGCGTATAAAAGAATGGGAGGAACGTATACCGTCAAATTGTATTCTTTTACACGCGCCCTCCTAGCGTACCCTGCGAACGGGATGACGTCACGCTTCTTTGTTAGGCCAACCAAAAAAACTATCCGGTTCGAACGTGTAACGCCGAACTGACTCTCTAAGAACTAGGAGACGAAGAGAAAAAAAAACTACGCGGTACTTCGCGCACGTTCTTCCGACTTTCCTTTGTCTAATGGCCCCACGTTGGGCGCCAATTTATGACGGCTTTTCTCTTGCCCTCGGCAGAAAAGCTACGCCACGACTTCGGCCGGGGGTCTATCGGTCCCTTACGATACGCGTCGCGGAAAATGCCAAGTGGGCGCCAGGTACTTTTTTCCCGAAAGCACCAAAAGATTCGAAACGGGACGGGACGACCGATGAACCCTCGGACGGACCGTTGGCCTACGGGCTATCCCGCGACCTGATGGTAGAGGGGCGGGGAACTAGAGGAAAGTCGGGACGGTAAAAACGGTCAGGGCAACCGGAATTTCGGGGTTACACGTTCGTTTCGGTAAAAGATAGTTTAGTCGATATCGTACAATTCGCTATACTTCGCTTTTGGGCACGCACGCAAAGGAGTTTTAATGAACGCGGTCTTTTCCGGCGCTTCTCTCTCTCCGTAGTGGGAACCTGCGTGTATTACGCACGACAATACGCGAGATCGAGTCAAATGAATTTTCGCCGAAGAGTCTTTCAGCGGAGATTACAAGATTAGGAAGGCAGCTTACCTTTCGTCGCTCTCTTCCGTCGGCGGAAAACGGTATCGGCCCTGAGCCTCTGGTCCTACGGGACACTACGCGTAATTAGGTTCCTTTGGTTGAACGGTATTGGTGTGTGACCTCGAAAATACAAGTTTTAGTCTACTCAACGAACAAAAAAAAAAAGACTTGACGGCAAGAGTGCTCTCACTTTTACCGCGGCCCTAGGCGAAGTGAGGAGCGGTCCTACTTCCGCATCCTCGCTCCCCCCAATACTAGCGGAACGTCGCCTAATTGGTCGCGGGGCCAGCGGCGCATTTTCCAGGCGCCCCGGCTGGTCCCCGCGAATTTTCACCGGCATTTTCGAATTTTACCCCCGACTGCTCCTTGCTATCCCCCGGATAGTGGCTGGTGGTCCCGCTGCAGGTCTCCTCCGGAAATCGGAATCTCCAGGCCTCTCCCGCAGGTATACGGCCGCATCCCCCCGGGATGCGCCTGCCCGCCGCTAAAGGGAGCCTGGACGATCCCCCATCGAGTCCTTCTGCTTCCTTCGGGATGGCATCTTCCCGGCGTGGCGGCCCCCGGCCGCGAAATCGTGGAGGGTACGGCGAGTCTCCCCTGGAGGTGGGTCCCTGACCCCTCGCCGTCCCTCCGATTCACGCCGGTGGATGCGTGGGTGCCCTCGATAAATCCCCTCCATGCGGCGCCTCGCCGCGAAGTTGCACGGCCCCCTGGCACCGTGCGTTCTCCGAGGGGCTCGTCGGGTCTTCACGGAGCAGTTCGGGGATCCTCGTCTCTGCCGGTGCGCGCCGTACCTCGGCGCAGTTCTTCGCTGCTCGAAACAGCTCGAGCAGCGGTCGCCATCTTGGAAGTTATCGGCGACGTCCGCCTAAGCTCGTGGCCGCTCGGTAGCGGCTGTCTCGCTGCCTTACTGCTGCGCGATCGGTGTCGTTCGCGCGTGATCGGAGCCGCTCCCTAGCGGCTCCCCTACTCTTTCCTACTCTGATTTTCGTTTTCGGTAAGCTGCCGATCCTTGCGGTAATTTATTCTCTCCGCGCACCGCGCGAGGTTTCCATCGCGGTCCGTACGTCGATCGTTGTCGCGATCTATGCCCTACCTATTTGCGGTGGAAATCCTACCATACTACGCGATGTGGTCTTCGGAAGCGCGTTGAATCTTATAGTCGCGGTATCGCGGCTATTTCCTATACGGTATCGCGCTTCGACTAAATACTGTAAGATTCTCATGACGGTATCGCGGTGATTCTAATGACGGTATCGCGTTAAATTGACTGACGGTATCACGGGTGTTACTCGCGGTATCGCGAGTACAATAAATACGGTACTTATTAACATGACGGTATCGCGGTACTTTTACGTATTTCCCCAAGCTTTCCCTCCCTGATTCGCCTTCCGGCCGTTTTGGGACGTGCAGAAAAGCTGCAACGTCACGAAGTATTACCGCAGAGAAGAAAAGTTTCATCGTTATGTTATATGTGTCCATGATCATGAAAGTGGCCTAAATAAAAAAATGTTTAAAAAATGAGTTTATCAGTTATTGTGTGTTACATTATTCAAAATCAAAGTGTTCCGTAATCGTGAGGCTGGGCGGTGGCCCCATCTACCACCCCATTTCGGCAACACTCGCTCGGCAGACTGTCTCGGCGGCTGCGTACACGCGCCACGCGCAGGCCACTTCGGCGGACCTTCCAGCGGGCTGCGCACACGCGCCACGCGCAACTACGCGTCGCCTACCGGCTCGACGGCTGCGCCTACGGACCACGCGCAGCCGCGCCTGCGCTTCGGCGAGCCACTTTCGGGGCCTTCTTGACCACGCGGTCGAAACCGGTTTTCCGCCATTACGGCAATCTCGTCACACCACCTCGTGAAGTAACACGTACTTATAATCTCGCTCTCGGTCTATCTACGCTAATCTCGAAAAATCGGATAGTTTCGGCAATATCTCTTAAATTACATTACGCTCAATATTATTTAGTTTTCCTACTTATTTCTTGTCTAAAGTTAAGTTTTTGGTGGCCAAAAAGAGAAAGGCCGTGTATAAATACATAGTTTGCGTGGGCATAAATCTCGTTCTTTTGTTCGGTACCCTCGACTCTCCTACCTTTCTCAACCTTGCAACGAACGCCAGAATTTCGGTAACCCGCGTCAAAACACAAAGAATGTGATAAAAAGAAAAAACAGACAAAAATATGACAGACCGCTGTTATAATCATGGACACTATAAGCAGGATATAGAAATAGGAAGGTGAAAGACATAATAAAGTAAGAGATTTCCAAGCACAATCAAGTAATTTTTTTTTTTTTTTTTTTTGTAATGAGGTGGGGAAATCTTCAAAAAGACACCCGGAAGTCCCATCGGGCGAACCGAAGCCGGACAACCGGGTAGTGTGGGATTTTTACCCACTAAAACCCCACCTCCTCACTCCTCCGTCATTTTTGAAAAACCCATATTCTACAAAACAATTTATGGTGCTACTCAGGCTTGTTATTCGACGTCATTTTTCTTCCGCCTCTTCCCTGTCCTACGATGCTGCTCAAAGCGCAGTCGTGAATGTGTGACCTTTTTTCAAATTTTCGTACAAATGCAGTTCGTCACGCTGCACTTGTGTATTGTCGTACGATGCTACTCAATGCGCAGTCGTGAATTTAAGGTTCTTTTTTTTAGCTTCGCGTGCTCGCAATATATACTCAGGTTCTCTGATTGGCATATTTCTGGTGAGCCGGCTATCCACTATTTCTGGAACCACGCAATTTTCATAGAATCTTTTTAATTGCTCTTGCATGTTTTGTTTCCAAAAC
Source organism: Pemphredon lugubris (assembly GCA_933228935.1). Lineage (NCBI taxonomy): Eukaryota > Metazoa > Arthropoda > Insecta > Hymenoptera > Crabronidae > Pemphredon > Pemphredon lugubris. The sequence continues at coordinate 14,888,253 of OW121816.1, read as the reverse complement.
AGATCATCTTTGTATATTCTGATATGTTTTATTCCTTTCGCCGTCCATATGCAGAAAATACAATACTCTCTACCAGTAATGTGCAATTGTCCTTGTACCTGGTAATAGTATTCGTGGCGTGTATTTACTTCATCTATGTTTCTTCCCTTGAACATGGTATGTATGTTCCCGATTTTTCCGGCGATGACTTCTTCGGGTGTCTTGTCTTTTGCCGAAAAGAGACACTTTATTTCGACGATTCCGTCGCTTTCAATTAGTCCGTCTGGAGAAGCGCCTAAATATGGAATGTCCTTGTCGATGAATAAACCGCATTTTTCTACCGTGATTCCCAATTCCTCTTCTAATGCCTTCCGTGCATCATCTTCGTGACGACGGCCGTATTCAATGGCAGGCAGTTTCAGTTATTGCGGATATAATATCAATTTTACTATCCTTTGGCACAGCGTACTTTCTCTCATACGGCATACTTTGCCAAAGTTGGAAGCAGTTAATAATTTTGTACGCATGTCCTTCCAGATTTCGCTTTTCTGTTGTTCCACCGTTTCCCTTTCAATGTTTTTGCGGTTCGCTTGCCATTCCTGCAATTGTATTTGATGACCTCTCAATTTTATTTCATATGGTGTTTGCTCCATATCTGGTCGTTAAGCGTTCTGTCCATAATCGGCGTCGGATACGTATCGTTTTCTTTCTTCGTATCGCTGTTTTTTTGCCGAACGCTTCGCTTCCGCAGTTCTTGCAGCTTTCCGTTTACGACTTTCCTCCAATTGCTTCATAATTTCGGGTGACTCTTTATCCATCGCTGCGCTAAGGTTACTGAAGCTTGCTTGCGTGTTGTATTGTACAACAGCGGCAGCGCACCTTGCTTCGTACGATCCTCTTTTCGCGAAGTTAATCCGTTTGCCACCAATAAATTTGCAAATAACAGCGTTATAGCTTTCTACGCTATTACTGTTCAAGTTGTATATAAGACTCTCCGAATAAGCAGCAGTATATGAAACGGCTTCTTGTATTTTCATGTATAATACATGTTGTCGTAAAAATGGCACAAGGTTTGTTTCACCTTCTTTCAGAGACCCGTCGCAAAAATATCCGAGCTCGGCACAATTCTTGTGTTCTCCATATACATGGCTTGGAATGTCCGACATATCTATTTGTAGCTTGATGGCTTTATCATTCGTGGATATCGTCTCCTTTGCTCGATATTCTGCTGCTTTTACGATGGCATTTCGTATTCTGATACCACTATTTTCAATGGTGTTTCTGAGTGCCCCCAAGCGAAGACCTTTTGTTTTAGAAATCTCGTTAATCTTGTTTGTAAGATTTCTCAACAAATGATTCGTACATTCCACTTTCTTCACTTGGTAATTGTACCCCGAATACGGATGTCTCTTCTGTATGCTGTTGTACACGCTACTATCTCCGTCGCCGATGAGCGTTGAATATATGAGGCTATGCATTTCTACACTGCATTCGAAGCCAGCCACAATTGCATCGGTTTCCATACTTGTGGAACTTTGATTCCGGGCCCAGTTCTTGAAGCACTCGTGTTCTGTCGGTTCCATTTCTCTTCGGACTGCGTTCTCGCATACGCAGCAATACTTATTGCGTACACCAATGAATAATATTTTCTTAGTGTGGTAGACTACTATGGCACCAACACCTGATGGGGAATTATATTTTCCCGATCTGTAGGATCTCTTCATCCAGCTTCCATCTGCCACGACAAGAATGTGCGATATGCCTTTTATAAAATCACCTCTTTTCACAGCTAGTCGCTTCTCTTCTGCTGCAGCGACATTCATTTCGTTTTCGGCTGCTTCTTTAAATCCGAAAGCAATATTGGAATGATATTTTTGATATGTTTTATCAGACATACATGGAATATTCATTGCTGCGAACAATTCTTGCAGTTGTGAATATCCGTTGCCTGTACACAGTGCTCCAGCTACGGCGCTATGATTTATGTCCAATACACTGCCGTTATCTGATTCTGTCCATATAGATTCATTGTACAAACACATACGGCATTGCATTTTTACTTCTGTCTGTAGTCCATGGCGTACAAACTCGACGATGATTATGTCTTGTAATCGACGTTTCGTGCCTGTACAATGATTACCGGATTTCTGGTGCACTTCGTTCCAGAAATATTGAATGTCGACAATCTGACGACCCGGCATGTCTACGGGTACAAGTTCTGCGACTTGGAGATCTTCAGTCGTAACTTATGTCTGCGCTGAGGTCAAGGGTAATGCTTCCTGATTTCCTTCGGTGGCTGTAATTCAATTTCGGCAACTTCAAGATCCAGCTCGAAGTGCTCTTCGTCATTGTCTTCAAGGGTGGACAACAATTCTTGCACACATGCAGCTTCCTTTTGCATTGGGGTCGACTGTTCTTTTTCGCGTACCTCCATCGGCGGTTGTGATACTTCGTTCGGCTGTGTTGCATTCAGACGGAACTCTTCCTCGTCGCTACTTTCCAGGATTGTTATTAATTCCTCTTCGGTTAAAGATCCCGTCTGGTTGTACGCCGATTTCGAAGCTCTTTCTTCGTTTGTGGTATAACTGCCCTGGTGCAGATTTAATAACTCTTTTTCCACCGCATTCTCGGATGATCTTTTTCTCCTGTAATCGGGGAAAAAAGAACATTGATAAAATGTATTTTTCAATACAATTTTGAGGGATACATTTTTAGAATTATAGTTTAACAATTTGAGTGACACGGCCTTTCCGCAATATGGGTAGCCTTTCAGGTGGAAGGGATTACAAATGTCCGCATTTCTTAATTTTAAATTTTATTCAAGTTGTCCCTACTTTAAATTAAATTAAAAGTCCACTGACAAAAAAAAAGCATACGTTTCTAGTTTCTTGAATTTATATTATTCTCCCCTCTAAAGCATTAAAAAGTATCAATTCGATAAAAGTATGGAAAGAAAAAAAATAAAAACAAAACATTTTTTACTATTTTTCTTGTTTTCTTTATCTTTATATGAAATTTTTTTCCGATATTCGCATATCAATATTATTATTCTTTATAATAATGTAAATAGTTTTTCATCCTTGGGACCCAAAATTATATTTTGCGGGGGGCCGAACATTTGTAGTTCCTCTACTGAGTCAATGTCAACAGCTGATGCAACGACTGGGTCGATGAACTCACTTCATTTGTCGCTCGAATACTTGTGGCCACGTGTGGCACTATGGCACTGGGTCACCGAACCGATCTTATACATTATCGAAAAACCAAGTAATTTATGGCAGGCGATACACTGTATCGGCAGACAGTGGGGTTTGTTTCTATAAAATAAGGCAAAAAAAATAGGAAAAAAACCAGGAGTGTAAGGAAAAGCTGAAAACTTACGTACGGTCGGGCATGCACATTGCGGTTTGCCTGGACGGTAACCCTGTTCAGCTAAAGAACCTGCACAGCCAACGAGCTCACACACGTCACGATGAAAATGCATATCGAAAACTTTTACAACTACCATTACGTTCGCCTGACGGTGTGATGGATCTGCCCTCTCTTATGTTTCTCTCGTTTCTCTCTCCGCCATAGCGTCACCAGTTTTCAACGTCGCGGTATACGTTCCTCTCTTTTTTTCGGAGAGTCCGTCCTCCTCGCACCATCTAGACACACGGATGAGTAGAGGGCACAGGGTGTGTGAGGGAGCAACTGTCACATGCGTACAAAGTTCGTCGGTGTGGCTGCTCTGAGTGGGAGAGTGGCGCTCCGATGGAAAGAGAGAGAGGGACCCATGCCGCTTTCTCGACGGCAGACGCCGGAAGCGCACGTGAGTGCGTCCATGTGCTTCGCAAGCGAGAGGGCGCGTATAAAAGAATGGAAGAGACGTATACCGTTAAATTCTATGCCGCGAAGTAGCATGCGGAATCGAATCCGAAAAGGAAACGATATAAGAGGTTACGATTAAATAAATTGACATCCATTTTATAGAAAAATCGTTTGCGTTTCGAATGAAATATTCATGAATGTCACGAATGTAATGAAATCAGTTCTCTGCTGAACCGTCGAATGATTACAATATGATTACAATATGTATTATATATCGATATATATTTTGTTATTTATATATACGCATTTTTTATAAACAATTTACTTGTCAATCAACATTTCGAATGCAAATATTATCTCGTGCAATTGAAAGTATTATTGTGATGTGATCGTGCACAGGTCAGCCGTCTGACGAACAGCCTTTTTTAACAATATGCAGGATGTTCCTAACGTGTAAGAGTAGCGATTTCTTGCAGAAATTGAATAAATTGACTTTAATTTCTGCGAAAAATTACGCTGATTAGTCGCCTTGTCCTTGTGTATGCGTTCTATGATATAAAACATAATATAAAATGGATTTTCCAAAAAAAGGCTATTCGCCGGACGGCTGAAGTGTGCACGATCGCAATAATACTTTCAATTGCGCGGTATAATATTTGTATTCGAAATGGTGCTTGTCAAGTAGATGGTTTATGAAAAATACGCATACATAAATAACAAAATATATATCGGTATATAATACGTATCGTAATCATTCGACGGTTCAGCAGAGAACCGATTTCTCGCGGAGGGGGGTGGTCAATTGCATTCGAGGCATTTATGAATATTTCACTTGAAACACGAGAAACGATTTTTCTCTAAAATAGATATCGATTTTTTTTTTTTTTTTTTTTTTTTTTTTTTTTTAATAATTTTGGACATGCATTGTCGAGGGATATTTACAGGCCGCGCCAACTGTACACTTTCACAGAAAGTAATTGGCACACACGTTCCGGCTTACCGTTGCAGTTGAAGTGTGCAGGTCAATCTCTCCACTAAACCGGAACGTGTATGGCCGGCCTACGGATTCGATAGCGACACAAGAGCGTTCAAAACATAACATCCAAGCGAATGGAATTTGTCACAGGCCGCTCGATACAATGTATTGTCTGCCATAAATTGCCGTTGCGTCGACAATCCGATTGCTGCGGGTGCAGTGGACGCTCTACTCTCCGTTCAGGCTAAGAGTATCCTCGTTTTGCGCTTCTCCACTGAGTTCGGGGCGATGCAATAGAATACAAGTATAGTGCGAAGATACGCAGAACGGACGCAAATTTCGTTGATCTCGTGTTACACTTAGTCTGAACGGAGAGTAGTACAAACTGACCCGTTTGATACAACCCGTCAATGCGGGCTTGTGGTCGTCTACCTTTTGCCGCCGATCCGGCGCGTATTTCTGTGGAAACACTTACCTTGCTCTAGAACCTTTCAATAGACTAAGCCTCCGCTTTGAAGGATAGCGGCAGCTCCCCTTTCTTGTTTGGCTTCGCACAACACTTATATTTTCCATGCACTATCCACGTCCGTGGCTTTTTTTGGCAGTCCTAAAACTCACAAAAAACAACGCGCACACGAACGCACCTACGCAGAACGATACTCAAACCCTTTTTCTAACTATATTTTGAATAATGTCGTGCCGCGGGTAAATAAAGCACGGAACTAACGTAAAGATACGTGTCCACTACCTTCATATCGGCTTTCTTTTTTTTAGGTACATACATTCTGATGAAAAAGAATATGAACTTTTCATTTTGGCATAATTTTCAATTCGAAAATAAGTCATCTCTATAAATACATTTTTTTCATAGCAAAAATCGAATCATCTTTCTTTATTCATGTAATGTTTGTACTATTATTTCAATAATTAACGAAAACGCAGGCCTCTTTCATTACAAAATTTGTACAGATCTTTTTGGACTATTCTGTACCAACGCCTATGGTTCGCGGCGACTCGCGATCAGTAAGCTATGGAAACAAATGGTCATTTTCACGAGAGAAGAGTGCATGGGTGGGTGAGTATCTGTGACGTAGTGTGTGCGAATAACAATTGAAAAATAGAAAAGAGTGTGGAGAAGACGAAGCGCAGCAAAGATCATTCTGAAGCCGACCGCCATTAGGCCAAAACGAACAATGGCACAACCAAACGATAAACGTAAGTACTCCACACCATAAAGAATACAAGTGCGTCAAAACGCGTTTACACATTAGCCTCGTCACTCGCCGTATTTGCGAGTGGTATTCGTACCGCGTTTACTGTGTTAGTTGATATATTCATTCTAGACGATATTGAAGCCCATGCGTCTTGAGTCTTTTTTTACAAGACTGCGTAAACGCTTACTTCGTCTCGTTACAAGCTTTTTTTTAAATTCAATCTTACATCCATCTGTGATGGGGATTGGTAGTCGTGGTCGGCGATGAATAATATGTGCACTGAATTTATTATGAACAGAGATTTATTATAACTTTAAGATTTGGAGGAGCGAGAGACAAGTATACTGGTTGAATGTTGAGCTGAGAGTACTATTGGAGGTGTGACTCGAACTATGGTAGAATTGAGAGTGTGGCTGCAGCGGGACCGCGTAGCAACGGTGGGCCTCGCTGCAGACTTAGGCGTCAGCATTCTTAGGATCTATGTGCTTAGAAAAGCATTCGAGTGATTAATAGCGTGAGACCGGATGTATATTATTTTGTTACAATGTGGCGGAAATATATAGGGTGTTACACTCCCCCCCTTAAAAAAAGGTCGACGCTCCTGCGTCGGGTTGTTTTCTAAAAATTTTGGGTTGTGTGGGGCGGTTGCGAGCGGCAGCTCGCAGGGCGCAATTAGGGTGGTTGCGAGCGGTAGCTCGCAGCAGGTATACAGGTGTGAGCGGTAGCTCGCCTGGTGGTATGTGGAGGGTCGGTCCTCGAGAGTGTTGTGTGGCAATCGTGAGCGGTAGCTCACGGGATGTATGTGGTGGTGGCTTGTGAAGTTCGTCGGTTGTTGATTTAGTTGTGCAGCGGGCGATAGTCCGCTGTCCCTTCTGTGCCTAATGCGTATGGTTGTGGTGTGGAAGTATATATGCGTCGTGTGCGTTGGTCCCCATTATTATATTGTACTTATGTGTTGTGAGTTAAAATTATGTCCGAATTTTTTCTTTTTTTTTTTTTTTTTCATTTCCTGAAACATCTTTTAAATTTTCATTAGTGTGACTGTTGTTAGTGGGTGCTGAGTGGTTATAGAAGGATGTGATGTGGGTTGTTGATATTAATATTTAGTAATATTGTGTGTTATACTTATTTCCGAAGTTTGATTGTGCTTTGTGAATTTGTGTTCCTGTTTCTGCTATATACTCATATTTGTATTTTGTTATTTTTGTCCATTTTGTTGTCCAATTCAATTTGTGTGTAGTTCCTTCATTTATTAGTTGTATCCGTACGTATATTATTACCTTTGTTTATTGGGTGTGTGGATGTATTTGCTATTGTTCCTGTAACAGTCTAACGTCTATTGTCGGGTTGGGGTAGGATAAGGATGTGGGTTGCTGTTGTTTGTGGACTTTCTGTGTGTTGATTGGAAATATTTTGTCAAAGTTATGTTGCTTTGACTTAAATGTTATTATAAAAAGTGGTAAAGAAAGAGAAAGAGAAAAGGAGTGAGAAAAAGAAATTTGAATTGATTGTATGGCGATGTTATGTAGGAATGTTTTTCTGATTTCGTTTGAACGTGTGAATTCTTTCTTTCCAAAAATGACAAGTGATCATTTGAGTGAGTCCTTTTATCGATTTCTTTTGTTACGGTTACTGTTTGTAATTTGACTCGTGGTTATTGTAGATTATGTACAACTTTAAAATTATGCGTTACTGGTCGTAATTTTTAACCAATAAGTTTGATATGTTAGTAATTGTATTTCTCGTTCTGTATTGCCATTTAGGCGTTGGTCTAAATTTGCCTAATTGCAAATATACTGCGTATTTGGGACTTTGCATTTATTCAAATTTATGAAATTGAAGAAAATCTCAAGCGTGGAATGTTTTACAGATTGACAGATGTTCATATTGTTTGGATGGTATGTTTCATTTTTCCTGTATATGAAAATAGCTAAAACCTGTACTTGGCACTGTTCGTTCTTTTTTTTTTTTTTGTATTAATTGAGCACTGAGTCAAACTTGTTTTGGATTTAGAATTTGTGGGTGTATCTGACCGATTTTTGCAAAAAAGAGAAGAGCGACTATGAATTTGTTTGTATCTAATTCCAATTCTGCTAGCTTTTCGTCAATTTGTGTTGTATACTCTATGGCTTTTTGGTTATGTTGTAACGCGTGCATTTGATTTTTTAAAGACAAAAGTATTGTCTACTTTTTCTTTTTTTTTTTTTTTTTAATTTTTCTTCTAATAACCTGGTTAATTTTTTTTTTTCTTGTCGAAATTTGTCTTTTCGACCGAAAAGTATGAGGAGACTTGTGGGTAGGAAGGGTTAAAGAGTATTGTTGTGAATATTGAGAGAGTGGCGTTTTGAAAGTAAAATATGAAACTATTATAAAAGCGAGTTGTCGATTTTTTTGTGTGCGTTTCCTTGGACATGCTGGGTCGTGTTTTTTTTTTTGTGTGGTCATTCGTGGTCCTTTAGACGTGCCTGATTGTGGATCTGCTTATCAAACAGGGTCGTGGTTTCTTGGACGTTCCAGGTCGTGGTTTTTGTGTATCAACCGAATTTGTAGTATTTGTTATGTGTGTGTCGGTGATCGGAAAGTGGGCTCGACGTCAGGTGACGTATGCCGATTGCCTGGTACAATGTCATCCTGTCTTGGTTGTGTTGGAATTTTTCCAAGACTATCATCTTCCGGTAATTTGGGAGAGATTTTATATGTGTTGTTTTCGTTTAAATTTTGGATGCATTGTGCTGAATTTGGCAATTCGTGGTCGTCATTGTTTTTGTTGTCCGGCGTTTTTTTGTCTTGTTGTTTCGAAGGTGACCTAAAATTGGGTTGCACTGGTGGTGTTGCAACTTTCTCCCTTTCGATATTTTCTGCCGTTTTTGACGACGGTGACCTGAAGTTCGGCTGTACAGGTGGTCGTGCAGTAATATTATCTCCGATTTTCCTTTCCATTTTCGGTGATGGTGACCGTTTTTGCGTATATGTGTGTTCGCAATGTGTGTTCTCGCGGTGTGTGTCGCGGCATTGTTCTTCGGCGCTGCTACTCGTGTTCTCCTGCGTGTGCGTATCTCCAGCGTGTGTGTTGCCGTCTGTGAGCGGATAAGTGCGTCGCTGCTGGGCGTGTACGTCTGGTAGATGTGTGTATGGCTGAGGAGATGTACTTGTAGCGTGTGCGCTGTGTTTTTGCTGCGTAGCATTGCTAGTCTCGTCTTCCCGTGTGTGCCTATCCCCAGGGTGAGCGTCCGGTGGATGTGTGTATGGCTGTGGGAGTGCTTTGCTAGCGTGCGTGCTGTGTTCTTTAGTTGCGAGGGTGTTCTCGTTTTTCCTATGTGCTTTGCGTTTCGTTTGTTTTTCCGTTTGTGAATCCTCGTCCGTTGTACCTTTTGTGCGTTTCCTGGTCGTTTTCCGTTGTGGCGGTTCTTCCGCTTCATCGCTTGACGATGTTGTGTCGCGGTTGCTCTCATCGATGTTGCGTGGTCTCTCACTCGCTCTCATGTGTTGTCGTGTAATCTTATGTCTGTATCAGTGTCTGTTTCTGTTTCCGTTTCCGTTTCTGTCTCTGGTATAATGTGGACGTGCGGTTTCTTTAACGGTGCTGGGTTTCCCGATGATTCGTCTGAAGTAGATCGTTCACGTGTGTGGGGTTGGTGGACTTCCTTTAGTCTTTTTGTTTCTTGGGTTTCCGAATTTTCTGAGGAGGTTTCTCTGGGCCTGATGGGCATAATATTTGCTGGGTTTCGAGATAACGCATCTGCGACTACATTTAATTTTCCGGGTTGATGAAGAATTTCAAAATCATAATCGTTTAGTAGATCTTGCCAACGTTGTAGTTGTTGCGGTGGATTTGGTTTATTTTTCAGATATGTTAGCGCTCTATTATCGGTAATTAAAGTAAAACGGTGTCCATATAAGTACGGTCGGAAATGTTCGATTGCTTTTATCATAGCTAAAAGTTCCTTACGCATGGGATCGTATAACTGCTCTGGTTTCGAAAGTGCTTTTGAAAAGAAAGCTATAGGGTGGTCGAATTTTTCGTATTCCTGACTAAAAACTGCGCCGATTGCATAATATGATGCGTCTGTTGTTAAAGTGAATTTTTTAGAGAAGTCTGGGTAGCGTAAAATTGGTCGTTCAATAATTTTTTGTTTTAAAAGATCAAATGCTTTTTGGGTTTTATCGGTCCATTTAAATTCTACGGTTTTTTGAAGCAATGTTGTTAACGGTGCTATAATTTTTGCATAATTTTTTATAAAACGTCTATAATAGCCAGTAAGTCCAGAAAATTGTCGAATGCTCTTTTTATCTTTTGGAATTGGAAAATGTTTAACAGCGTCGAGTATAGTCAGATTTGGTTTTACTCCGTGTTCGGTAATTGTATGGCCTAAGTACGTAACTTCTTTTTTTAAGAATTGACATTTGTCGGTCTGTAAGGTCAATCCAGCTTCTGTCAGTCTATTTGCTAATCGGTGAAATTTTGTGGCGTGTTCCGAAAGTGTATTCGCGTAAATAACAATATCATCGAGATATACAAATAAATCGTTCCCTTGAAGACCTGTTAAAACAATGTCCATAATTCTTTGGAAAGTTGCGGGTGCATTTTTGAGTCCGAATGGCATTCGATTAAATTCGTAATGTCCGTTTATAATTGAAAAAGCAGTTTTTTCTTTGTCATTTGGGTGCATTTCGATCTGGTGAAAGCCAGATGCCAAATCGAAAACTGAAAAATATCGAGCATTGCCTAATTGGTCTAGAATGTCAGTAATGTTTGGTAAAGGGTAGGCGTCCATAATTGTTTTTTCATTTAATTTCCTATAATCGATAACCATGCGCCATTTTTTGTTACCATGAGAATCAGATTTTTTTGGAACAATCCAAACGGGTGAGTTATAAGGAGATTTTGATGGTTGTATAATATTTTTGTCAAGTAAATTTTGAACTTGTTTCTGGATTTCGTTTTTATGGACTGGGGGATAACGATATTGTTTTGTATTAATCGGGGTTGCGTCAGTTGTTATAATTTTGTGTTTTAGGACTGTTGTGTTTCCTAGTTTGTCTCCTGGAATATGAAATAAATACGGGTACGCGGATGTTAATTGAAAAATGTGTTCTTTTTCCTCGTTGTTCAAATTTTCTACATGAAGGAACGGTTTTAATCGCCGAAATCGCTCTTTGATTGTTTCCGTTTTTGCGGTATAAATTGCCGCATCGTATTCTCGCGAAATGTGTTTCCAATCGTGATCTTCGGTTGTTAATGGGGTTTTAGAAATTTGTTCAATTGGCAAAAGTTTTACCGTCGGGATTTCGAAATTTACTGTTTGCAAATTGGTGTTAATAATGTGTAAGTGTGCGATTCCGTTTTCGTTTTTAACTAGTGCGTTTCCAATGTAAATGCCAGAGGTTGTTTTAATTTTTTCTATGAAGCCTTCCTGAAGATTTGTTGGTTCTAATCGGACGAACGTTTGGATTTTGGTTCTAGCGGGAATTGAAATTGTTTCGCGTTTGTCAAATGGTAATTTCTCGTTTTTGAAAATAATGCAAGCTTTTGAATATAAGATGTCTGATTTGGTTTGTTTGAAAAATGCATCACCCAATACGCCGTCTTCTTTAATAGGAAAAGAATCATGAACTGTATGGAATTCAGTTGGGATTCCGTAAAAATATACTGTGCACATGCCCAAAGTTTCTGTTTTTTCGTCAGTAATTCCCGAAAGTTTGTAAATTATGTTTTTTGCAATTTTGGTGTATCTAGAAATTTTACTGCTTTTAATTAAATTTATTTCAGCTCCAGTGTCAATGAGAAATTTTGTTTCCGTGTGATATAAATCGGGTGACTCTAAGATTATGACCGGAGGTTGTCGTTTTTGACAAATACTTTGTGATATATTCGTTTGTTTAATTTTGACGGTGGGGTTATATTTATCATTATTGTGATCGAGAAACTTATCTTGCGCTTTTTGGGGTTGCTTCACGACGCGCTTTCTCGTGAAGCGATCATCAAGTTTTTTAATTGTTCCTGAATTTCCGGATCTATTGTAGGATTTTGATGCGATTTGCGTGTTTCTCTGTCGCGTGAACTGCTACTATTTCTATTTCGCGAGGTATCACAATGTCTGTCGCTGTATGAGTTTCTGTCGCTATGTGAATTTCTGTCGCGTGAATTTTCTCTAAGTCTGTCGGATGAATCGTTTCTGAATCTATCGCGTGAATTATTCCTATATCTGTCGTGGGAGTCATCGCTGTATCTGTTGCGTGAATTATGTGTGGACCTGTCGTATGAATAGTCGCTGGAATATTTGTCTCGTGAATTTTCTCTGCGTCTGTCGCGTGAATTATTTCGGTATCTGTCGTGTGAATAGTTGTTTGAGTATCGATCGCGTGAATTGTCTCTATGTCCGTCATATGAATCGTTTCTATATCTATTTTGTGAAATTTTCCCGTATCTGTCATATTTATTCGTATATCGGTCGCGTGAATTGTTTCTATATCTTTCGTATGAATTATTTCTGTCCCGTGAGTTATCCCTGAATCTATTCCGTGAATTTTCTCGGTATCTATCGTTTGAATTATTTCGGAATCTGTCGTTTGAATTATATCTGTCGCGTGAATTTTGTCGGTTTCGTGAATCGTATCTGTCGCGTGAATGAAATTTCAATTGTCTGCACTCTAATGTTGAATGTCCGTGAATTTCGTGAATTTCGCAATATTTTTCGGGTACTTCCGCGAAGTGAACTCTTGCGTGAGGGTTTTCGTAGGATTCTGATTTTTTAGGATTATTATGTAATAATTCGCGTTTGTAAATTTCGCGTTCGATTGTGTAAGCCTGGTCAATTAAATTATTTAGGGATTGTTCTGTTTGCGTTAACATATGCGTACTAATTTCGATACGTAATCCTCTGATAAATGATTTTTTAATTTTTTCTTGCTCTTCCTTAATTCTCGCGTCGAGGAAGGGTTTTCTTTCTGTGTCGTTATATACCTCCGTCAGTCTGTCTTTGATACGCTTGGACAGTTCTCTGATTCGCGTGGCAAACATAGTGACTGATTCGCCTGGGGCTTGGCATGCTGAGTTTAGTTCGGTTTCCAAATCGTGTAGGTCCCTAATTTTGCCGAATGCTTTTTTAAATTCTTTTAAGAGTGCTTCTAAACTTTCCGGATTTGTACTGTCGACTATTGAAAGTGCTGTACCGCTAAGTTTGTATGGAATTATATCTAGGAATTTTTGTTTGTCTTCCGGTGACAAAGATTTGTTAGCTCTGTTGCAGGCTGAGACAAAATTTTCCACGGGTATATTTCTTCCATCAAACGAAGGTATTACGTTGAAAATATCGCGAAAAGTAATCGTGGAGTGAGCCATGATGTATGTTGGCTGTGATTCGCCTAGTATATCGATTAGCCGTACGAGCGAAATTTTGAATTACTAAAAGTTAATTGTTTGGCGAGAAGAAAAAAAAAATGGATGTTAAATTTCGTAATGTCGGTTCAGGCAAAGTAACGATAGCACATATGGTAAAATATAAAGTGCTACTATGATAGCATATAAAAATGATAGAATCTGTCAATTTTTCAGAGAGTTCACATGTACATACGATAAATCAATTTTGAAATGCAGTGAATATAAATGAGTATGAAAAATGTCACGAATTTATGGAAATGTGGAGCAGTGTTTGGCGAAATGTAGATTTTTAGTAGTGTGAGGTACTTACAGCAAAGTGATTAAGAAGCTGTGTGTCATTAGTGTGTATTTGTCGTCTGTATGAATGCCTGTGTGTCTCCTTATGTGTGATTGTCTGTCCTTTCGAGCGTGTAGCGTGTCCTTTTTATTTTCGTCTGATTTTGCCGTGTGCCGTCTGTCTTCGGATTTGCGGGACGAAAAACGCTGCCACCAATTTGTGATGGGGATTGGTAGTCGTGGTCGGCGATGAATAATATGTGCACTGAATTTATTATGAACAGAGATTTATTATAACTTTAAGATTTGGAGGAGCGAGAGACAAGTATACTGGTTGAATGTTGAGCTGAGAGTACTATTGGAGGTGTGACTCGAACTATGGTAGAATTGAGAGTGTGGCTGCAGCGGGACCGCGTAGCAACGGTGGGCCTCGCTGCAGACTTAGGCGTCAGCATTCTTAGGATCTATGTGCTTAGAAAAGCATTCGAGTGATTAATAGCGTGAGACCGGATGTATATTATTTTGTTACAATGTGGCGGAAATATATAGGGTGTTACACATCTGTGGATTTGGAGAGTGTGGTGTTTCCACCCAATCCCACAAGACACGTCCTCAAACAATCGCCTAGGAGGCGAGCGTCCCGAGTTATGAGGAGAATGTATAATCGGTCTACTCACTCGTCAATCGCCTCGCCATTCGTGTAAATGTGTAAATGCGGTATGAAATACGATGTTTCAAACATTCCACATTTTAATTGTTGTTTTCATGGTTTACAGAAGCTGAATGTCCAAAGAACAATGAAGACGAAAGCCCGGTGATTCGAGATTTACGGGAGCAGATTGAAATGTTACGCAGTAAGTGCATACTCGAGATCAACAAATAAAAAAACAACTATAATAAATGTATTGCTAATCGTTATATTTTATTCATAGCCAGAAGCAATTCGTCGTTGTGCAAAGAAGACCTGGTTGGGCCGACCGCGGTATCGACGGAGGACGCCGCGTTGACCTCCATCGAGAGAGAGGAATCCGTCCGTCACGTAAGTATTCTATCTGTATACCTATATATTTTGTAATTTTGTCGAATTACAAAAAAGCGAACGTCTCGAAAGAATCGGGTTGCTTCAAAATCACTTCGTTCGTCGTACGTTAGGCTTTATATAGAGAATTTTTAAAGCGCCTATCTGCGCACAATATAAAGTTTTTAAATATAACAACCCTAATCCATCTGTATTGAGAAAAGCTGTAGTGGATAATATCAGTTTTCGTGAGTTCATTTGTTACGGTTATTGGTGACGAATTGATTGACGGCAATAATTATGATTCAATATATGTTTTCTCAATATAGATGGGTTAGATTGACGATATTCAAAAGATTCATATTGGGTACAGTTCGACACGGCAAAAATTTAGATCCTGTCAAAAGCCATTCGGGGGTTTCAGATTTGCTAACCGTTTAATGCATTCGTGTTTTCTCGCTTCTTTCGAACTTTTTTCAGAGATTAGTAATAATTAATGTATATATTCATTTCATTCTGTAGGCAGCACTGCGAACATTGCGTGCAGAAGCGTGGCGGAGCGGGTATGTACTGAAGAACACGGAGCGAGGAGGTCGTCGCGAACGTCACCGCGGAGGCCGCGGAGGATGGGGTGACCGTGGAGGGCGAGGGGGCCGTGGTGGACGAGGGGGGCGTGTTGGGGCGTGGGGGCCGAGGATGGCGAGGGTGGCAAGGAGGCAGTTGGGAGCGAGCGAGTCGGGGTGGTCACCAGGCGTAAGTTGTCCAATATTATATTAACAAATAAAAAAAAAATTATATAATACATGTTTTACGTGATGATATTATTGCAAATTCGTTTTATTTTTTTATTTTTTGAGTATCCTAGAGTGAGGAGGTGGGGTTTTAGTGGGTAAAAATCCCACACTACCCGGTTGTCCAGCTTCGGTTCGCCCGATGGGACTTTTTAAAGCCCGGGTGTCTTTTTAAAGATTTCCCCACCTCATTACAAAAAAAAAAAATTTATTTGATTGTGCTTGGAAATCTCTTACTTTATTATTTCATTCACCTTCCTATTTCTATATCCTGCTTATAGTGTCCATGATTATAACAGCGGTCTGTCATATTTTTGTCTGTTTTTTCTTTTTATCACATTCTTTGATTTTGAATAATGTAACACACAATAACTGATAAACTCATTTTTTAAACATTTTTTTATTTAGGCCACTTTCATGATCATGGACACATATAACATAACGATGAAACTTTTCTTCTCTGCGGTAATACTTCTATACAGTAATACGTACTGATAGTAATACAAGTTTCGGTCCTGCATCCTCCTTGTGCTTTTTTTATATTTTCGCTAACGACAGGTAGTTTTTCGAAAATGTTAAAATCTACGGCACGATTACGATTTCCGTGGCGCCAAGATTTAACACTTGATTCCAATAGCTTTTTTTATTAGAAACATGTATTTCATGAGCCAAAAGTCGAGGTTTTGCTTAGTTTACGAGATATAAGGACTTAAAGTTTAGAAAATTACGGGTTAGGGCGCCCGCCATTCGTGGTCCCGGCACTGATTCTCGCTGACTACGTTCAACTCTTGTTTGCACATTTCACTGTATTTATGCATGTATGTACAGCATGTGTGTATGCAACTCTTTCTAAATCAAGCATACACGTGAAATGCAAATCTTCCTAAAGCAAGCATACGTGTATGCAAATCTTCCTAAAGCAAGCATGCGCATATATGAACCTTTCTAAAGCAAGTACACGTGTATGCGAATCTTCCTAAAGCAAGCATATGTATATGTAAACCTTCCTAAAACATGATGTGTGAATGCAACTGTCTCTAAAGCAAGCATATGCATGTGCGTATCTTTGTAAATCAAGTATACTAATTATTTAAAGTTCATCGAGAAACGCAAACAAAAATTCTAAAGAAGTGGTAGTTTTCTAAACGTACTTTTATGGTAATTATATACTGTCATTATTATAATCATTATCTGTTTTCTCTTGACTGGCGTCGTGGTAACTTATCGATTCTTGCAAATTCGACGTATCATTTAATTCCAATTTGCAGTAATCAATCAACCGCATAACGAAGTATAAACGTCATGCAGAATAACTGCTGCATATACTACATGACAGACGCATAAGTGCGTATGCGCGGCGCGGTGTAAAGTATATGTTCAAGTGAGTGCGGTAGTGTGCGCATCTGTGTGTCAATGAGGTTACCGTGCGTGCGGTGCGGTGCAAGTACATGCGAACAAAGTGAGCGAGCATCAGTGCCGGGACCGCGAATGGCGGGCGCCCTAACCCGCAATTTTCAAAAGTTTAAGTCCTTATACCTCGTAAACTAAGCAAAATCTCGACTTTTGGCTCATGAACTTCTTGTTTCTAATCAACAGCACTATTAGAATCAAGTGTTAAATCTTGGCGCCACGGAAATCGTAATCTCCCCAAATCTACACATATCCACGGAAAGTGTAGAGTCGAAATTATTACTACTACCAGTACGTTCGCAGGTCGGTATGTTTTACGTGACATCTCTTTTGCTCCTCCCCTTTCTCTTTCGTGTCAGTCACGACGGCGGACCTGACAACGTCGCGTATACGTCCCTCTCTTTTCTTCGGACGACCCGTCCCGCTCGCACCGAAGTGCGTTTAGATCTCGGCCGTGTTCCTAGACACCGTTTGGGAGACGTATACCGCGAAGTTGTACCAAGCGGAATCAAAGTTGTAACTTCAGATGGTGCCGGCCATTTTTCTTCGCAACATGGGGAGAGTTGATTACCGACACGCGTACGTGCATCGAGTATTCTTGAAAAAGTGAAACGATAATATTTCGACAAGTTTGATCGGTATAATCGCAGTGTATAGTGTCATCAATGTGTAATAAAGTTTGTGACGGCTTTTCTCTCGTCCTCGACAGAGAAGCTACGCCACAACTTCGGCCGGGGGTCTATCGGTCCTTTTCGATATTAGTCGCGATAATTGCCAGATGGGCGCCAGGTGCTTTTGACCCTAAGGTACCAAAGGATTCGAAATGCGCTAGACGACCGATGAACCCTCGGACGGACCGTTGGCCTACGGGCTAGCTCGCGACCCTAATGGTAGAGGGGCGGGGTGTAGCGGGCATGCGGAAGGCGGTAACGGTCAGGTAGGGTCGAGACCAGGATAAAATAAATAAATTTGGGAACTCAGCGGGTACGGTGTAATTGATGCGATAAGACGTTTATTTTCGAACGGTACGCGATACCGGTTAACACCGAGCTGGAATCACCGCGCTCGTTGTTCTCCGCGGGAAACGCCGGATCCTTAATCTAAGTGACTTCGCCCAGGCGGTGGGCCGCACGCTCGTCATATCCCGGTGACGGTTAAACGCGGTTAAACGGCAGCTTACCTTGCGAGGTTCTCTTACAGGGTCCGTTACGATATCGGCCCTTGGCCCTCTGTCTCGCAGGACACTTTCGGCGGCGCAGTTACGAACAATTCCTTAACAATGCATCCCGATACGATACAACGATAATGGTCCTTTGCGACCCGAAATTACAATTCAACGGTAAAATCTAACAGACTACGGTACGGTAACTAAAACGCTCGCACGCTACGGCGGCCCTAGGCGAAGTGAGGAGCGGTCCTACTTCCGCATCCTCGCTCCCTCACTTCTAGCGGAACGTCGCCTAATTGGTCGTGGGGCCAGCGGCGCATCTTGCGGGCGCCCCGGCTGGTCCCCGCGAATTTTCACCGGCATTTTCGAATTTTCCCCCCGACTGCCCCTTGCTATCCCCCGGATAGTGGCTGGTGGTCCCGTAGCAGGCGTCCTCCGGAAATCGGAATCTCCAGGCCTCCCCCGCAGGTATACGGCCGCATCCCCCCGAGATGCGCCTGCCCGCCGCTAAAGGGAGCCTGGACGATCCCCCCTCGAGTCTTCCTGCTTCCTTCGGGATGGCATCTGCCCGGCGTGGCGTCCCCTGGCCGCGAAATCGTGGAGGGCACGGCGAGTCTCCCCCGGAGGTGGGTCCCTGACCCCTCGCCGTCCCTCCGATCCACGCCGGTGGATGCGTGGGTGCCCGCGATGTCTCCCCTCCATGCGGCGCCTTGCCGCGAGGTTGCACGGCACCCCTGGTGCCGTGCGTTCTCCGAGGGCTCGTCGGGTCTTCACGGAGCAGTTCGGGGGTCCTCGCGTCTGCCGGTGCGCGCCGTACCTTGGCGCATCTCCTCGCTGCTCGACACAGCTCGAGCAGCGGTCGCCATCGTAGAAATTATCGGCGACGTCCGCCTAAGCTTGTGGCCGCTCGGTATCGGCTGTCTTGCCGTCTGACTGCGGCGCGATCGGTAATGTTCGCGCGAGTTCGGAGCCGCTCGCTAGCGGCTCCCCTACTCTTTCCCTACGCTGAATTTCGGTAAGCTGCCGATGCCCGTTTGAACGCGATTCCCCATCCGTATCGCGACGATTCCTATGGCGGTAGCTCCTATGATGACGGTATCGCGGATATTCTCCGTACGGTATCGCGTTAACTAATAGTCGCGGTATCGCGACGATTTCGGTAGCGATATCGCGAGGTTTCTACCCTAGCGTGGGGGGGGTCACCCAATTTGGGACGTGCCAATTCTGCAACGTCACAAGTTCCATATTATTGTTATGTAGAGATTTATGTGTAATGTAAAATAACAAGCTATGTATACATATTATGTGTGCGACATTGCACGGTCGCTATGTGGCCTGTCGCCTATGTGTTTTTTCTTTGCAGGTGGGATCTGGGTTTTATTTATTTCCCTTCCCCAACAAATATCTAACATTATCACCAAAAATAATCGAAACCTTCGTAAGCAACCGTAAATTCTTATTATTGTTATTTATTGCAATCAAATGTCACAAACTTTCAATAATAAAGTCAGTTTTGTTCCGCGATTAGCATACAGACGAAAAACTTAGCATCCTTTTTCTTTTTGCAATACGTGCAAAGTTTTGTAAAGAATTTCTCCAATTTGCGTTCTGCAGGGTGTAGAATATCTGTTTATTTTCAAGATCCTGAGAAGTAAACGATAGCGCGCCAAGCGGATCAATCCGTAAGAAAAAGACGAGAGAATTTGACCAAATCGTACTAATCACTTTACGGTTTGATAAAACCACATCTCGCTCCACGGAAGGTCTCAAATGAAAGTTAAAATGCCAAAGCAGTTGCCTCTGGTCCGATTTGGAACGGAAAACGTCGAAAA
Organism: Pemphredon lugubris; assembly: GCA_933228935.1. NCBI lineage: Eukaryota > Metazoa > Arthropoda > Insecta > Hymenoptera > Crabronidae > Pemphredon > Pemphredon lugubris. The sequence continues at coordinate 14,868,398 of OW121816.1, read as the reverse complement.
TTGGAGAAATTGTCCAAAATTGTGCGACGGCCACCTGCTGGGGGCCATGTTGAAAACTCATCGTGATCGAAAAGTGACATGTCCAAGTTTGCAGCGAAATTGTGTTACTTTAGGGTGATTGATCTCTGAATTGGAGACCAGAGGCAATTTCTTTGGACTTTCATCTTTCATTTGAGGCCTTGCGTGGAGCGAAACGTTGTTTTATTAAACAATTAAGTGATTAGTACGAAACCCTTGTTTTTCAGAATTTTCCTCGCTTCTGACGTCACAGATGTACTGCCCGTTTAAAAACATTAAGTACTGCGGATTCCCCATAAGGGGAATCATTACTGCCCAATGTTTTTAAACGCGGTGCCTGGAAGTGCCCTATGTTTTTAGAATGGGCAATAGAAACATGCCGAAGAGTAAGCATATTTGCAGGAAGAAACATTGACTAAATAAAACAACATCTTGCTCTACACAAGGTCTCATGTGAAAGATAAAAGTCCAAGGATGGTTAGAAACTATTCCAATCCAGAGATCAATCACTTTATAGTAATAAAATTGGACTGCAAACTTTCACACGATCACTTTTGCGATCACGACAAGATCACGTATCAAAATTAGCTCTATTTTGAAACATATGTAAGTTTTCAATGAAATTACAGATCTCTGCAATCTTTTCGCGTTGCTCGAAGCCCGAGTGGGCGCGAGTAAATCCGAGCAAGTCCGAACGGATCTATTTCGGTCCGCTTTGCTCGTCCACAACAATAAGAAATCACACGTATACTCTACACAACAGTTGGCCGATAGCGCGGAGCCCTGAGCGATTCCCATTCGGCTGATCGCTTGGAAGCTAGAAATGAATCTCGCGAGCCAGGTTAGGCGGGGGCAGGGACAGGTTGAAGCGATAGAGCATTTTTCGCACATGTAGTACTAAAAGACCCTCGAAAATAAAATTATGACATCCGTAATTTTGTATGTTTCTGAAGATTAAAAGTCATGTTTCTACAATATGAATATCATATTATATTATTGCTATGATGACCTATGATGAAAATATGCGATTTCAGATTTTACATACGTACATAATAGAAAACGGTAGAGCCCAACGTACACGTTCAACACCGACGACGACACGGTGTTGTCATGCTTGACAACGGACGTGGTTCGTCGTATTCAGTTTTTACGCGCGGCCACGAGTGTGCGTGTGCCGAATCCGCGGTGGCGTGGAACGTGTTAAACGGGACATAGATACAGGCTGACAAATAAGCGTTTTATGTGGAAGAAAAGTCCGCTAAGTAAAACAACATCTCGCTCTGCACAAGGTCTCATGTGAAAGATAAAAGTCCAATGATAGTTAAAAACTATCCCAATCCAGAGATCAATTAGTCTATAATAACAAAATTTGATTGCAAACTTTCACCTGTCACTTTTGCGATCACGACGAGATTTCACGATGGCCGCACATTAGGTGGCCGTCGCACAATTCCGAGCTAGTTCTCCAATTCTGGACGTTGTCCGGCCGATATCGATAGTTCCTAACCACCTTTGGACTTTCCTCTTTCGATTGACACCTTGTACACCGTAGGACGTTGCTTCATTTAAGGTACGGTTTCGTTACCACGACCGATCGCAGTCGTGGACGACTACGACACCCTAGACATGTTGTTTTAAATGGGGCCGGTTTCGTTACCACGACTCTCGATCGACGGACCACCCGACCGATCGCACCACCAGCCCGGTCTAGTGCTGCGACTGATCGTCGGACGACAGGCACGTTGAAAATATAGATAGACAGAGACAGCATGCACCGGAGAGTAGTGGGGGAAGCGAACGATCGGCGAATGATCAAAAGAACGACGTGCCTGGTCGTGGTAACGAAACCGGGGTAACTACTACAACATTTGTCGTGGTCGTCCACAACTGCTATCGGTAGTGGTAACGAAACCGTAGCTTTAGCCGACACTTCTGCCTTATTATTTGGTCAATTTTTCTCTCTTCTCTTGCTTTTTCTTACGGAGTATATCGCTTCTCTCTCTCTCTCTTGGTCTGTCTCTCTCTCAGGCATAGCACAGACGTAAAATCATAACGCAAAACATTAGGGCACTACCGAGGCACTATCCTATAAATATCCCAGAAATATCCAGAAATGTAATACAGAAATAAAATCAACACAAAGCAAAATAAATGCAACCCGTACAATGTAGTGTTACGTCCCGAGATGGATTTCGGGAGTGGAGATCTCGGTAAGAGGAGCCACTTTCGTATTCAAGAGTATCGTAGCAGTTAGTAGCAGGATCCCTTGCGCTTCGATTCGGTACTAAAGTACCTAGGGAAAACGGTATCACTGCGAGTGTACGATCTGATCAATAAGAACTCTGTTTGTGGGGAAGTAAGGAAATGCTTCTTAATGGCTGTTGTTAGTTCTATCGGAAGGATAGACTTGAGATTGGATTGTAGGAACGCTGGCGGTAAGATAGTGATTTCAAATTTACTGTGATATGTCTTTCAGTGAATTTTTATTTTAAAGTGCAGACATACAATAGTTGATATAAAGCCTTATTCAATATTGTTTTGTCGCGGGGTTTACCGATATCTGGTGTTCGCTGCAAGGACGAGGATTCGGGGAGATTTGAGGGTACCGAAAATGAAGCGCGAGTTAATGTCAAAGTATAGAATATATTGTCACAGTTAGACCACAAGTCACCTTTCGTTCGACAAAACTTAAAACTAGGTTTCAATATACGTATGTAAAAAACCGATGGAATTGTAACGAAATACAAGGTACATAAGAGATGGCCGAAATATTCCGATTAGTCGAGAGTTGCACAAAGAACCGAAAATCGACGTTTTAAACCACGTGTTGCTACTTCTGATGGTGTAACAAGATTGCCGTAATGGCGGAAAAACCGGTTTCGACCGCGTGGTCGAGAAGGCCCCGAAAATAGCTCGCCGAAGCGCAGGCGCGGCTGCGCGTCGTCCGTAGGCGCAGCCGTCGAGCCGGTAGGCGACGCGTAGTTGCGCGTGGCGCGTGTGCGCATTCCGCTGGAAGGTCCGCCGAAGTGGCCTGCGCGTGGCGCGTGCACGCAGCCGCCGAAACAATCCGCCGAACGAGTGGTGCCGAAAAGCGGTGGTAGATGGGGCCACCGCCCAGCCTCACGATTACGGAACAAATATACAATACAATAGCTCGCTCGCAGATTCGCTTTAATACAATTCTTTGACGCGTAAATGCAGGATCAGTATCCCGTTGTAATTATGCTTACAGTTAGTAAGTAGAAGTCTCTCTCTCTCTCTCTCTCTTCCTAGTCGTGGAAATAGGACTTAAGCAATAGGTTAAAATCAGCTTTGTGCGCTGTTGAAGTAAATTGAACTTAGCAGACTGAACACGAGAGAACTGCAATAGAAAACTGTAGTAGAAACTGTACTCGTTTGAACTGACTTAGAAAACTGAACGCTTTGAGGCTGGAGATGCCTCGTTTTATACCCTTCTTCGTGCGCAAATGTGCTTGGGGTAGGAGTGTACGTGTTTGTAAATGTTAATTTACTCTTATCGCATAGACGGCGTATCCTTTGCTGTTGGTCAAGGCTTTCCCATGGAAAGCTTGTTATTCAACCTTGACCGAACTATTTTCTAGGAACGGAAGTCGTTCGAACGTCCCTTCCTAGAACATCGGCGTGAGAACGCGGCTTATGAGTAGGTTTATCTTTATAGTCGGAGCAGGCGTATCTTTATGCTTGATACGTTATGGTCGATTGTGAGGTCATGATTTACGAGGTTTCAGATCTTTTGCTATTGGTCAAGGCTTTCCCATGAAAAGCCTTGTTTTTCAACCTTGACCGAGCTGTTTCTTAGGAACGGAGGTTGTGAGGAGATAGCGCCCACTGGTGGGTCGTTTTGACTTGTTTCTGTTAGTGATGTGGGTCAGGCGGGAAATTCGATTTGAATTCCGGTGTTTGTAGAGTAATTACAATAAATTACGTTTCAAACGATATTATATTAGATGGGACTGGTAGAAGGCTCACCTGGTGGAATCGGGGGGGGCCTCGGAAGTCGTGGGAGGTGCTAGCTCTGGAAGGACGTTACAGTAGGTACCACAGAAAACAATTGCGATTACACGAGATGCTCACGACCCTGCGGTATGTACCTCGTTCAAAATGCTGTAACTTTGGTATTTTTTGGAATGGATGCATTTGATGGAATCGAACTCTTGGAAAACAAGAAAAAATAATATCAAAATATAGCAAATACTATATACAGGGTGTCCCGTATCTGATCGATTTCCATGAAATGAGGGGTAGCTGGGGTGATTCTGAACAACTTTTTCCTTAGCAATAATGTTGTAAGCGCCCTCGATTTTGAAGTATTAACGAAACGGCTAGGCCAATCCGAGCGCGTATCGAGCGCGCGCTCGAAACGAGAGTGTGGTCTCTGACTCGCGCTCCGCCGCGATCCTTACAACATATCCAAAAACATCCTGGACAAGCTTACCCTGACCGGAGCAATATCTCAAAATTGCACCTAACGCCCCGGCCGGATAACAGTAATAATTAATACGATGAGCAAAGCGCAATTACTAAAGTATAGCAATGACAAAAATGCAAATGCGTTATGGAATTTAATAAAAACCAATATGGCCGCGGGAACAGAACAATTGAAAGCGAAATCGTTGAACGAAATTCCAAATCTGCGCATGGAAAGGAACGAGGGCGTAGATGCATATCTGAATAGAGCGGAATCACTAAAAAACCAATGTGCGCAATTAGGAAGAGGAATAGAAAACTACGAGTTACGATTATACATATTAAGAGGTTTGAGGCCAGAATTTGATCAAAATGTCTGTTTCGTGCATTACCGACGTTCCCTCGGACCACGAGGAAGTGCCGGGACCAACCTGGCTTAGGGCGCGGGACAAGAGCGTAGGAGGTTGTGAGGACGGGAGTGGAGACAATGTACGCCCTTATTTTGTTGAACCACACATTTATTACATAAAACGATGCTGAATTCACTCTCGTGCACCCGGTTAGACCTGTGCTTCCCGGTATTATAACGGAAATCTTGCTATCCGATCGGAGACCTTGTTCGCGGAACGACGGATATCTTGAGCGCGACCGACGGAAATCTTGCTCGCGACGCAGATGGAGAACCGCGACGGTACAATGTACCTCGTAAATGCTTGTCGAGAATTTTTACGACCACATGCACGCTCGCCTGTCGGTGTGATCTATCTGCCCTCTCTCTCGTTTCTCTCTCTCTGTCATGGCGTCGCACGTTAGCAACGCCGCGGTATCGGTCCTCTCTGTTTTTTCGGAGAGTCTGTCCTGCTCGCACCATCCAGGCACACGGACGAGTAGAGGGCGCAATGTGTGTGAGAGATCAACTGCCACATGCGTACAGAGCTCGTCGGTGAGGCTGCTGTGAGTGCGAGAGTGACGCTCCGATGGAAAGAGAGAGAAGGACCCATTGGCAGAAAATTAGGTAGCTGGAGCAAAATGCATGCAGCTTTCTCGACGGCAGACGCCAGAAGCGCACGTGTGTGCGTCCATGTGCCTCGCAAGCGAGAGGGCGCGTATAAAAGAATGGGAGAGACGTATACCGTTAAGTTGTATGTCGCGAAGTAGCATGCGGAATCGAATCCGAAAAGGAAGCGATAGGAGAGGTTAAAATGAAATAAATCGACATCCATTTTAGAGAAAAATCGTTTGGATTTCCAATGAAATATTCATAAACGCCTCGAATGCAATGAAATCGGTTCTCTGCTGAACCGTCGAATGATTACAATACGTATTATATACCGATATATATTTTGTTATTAATATATCCGTATTTCTTATAAACTATCTACTTATAAATTATCATAGAACGCATAAACAAGGGCAAGGCGACTAATCAGCGTAATTTTTTGCAAAAATTAAGGTCAATTTATTTAATTTCTTCAAGAAATCGCTACTCTTACACGTTAGGAACCTCCTGCATATCGTTAAAAATTAAATAAACCGATATCCATTTTAGAGAAAAATATAGATTGTGAGATTATTTTCGTGTCACTAGCGTGCTTTCACTATCTGTTAGGTTGGCGGTACTGAGCGAAATGCATGGCGCAGCTCGCACGTTGGTTGGTAGCACTGAATACCGCAGGCTGCCTCCATGTGCTTCTCGATCAAGATCGATTCGAGACCACGTGTGAACGTGTATTCTTTAATACACATCATTTCTTTTTATTTCAATTAAACAATGTGTTGAGTTATTCCTATTAATAATATAATCTCCCAATCACCATCCCATATATTTTGTTATTTATATATGCGTTTTGTTGATAAACTATCTATTTGTCAAGCAACATATGTATTTATAGTTATAAAAAAATGTATGTATCATATACATATATAAATCAAGCGAGATATCATGTAATATTATTCTACCAATACATCAAATAATTAAAGAATTCATTATATTAAGTTACAGACTTAGGAATTGTTTATTCTTCCATAATTGTAAGAAATGTCGTTTTCCGACCTTATATAAATTGTGGCGAAAACTTTAGGAATTAAATATTAACATAGCATACTTCAACGATATTTGGCTTAAGCGTTATTTGGGAAACATTTCCAAAAAACGTGAATTTGGTAATCGTGGTTTGAAATCTTACGATAAATTATTTATCCGAAATAAATGCGGTTTAAATAAACCGCGAGGTAAAACAAAAGCATCTCAAAAGTTAGGCGATCGTGTTTTGTTCTTAGCTAGCAACGATTTAGTGCTGTTCATTTAGTGTTTGTGCACGGTTCAATCAACATGAATAGATCAAATATTTCGGTGACCAAACGGGGAATGATTGTTGGATACTGGCTGTCCGGTACCCCCCCGCAGGACATCGCTGACGACGTCGGTTGTTCGGTGAGGACGGTCCGGAAATGGATCTCCAAATTTTTGGAAGGAGGTGAATCCGCCCTGGGTGACCATCGGCTGGTGAACAGCGGTCGGCCGAGGTTGACCTCTCCGGAACAGGACAACCGGATCGTGCAGTATATAACTGCAAGTCCATTCAGCAGCGCCCGTGAAGCGGCGGGTGCTCTGGGGTTGCCAATTTCTGCCGAGACAGTGTGGAGGCGACTGCACGGGGCGAATATTCATTCCTATCGCCCCGCAAGAAAGAATCCTCTCACGCAGACGCACAGAGAGGATCGAGTCGCTTTCTCGCTGCAGGAATTGACAACCTCCAAGGCTGAATGGACAACCACTATATGGCTGGACGAAAAGGTTTTCTGCTCCGGGGAGGACTGGCAGTTTCGAGTGTGGCGTCCGGAGGGTTGCCGGCTAGATCCACGACACGTCGTTCCGGCTGGCCGCAGCGGCCGCATCACGTGTGGGATGTGGGGCTGGGTCAGTGTTGGCGGTCCTGGCGAACTAGTCGAAGTATCGCCACATATGAATTCTGCGGAATATATCCGCTTGCTGGAGGAAGTCCTCGTACCAACGGTGCGAGCGGTATATTCCGCAGAAGACGTGCCGGTACTTCGGCTAGTTCAAGACAACAGCGTAGTCCACACATCCCACGCCGTGAGGGAGTGGTTCGCTGCCCATCCGGAGTGGCAAGTCCTGGACTGGCCAGCAAAGTCTCTGGACTTAAACATCATCGAAAATGTCTGGGCTGAGATGTGCCGGCGCTGGCAGCCCAGACAGGCCAGGTCCAAGGCCGCTTTGCTCGAGCACGCCGCAGCCGTATGGGAGGACCTCAGGGCGAATCCACTTTTCTTCCGAAATTTGGAACAGTCCATTCCGAACCGTCTGAACCAGACAATCGACCGTCAGGGGTACTGGACGGACTATTAGTCACCCCAACGATCATAGCCCAGGAGAGTTTGGTCCAGATTATAGGTATGTATAATATTTACAAATTATACGGAAGTAGAATTGTATTAATCAGCGGATATTTCCCTCCTTACAGATGCATGGGTGTGCCTGAGTTCTCGAAGATTCGAACCCTCTTGTTTGCTTCAAGTTCCAGAAAAACGCATTCGCGTTTTATAAACACCAGCACACTGGCCGACGAAGTGTGATGGAACCAGGAAGAATCGGATCTTCCTTCATGTTAGTATTTCATCGAATTTGTAACGTTTCTCACACTGTTATAACGACGTGCGAAAATTACAATTCTTCAAATTTCCTCCTTACAGATGCTGGGGCGTGACTGAGTTCTCGAAGATTTGCACCCTCTTGTTTGCTTCAAGTCCCAGAAAAACGCATTCGCGTTTTGTAAACACCAGCACACTGGCCGACGAAGTGTGATGGAACCAGGAAGAATCGGATCTTCCTTCATGTTAGTATTTCATCGAATTTGTAATGTTGTGAATTTCTCACATTGTTATAACGTCGGGCAAACATTACAATTCTATAAATTTCCCCCTTACAGATGCTCGGGCCGAGAATGGGACATTTCGATACCAGGGACACCGAGTCGGTGCGATGCCAGGCCCTTTCGACGCCGAGACGTTTCGATGCGAAAATTAATACAACGTGAATTGCTTCTTGGCCGTTTGACATTAATGCCTGAATGTTAATGCGTAATTAGCACACGAATACCGCGCTTATCGAAACATCCTTCCGGATAAATAATTTATCGTAAAATTTCAAACCGCGATTACCAAATTCATGTTTTTTGGAAATGTTTCCCAAATAACGCTTAAGCCGAATATCGTTGTAGTATGCTATGTTAATATTTAATTCCTAAAGTTTTCGCCACAATTTATATAAGGTCGGAAAACGACATTTCTTACAATTATGGAAGAATAAACAATTCCTAAGTCTGTAACTTAATATAATGAATTCTTTAATTATTTGATGTATTGGTAGAATAATATTACATGATATCTCGCTTGATTTATATATGTATATGATACATACATTTTTTTATAACTATAAATACATATGTTGCTTGACAAATAGATAGTTTATCAACAAAACGCATATATAAATAACAAAATATATGGGATGGTGATTGGGAGATTATATTATTAATAGGAATAACTCAACACATTGTTTAATTGAAATAAAAAGAAATGATGTGTATTAAAGAATACACGTTCACACGTGGTCTCGAATCGATCTTGATCGAGAAGCACATGGAGGCAGCCTGCGGTACTCAGTGCTACCAACCAACGTGCGAGCTGCGCCATGCATTTCGCTCAGTACCGCCAACCTAACTGATAGTGAAAGCACGCTAGTGACACGAAAATAATCTCACAATCTATATTTTTCTCTAAAATGGATATCGGTTTATTTAATTTTTAACGATATGCAGGAGGTTCCTAACGTGTAAGAGTAGCGATTTCTTGAAGAAATTAAATAAATTGACCTTAATTTTTGCAAAAAATTACGCTGATTAGTCGCCTTGCCCTTGTTTATGCGTTCTATGATAATTTATAAGTAGATAGTTTATAAGAAATACGGATATATTAATAACAAAATATATATCGGTATATAATACGTATTGTAATCATTCGACGGTTCAGCAGAGAACCGATTTCATTGCATTCGAGGCGTTTATGAATATTTCATTGGAAATCCAAACGATTTTTCTCTAAAATGGATGTCGATTTATTTCATTTTAACCTCTCCTATCGCTTCCTTTTCGGATTCGATTCCGCATGCTACTTCGCGACATACAACTTAACGGTATACGTCTCTCCCATTCTTTTATACGCGCCCTCTCGCTTGCGAGGCACATGGACGCACACACGTGCGCTTCTGGCGTCTGCCGTCGAGAAAGCTGCATGCATTTTGCTCCAGCTCCCTAATTTTCTGCCAATGGGTCCTTCTCTCTCTTTCCATCGGAGCGTCACTCTCGCACTCACAGCAGCCTCACCGACGAGCTCTGTACGCATTTGGCAGTTGATCTCTCACACACATTGCGCCCTCTACTCGTCCGTGTGCCTGGATGGTGCGAGCAGGACAGACTCTCCGAAAAAACAGAGAGGACCGATACCGCGGCGTTGCTAACGTGCGACGCCATGACAGAGAGAGAGAAACGAGAGAGAGGGCAGATAGATCACACCGACAGGCGAGCGTGCATGTGGTCGTAAAAATTCTCGACAAGCATTTACGAGGTACATTGTACAATCCTATGAATGCCTTATGTTCACGGGACGGTATCGGAAATGCGAGAGCCTGCAGGCTTACTTAGACAATTACAACCGCGTTCAAACATTACGGCGTAGAGTTCACAAAATGGTCACAAACATTTCGATATCACGTCAAATTCACGGCTGAAATTTTACGGTAGACGTGGCATGTGGTAGACTTATGTGATTACGATGTGCGAACAATATTACTCGCGGACAGCGAAGTCGAATTGAAAGGCGATATTACCCATCAACACCACGCGATACGACGGATCACGAGCGTTGCGACAAATGCGTGATCCCAACGTAAGCGATATCCCGCATTCCTACGGCGATAACATTTACGCAGAAAGAAGCAAGTTACGCGATGACCTAGCTAGCGGAATCGGTACGCGTTCAGAGACTGCCGTTCGTGCATTAGCAGCAAAAATCCTTTATGATCTGACCAATGGCCCGAACAACCGGTTCACCGTTCTTCTCTCACGTCAGAAACGGAACAGCGGCGAGGATCGGCATCAACGATTCCTTCCTGCCGTAAGGAAACCCTCGTGGGGGCCATTGCGTCACGACGGACGAATCATATCGATCCGTGATATGTATTGACGAGTCACATCGATCTACGATGTCATATGGCATATGATAGAAAAATATTTGAAAAAATATTTAATGATGAACGACCTGTATTACTGGCAGACAAGGAAGAAAAGAAGCTAATCTCAGAAGAGATAGGAGAAATATTAATGAGACAACCCTCAGTAAAAAATAGAGTGAGATTAAAGAATGTGTTATGTGTTCTAGGATTGAGTACAAACCTGTTATCGGTGGCAAAATTCACTGATAACGGATATAAAGTAGAATTTAGAGAGAGAAATGCATTAGTATACAGGGTGAGGCACTTAAAACAGGCCACCTGAATAACTTGGCTCCTATTAGTGATAGAAAAAAATGCATCAGGCCAAAATTATTTGGTATCGAGGGGCTGGTCATCCGATGTTGTTAGTTTTTTGATACGTGGAGGCGTCAACGACATATGAAGGTCATCTCTGTTTTTTTAAATACAAAAAAAATGACCACAAATAACCTTCACGTGAGCGCAGAAAAAGGACGAAAAATAAAAATCTATGACGCAGAAACAGCATTCCTACACGGAAAATTAAAGGGAGAAATATTTATGGAACTGCCACAAGGATACAAAGAGGATGGATCTAAAGTTTGCAAAACAGTTAAGAGAACACCCATGTCTGTTTTATGTACAAAATGGGGATGACTTCTCGTATTTTGGAATACATGTTGATGATGTACCGACTGTATCGAGCAGCGAAAAATTTGAAGAAGAATACATGTCAAGGGTAAGAAAACACATTGATTTTAAATATCTAGGCGATGCAAAGAATGTTTTAGGAATGCAACTGAAACAGAGAGGGGGACTGATATACAGGGTGTCCCGTAACTACCCTAAAATCGGTAAATGAGGGGTAGCTGGGGTGATTCTGAACAAGTTTTTTCTTAAAAATAATGTTGTAACCCCTCTCGTTTTTGAATTATTAACGAAACGGCTAGGCCAATCCCAGCGCCTATCGGGCACGCGCTCCAAACGAGAGTGTGGTCTCCGGCTCGTGCTCGACCGCGAGCGTGAACAAGTGCATCGCGTGGGTATCGAGGGAAGCGAACGGCAAATATCACATATCGTCTTCAAATAAACTAATACTCGTTGAATAACTGTGTCCGATGCTTTTACCCGTAATTCAATAGGAACGAAGATTGTAGTATTTGTGGAAAAAATGTTTCTCTTAACAGCACGTTTTCAGGTGGATAAATTATCATTAGAATAACTTATAATAACTAACGTTAGAAAAGCCTTGTTAAACACACCCATTCGTCCACGAATCACCCTGCCTCGACGAAAGTAGGTCATTGGCACTAGGTCACAGTGCCGATTTTGTCCTACCTAAGAATCTCAACAGCCTCAACAGCTGATTTTACGGCCGGGTCTGTGAATTCACTTGACACTGACACACGCAGTAGGACCGGCACTTGCCTAATTTATGGCAGGGCGCACGGCTAATCGCAGGTACGCGAACACCCCCGAGAGTAGAGCGGCCGTCGGGTCACTTTACCGAACGCGCATTTCACCGCACGAGCACTGTTACCGATATTCCGTAATAAAATAATTATGTTTGAACGTGATTGAACCTACGTAAGAGATATTGGCGGCCCTGGAAAGGGCCCAGTGTTGTTATGCCAAAATTGCCAAGTTTAGTTCGACGTACCCTCGTCGCACTTGCATGCACACATTGGAGCACCGGTGGACGTTGCGCTGCAAATCTCTGAATGTTTCTCGATTAAGAAACGTAACAAATATCCTGTAATACTCCGCGTTAGTTCGTTGCTGTATGGTACCCATTCGGTTTGAAAAACGATTCTGCCAGCTCTAGCGTTTGTTGGGTCTTGCTTAGAAGGACGTTCGTTAGGGAAGGGATATTTTTACAATAGTACAACGGAGTGGCTCGCATATTTGGAGTCACCGTTCATTCAGCAAAAAAATACCCGCGCGCTCGGGGTGGCCGAATGGTCTTCGTCACTACAAACGCGCTAGCGAAGACGCAGGGCAAAGAGTGCCATAAATTTCACTATTGTCCATACCGTGTCGTAAAGGGAAAGTGTGGCTATTTTACGAAATACGTGCATCGACTTAAAAATGCATCGACAGCGTACACGCAACATAAAACTTTAATATTTTCTTACGATTATTCCCGCAAAGAAGGAACAGTACATACAATTCGCAAAATTATCAATTTAATATCATACACGCTTCCCCTTGTCATTTGGAATATTATAAAATTAATGTTGTGGGATGTTTGGTGTCGAGTGCATAGCGTGAATAAAAGTACAAGCGAAGACACCGTTTGCGGCATGTTGAAATGCTTAAACAGTCGGCTCCCCAAGAATCCCTGATTTCGATCACATTATGATTATCGCACGCGCGCGGCAACTGACTGTTTACGGGAACGCGAGCTGCAAAGCGTGCCGCGGTACATGGGCCCGATCAGGGGATCTGTTCCAGACGACCAAAATGTTGATAGACATAACGATGTCTGTCTCGAAATGCGTATCAAACAGTGTCTTCGCTAACACAATACAACATCAAATTAATTATTTTCCAAGTTATGTGTACTGTTCCATCTTCGCGGAAAGAATCGTAAGAAAATATTAAAGGTTAATGTTGCGTGTACGCTGTCGATGCATTTTTAAGCCGATGCACGTATTTCGTAAAATAGCCACACTTGCCCTTTACGACACGGTATGGACAATAGTGAAATTTATGGCACTCCTTGCCCCGTGTCTTCGCTAGCGCGTTCGTAGTGACGAAGACCATTCGGCCACCCCGAGCGCGCGGGTATTTTTTTGCTGAATGAACGGTGACTCCAAATATGCGAGCCACTCCGTTGTACTATTGTAAAAATATCCCTTCCCTAACGAACGTTCTTCTAAGCAAGACCCAAGAAACGCTAGAACTGGCAGAATCGTTTTTCAAACCGAACGGGTACCATACAGCAACGAACTAACGCGGAGTATTACAGGATATTTGTTACGTTTTTTATTCGAGAAACATTGGGAGAAGTGCAGCGCAATGTCCACCGGCGCTTCGAGGCGTGCATCCACAACCAATCTTGGCAATTTTGCCAATAACAATCGGCCATTTTCGGGGCCACCAATATCACTAACGTGGGTTCAATTGCGTTCCTCTACATAATTGTTTTATTCGGAGTTATCGGTGATAGTGGTCACGCAGTGAAATGCGCGTTCGGTAAAGTGACCCGGTAGTATTTCCACACTACATTTTCAATTTCTATACGTTATAACTAGACTCCGGATGTTTATGCAAAATGCATTATTTTTATATTGACTTTAATCAAATTTTGTGAAACAAATGTGATAAGTATGCGATCGCCGATCGCCGCTCGACTCTCGGGGATGTCCGCGTACCTGCGATTAGCCGTGCGCCCTGCCATAAATTAGGCAAGTGCCGTTCCTACTGTGTGTGTCAGTGTCAAATGAGTTCACAGACCTGGCCGTAAAATCAGCTGTTGAGGCTGTCGAGATTCTTAGGAAGGGCAAAATCGGCACTGTGACCTAGTGCCGATGACCTACTTTCGTCGAGGCAAGTTGATTCGTGGACGAATTGGGTGAGTTTAACAAGGTTTTTCTAACGTTAATTATTCACATCGTTTATCTTAAACCATCATTTAGCCACCTGATAACGTGCTCTTAAGGAAACCATTTTTTCCACAAATACTACAACTTTTCATACCTCTCGAATAACGAGTGTCAGTAGTGAACACAGTTATTCAACGACTATTAGTTTATTTGAAGACGATATGTGATATTTGCCTTATGCTTTTCTCGATACCCACGCGATCTACTTGTTCACGCTCGCGGCGGAGCGTGTCAGAGATCACACTCTCGTTTCGTGCACGCGCACGATACGCGCTCGGATTGGCCTAGCCGTTTCGTTAATAATTCAAAATCGAGGGCCCTTACAACATTATTACTAAGGAAAAAGTTGTTCAGAATCACCCCAGCTACCTCTCATTTCATGGAAATCGATCAGGTACGGGACATCCTGTAAAATCAGGAAGGTGAAAGAAATGATAAAAAACAACAGATTTTCAAGACAAAATCAGGTAATAAATTTTATTTGAACTGCATAGAAATTTAAATCGACCGAATATATATTATTTAGAAATTTAACGAGATAATGGCGTTATTTACTGTCGTTTTCATAACGCCATTATCTCCTTAAATTTCTAATTAATAAATTTGGCATTTTACAAATAATTAAACATAACACAATATTGGCAATATTTTGCACTGACACGATGCTGTTCGAAACGCAGTCGCGAATTTCTGAACTTTTTTTTACTTTTCGTACAAGTGCAGCCTCTGCTGCACTTGTGTATTGTACACAAGTCGTACGATGCTGCCCAGTGCGCAGTCGTGAATTCAAGGTTTTTTTTTAGCCTCTCGTACTTTT
The DNA here is from genome assembly GCA_933228935.1 of Pemphredon lugubris. Lineage (NCBI taxonomy): Eukaryota > Metazoa > Arthropoda > Insecta > Hymenoptera > Crabronidae > Pemphredon > Pemphredon lugubris. The sequence continues at coordinate 14,853,259 of OW121816.1, read as the reverse complement.
AATATATACTCAGGTTCCCTGATTGGCATGTATCTGTTGGGGCGGCTGTCCACTATTTCTGGAAGCATGCAATTTTCATAAAATCTTTTCAATTGCTGTTCCATATTTTGTTGCCAAAACATATCATCTTTGGGTATCCTGATATGTTTTATGCCTTTCGCCGTCCATATGAAGAAAATACAAAACTTTCTACCAGTAATATGCAATTGTCCTTGCACCTGGTAGTAGTATTCATGGCGTGTATTTACTTCCGTCATGTTTTCTCCTTGAACATGGTATGTATGTTCCCGATTTTTCCGGCGATGGCTTCTTCGGGTGTCTTGTCTTTTGCCGAAAATAGGCACTTTATCTCGACGATTCCATCGTTTCCAATCAGCCCGTCCGGAGAAGCACCTAAGTATGCAATATCTTTGTCGATAAACAAGCCGCACTTTTCTACGGTGATTCCTAGTTGCTCTTCTAATGCCTTCCGTGCATCATCTTCTTGACGACCGCCGTATTCAATGGTGGGCAGTTTTAGTGGTTGCGGATATAATATCAATTTGACGATCCTTTGGCACAACGTAGTTTCTCTCATTCGGCATATTTGACCAAAGTTCGAGGCAGTTAATAACTTTTGCGCAAGTATTTCCAGATTTCGCTTTTCTCTTGCTCCACGGTTTGTCTTTCAATGTTCTCGCGGTTCTCTTGCCATTCTTGCAATCTTATTTCATGTTCTTTCAATTTGGTTTCATATGGTGCTTGCTCCATATCGGGTCGTTGAACGTTCTGCCCATAATCTGCGTCGGGGACGCATCGTTTTCATTCTTCGTATCGCTGCTTTTTCGCCGAACTCTTCACTTCTGCCGATCTTGCAATTTTCCGTTTTCGTGTTTCCTCCAATTGTTTTATAATTTCGGGTTAATCCTTGCCCATCGCTGCGCTAAGGTTGCTGAAGCTTGCTTGCGTGTTGTATTGTACGACAGCGGCAGTGCACCTTGCCTCGTACGATCCTCTTTTCGCAAAATTGATCCGTTTCCCACTAATGAATTTGCAAATAACAGCGTTATAGCTTTCTACGCTATTGCTGTTCAAATTGTATATCAGGCTCTCCGAATAAGCAACCGTATGTGAAACGGCGTCTTGAATCTTCATATACAATCCATGTTGTCTCAAAAGTGGCACGAGGTTTGTTTCACCTTCTTTCAAAGACCCGTCGAAAAAATATTCGAGGTCGGCACAATTCCTGTGTTCTCCATACACATGACTCGGAATGATTGACATGTCTATTTGCAGTTTACCCACTTTTTCATTCGAGGATACGTTCTCTTTTGCTCGATATTCCGCTGCTTTCACGATGGCATTTCGTATCCTGATCCCACTATTTTTAATAGTGTTTCTGAGTTCCCAAGCGCAGACCTTTTGTTTTTTAAATTTCTTTAATCTTATTCGTGAAATTTCTGAACAAATGGTTCGTACATTCCACTTTTTTCACTTGGTAATTGTAATCTGAATACGGATTTCTCTTCAGTATGCTGTTGTACACGCTGCTATCTCCGTCCCCGATGAGCGTTGAATATATCAGGCCATGCATATCTGCACTGCATTCGAAGCCAGCTACAATTGCAGCGGATTCCATACTTGTGGAACTTTGATTTCGGCCCCAGTTCTTGAAGCACTCGTGTTCTGTGGGTTGGTCATCTCTTCGCGCTGCGCTCTCACATACGCTGCAGTACTTATTGCGTACACCGATGAATAATATTTTTTTGGTGTGCTAGCCTACTATGGCACCAAGACCTGATGGGGAATTGTATTTTCCCGATCTGTAGGATCTCTTCATCCAGCTTCCATCTGCCACGACAGGAATGTGCGGTATGTCGTTTAAGAAATCTCCTCTTTCAACAGCTAGTCGCTTCTGTTCTGCTGCAGCGGCGTTCATTTCGATTTCAGCAGCTTTCTTAAATCCAGCAGCAATATTGGAATGATATCCTTGATATATTCTGCCAGACATCAAAGGAATATTGATTGCTGCCAACAATTCTTGCAGCAGTGAATATCCGTTGCACGTACAAGTGTCCCAGCTACGGCACTATGATTTATATCCAAGCCACTGCCACTATCTGGCTCTGTACATATAGATATCTTATATGAACACGTGCGGCATTGCATTTGGACTTCTGTCTTCAGTCCACGGCGCCGAGACCCGACGGTGACTATGTCTTCCAATTGGCATTCGTTGTCTCTACAATGTTCGCCGCACTTCTGGTGCACTTTGTTCCAGAAATGATTGATGTCGACAATCCGACGTCCTGGGATGGCCACAGGTTCTACGACATTTGTAACAATGGGGAATTCATTCTCGTCGTTTTACAACGTATCTTGCAGATCTTCGGTTGTAACATTCGTCTGCGCAGAGGAAGGTCTTGCTTCTGTGATTTCCAACGGCGGCTGGAATTGAATTTCGGCAATTTCTGGATCCAGACGGAAGTGTTCCTCGTCACTGTATTCGAGGATGGACAATTCTTGTCGATATGCAGCTTCCCTTTCCATTGAGGTCGACGGTTCTTCTTCGCGTATCTTCGACGGCGGCAGCGATTCTTCGTTTGCGCATGCTGCATCCAAGCGGAAGTCTTCCTCGTCGCTACTTCCCACGTTTAAAATTTCGTTTTCCACCGCATTCTGGGATTGTAAAAGAATACAATTTGACGGTATACGTCCCTCCCATTCTTTTATACGCGCCCTCTCGCTTGCGAAGAATATGGACGCACACACGTGCGCTTTTGGCGGCTGCGTCAAGATAACAGCCTGCATTTTGCGACAGCGTCCGACTTTTCGGCCAATGGGTCCCTCTCTCTCTCTTTCCATCGGTACGTCACTCTCGCAATCGCAGCAGCCTCGCCGACGAGCTCTGTACGCATGGGACAGTTGCTCCCTCACAGCCTTGCGCCCTTTACTCGTCCGTGTGCCTGGATGGTGCGAGAAAGACGGACTCACAGAAAAAAAAGAGAGGAATGTATACCGTGACATCGTCAACAGGCGATGCCATGACAGAGAGAGAAATGAGAGAAACATAAGAGAGGGCAGATAGATCATACCGACAGGCGAACGTAACTGTGGTCGTAAAAATTTTCGACATGCATTTTCGAGGATATATCGCACGGCCACGCATCGCATTCTGTCGATCTCTCTCTCGCTCCCCACCATAAATTTGGTGGTACATCTTTCACGTTCAACTATTTTCTGCGGGGACCGAGGAGTAGTCGTGGTAACATTCAATCTGCCGATACAAACGTCATGGACAAATTTTTTGTTTGGCCCCCAGCCAATAGACATACGTATGTCAAAATTGTGCGACTAGCCCCGTCCGAACCAAAAAACACACTAACTACGTTCGGTTACGTTGCGCATTTTGTGTGCTCCCTGGGGAGATTACGATTTCCGTGGCGCCAAGATTTAACACTTGATTCTAATAGTGCTGTTGATTAGAAACAAGAAGTTCATGAGCCAAAAGTCGAGATTTTCCTTAGTTTACGAGGTATAAGGACTTAAACTTTTGAAAATTGCGGGTTAGGGCGCCCGCCATTCGCGGTCCCGGCACTGATGCTCGCTCACTTTGTTCGCATGTACTTGCACCGCACCGCACGCACGGTAACCTCATTGACACACAGATGCGCACACTACCGCACTCACTTGAACATATACTTTACACCGCGCCGCGCATACGCACTTATGCGTCTGTACATGTAGTATATGCAGTACTTATTCTGCATTACGTTTATACTTCGTTATGCGGTTGATTGATTACTGCAAATTGGAATTAAATGATACATCGAATTTGCAAGAATCGATAAGTTACCACGACGCCAGTCAAGAGAAAACAGATAATGATTATAATAATGACAGTATATAATTACCATAAAAGTACTTTTAGAAAACTACCACTTCTTCAGAATTTTTGTTTGCCTTTCTCGATGAACTTTAAATAATTAGTATACTTGCTTCACAAAGATACGCACATGCATATGCTTGCTTTAGAGACAGTTGCATTTACACATACATGTTTTAGGAAGGTTTACATATACATATGCTTGCTTTAGGAAGATTCGCATACACGTGTACTTGCTTTAGGAAGGTTCATATATGCGCATGCTTGCTTTAGGAAGATTTGCATACACGTATGCTTGCTTTAGGAAGATTTGCATTTCACGTGTATGCTTGATTTAGAAAGAGTTGCATACACACATGCTGTACATGCATAAATACAGTGAAATGTGCAAACAAGAGTTGAACGTAGTCAGCGAGAATCAGTGCCGGGACCACGAATGGCGGGCGCCCTAACCCGTAATTTTCTAAACTTTAAGTCCTTATATCTCGTAAACTAAGCAAAACCTCGACTTTTGGCTCATGAAATACTTGTTTCTAATAAAAAAAGCTATTGGAATCAAGTGTTAAATCTTGGCGCCACGGAAATCGTAATCGTGCCTGCTCCCTGCTTTAGTCAGGCGGTTTACCGCCGACCCGAACTGTCTTGTCTGCCAAATCTGGCATGACCATGCAAGACTGACGATGTGACTGTACGTGTAGGCTGCCTTACGTCTATGTGGAAGTACTTACTTTTTTCTATGGCCCTTCGATAGGCTATACCTCCGCCTTGAAAGTGCGTAACGACCTGCACTCTTTCCTATTTGTTTTTCTACATTTCTCTGGTCCTCCTTTTCCATGCACTATACCCCGACGTTCGTGGCGTTTGTTGGTAGTCCTAAAACTCCTAAACAACACCGCGAACTCAAACCCACCTACGCAGAACGATACTCAAACGCTAGTTTGAATAACGGTCTGTCGCTGGCAAATAAAGCACGGAACTAACTCAAAAACTATGCAAAAAAACATCGCGCTCTCAAACTCGCCTACGCAGAACAATATTCAAACGCTAGTCTGAATAACGTCCTATCGCGGGTAAAGAAAGCACGGAACTAACGCAAAAACTACGTGTCCGCTACCTTCAGAGCGACTTTCCTTTTTTCCTAAGTACATACATACATTATGCCGGAAAGGTATACGAACTTTTCCTTCGGTAATAATTTTCAGTTTGAACATAAGAGTCACCTCTTTCAACCAATTTTTTCCTAACGAAAATCGAATCATCTTTTTTCGTTCATGTAATGTTTGTACTATTATTTCAATACCCAACGTAAAGGCGAACTCTAAATTTTTCCTACTACTAGTACTCTCGCCTGTTGGTGTATTTTACGTCTCTCTCTTTTATCATGTAATATTTCTCATTTGAAAGTTTGTATATGCACATCTTTTAGGGGCTACCCTATTGTAAATATATGCTTTTTATTACCAGCATCGACGGTTCGCGACAAATCGCGATCGGTAAGCTGTCGATATGGAAATAAACAGTCATTTCCACGAAAACAATGCGTATGCGTTAGTGAGTTTCTATAGACGCAGCGTGATTTGGTAGGCGAAAACAATTGAAAAAGAGGAGAGTGTGTGGAGAAGCGGAAGTTTAGCGACTGCCATTGCAAAGACAAGCTACGGCGATAAAGGAGCACAATAATGAGCACCAACAATAAGACACGTGAGTACCCCACGCTATAAAAAATAAAAGTGCGTGATACCGCGTTTACAGGGCGTCCTACGTGAGCAAATTCGCGCGATCCAACGCGGTGCGACGCGACGCGATCGGAGTGTCTTTCGTCCACGCGAACGCGATGTGACGCGAACCGGAATTCGAGCGATGGAGCGTAACTTCGCCGTTTGAGTCTTAAATCGCGTTGAGATCGCGTGAAAATATCAAGCGGTTTGATCACGGTCGGGTCGCGTTCGAGTTGAATTTGCTCAAGTAGGACGCCCCGTTACGCATTCGCCTCGTCTCTTGCCGCTTTCGCGAGTACCATTGTCGGAGTACCATTGTCTTCGACTCTTTAATGGATACATTCATAATGAACGATATTAGAACCCATGCACCGTGAGTTTTTGATTGTTTTCATGTAATGGATGCTTCGGGTTCGAAATAGCGACTGTGAAAACGCTTAGTCCGCCTCGCCGTTACAAGCCTAGATTCGTTAATATTTTTGTAGTCCCACCTTCCAAATCCCCTCTGGATATGGAGAGTGCGGTGTTTCCACTCAATTCCACAAGTAAAAAATCATGTAGGAGGCGAGCGCCGCGGCTGGCGTGGTGAATGACGAGGTGAATGGTGAATGTGTAATCGGTCTACTCGTCATTCGCCTCGCTATTCGTGCGAATGTGTGAATGTTATATGATGTAAAGTGTATCAAGCATTCCACATAGCATTAATGACTATTTTTAATTGTTGTTTGCACGGTTTGCAGAGACTGCAGAGGGAGAGAAGGAGCAGGATGCCGACAAAATTCACGATCTCCGCGAAAAGATCGCGGGTATAGTTTTGAGTAAGTTTAAAAAATCAATTAAAACAAAAAAATATTTGTAATAAATTTATTGTAAATCGTTCGTTTTTTATTATCAGAAAAAAATAGTTCTGCATCGACGGCGGAAACCGTGGCTTGGGCGGATGACCCGTCCCCAAGTTCGGCCATGGATCCTCGCGAGGAGGACATGGAGGTCTCCACGACAATCTCGGAGGACCGTCAAACAAAGGACCGTCCCGTAAGTATTTTATCTGTATTGGATGAGGGTTATCTTTAAAGTAAGGTCTCCAATTTTTTTAACGCAGTAAATGACGCTTATTTTCAACTTCCTCATTTTAGTTGGAAAGCTTGAAGACCAAGCTTTTTTTTTCTATGTAGTCGCCTTCCCGCCAGATGACCTTCCTCATCCGCACGGTGAACTTTTGTATCCCCGTGTTATACCGTATGGACGTTGTCGCGGCGAGAAGAAAGTTCCCTGCACCACTTTCGAACGTTTTTCACGTCCATGCATTTTTCTCCGTAATCTTAAGTCAATTGACGATGAATTTCAATTGGGGTACCTTTTTTGCGTTTAAAAATAGAATTACAGACCGTACGTCACAGTTAAAATTCATCGTCAATTGACTAAAGGTTACAGAGAAAAATGCATGGACGTGAAAAACGTTCGAAAGTGGTGCAGGGAATTTTCTTCCCGCCGCGACAACGTCCACGGCGAGGGGCGAAGCGGAAGGTCGTCGCACTCGGACGCGGCGGCAACCTGATATAACACGGGGATACAAAAGTTCACCATGCAGATGAGGAAGGTCATCGAGCGGGTAGGCGAAAACATAGGAAAATAGCTTGGTCTTCAAATAGCTTTCCAACTATATGAAGAAAGTTGAAATTAAGCGTCATTTACCGTGTTAGAAAAAATTAGTGACATTACTTATATATTCATCTAATGTTACAGGCCGCAATGAGAAAGCTCCGAGCAGAATTGTGGCGGGAAGGTTACCGCCCAACCGAGGTTACAGCGGGGGCCCTCGCGGGGGTCCTCGCCAATACTGGGGCCACAGGGGACGGGGTGCCCGCGGTGGACGGCGAGGCCACGGGTGGCGAAGGGGCCGTGGGGACCGTGGGGGTGGGCGGAACCAGCAACACGTGGTTCAATACTTTTATAATTATTGATTAATAAAAAATGATTTATAAATATTTTAGGTGTTCATATTATTATTTATGATATTATATCGTTCATATTGTTCAACACACATTTTTTGTATTTTTTTTTTACCACTTTCAAAATCATGAACACATACAAGATAATTATAAAATATTTCTTCTATACAGTAGAATATCTATACTGTTCTCGATTTTAATGAACGTATATTGTGCGGACGGTGGAAAAGAAAGGTGGAAAAATCACTTGCAAGCACGCGTGTGAATGGGCCAAAGAACAGATGAATTTATTACAAAATGATATGACGATGACTGCATGAATTTATATACAATGGATGGTGCGGATGAATATTTACAGTGAATAACGTAGATTGATATTTACACCGAATATGTGCCATGGATCGTTCGTTTCGTTCGTAATGCGATGTGCCGAGGATGTAATTAATGCATGATTGTTACCGTGGGTGTGCAAAGCACGTGGCGTCCTTTTATTCGGTGAGTCCCTGAGTCAAGTCCGTGAAATAGCCTGGTCGTGAATATGAGGTTTGGTTCGTGGATGAAAAAGCGTTAGAAATCAAATGCCGTGGTGAAAGCGAGGGTCGTATAACAAAGCAAATCAGAAATCAAAAATACTGCGTAGAGAAAAGGCACGTGCGATCACTTGACCGTTTGAACGATAAGTGAAGAAGACCGCGTGGTGGCGCACCACGCACGCGGCGTGGGTAGACGAAACGACCCGTGATTGGCTGGTATTCCAGATTCTTCGAGAAAGTTCTCGAAGAATCCGGAAGTATTTCCAAAAGAGAAAGTTACTTCCGGCTGAAAAACCGGAACGTAATAATTCGTTTGAATCCGTGGATGATGGTAAAGTCGGAACCTGCCTTTTCGACAAACCGAAAAGGCAGATTCTCAAACATATACAGTTATACGGTAGTAGTAGAAGTAATACAAATTTGGTTCCTTTTCACATTATCGTGGACGCGGCAGGTATTTTTTAAATAATATATAAATTTATACATATCCAATTAAAATGTAGGGGCCGGGTCGCAATTTTACTACTACCTACCGGTACGTTCACCTGTCGGTATGTTTTATGTGTCATCTCTTTTGCTCCTCTCGCTTCTCTCTCATGTCAGTCTCGACGCCGGACGTGACAACGTCGCGTGTATGTCCCTCTCTTTTTATTCGGATAACCCGTCTCACTCGCGCCGAGGCACACGGGCGTGAAGGCGCATCGACGTGCGCCCAGACCTCGCCCGTGGTCCTAGACGGTGTTGGAGAGACGTATACCGCGAAGTTGTAGCATGCAGAATCGAGGCTGCAAATTCAGTGGTCTAGGCCGATGCCGTCAGTAATTTTGTTTCGCCATTTTCCTTGGAAAGTTGATTACCGGTGTGTGCGCGTGCATTGGGTTTTTTGCAACATGTAAAGCGAACAAATTTTGAAGTGTATAGTGTAATGAATGTGTAATAAAGTTCCGTGTTATTGTTCTGTAGACATTTACATGTAATGTGAAATAAAAAGCGATGTATATACATATGTATATTATGTGTGCGACATTGCACCGGTCGCCATGTGGCCTGTCTCATGTGTGTCTTTTCCTTACAGGTGGCATCACAGTTTTATTTGTTTGCCTTCCCTGAAAATATATAATATTATAAGCCAAAACAATCTACATATTTATATTTAGCCATAAATTCTTTTGATTGATATTTATTTCGACAGAATTTCACAAACTTTAAAAAATAAAGTTAGTTTTGATCCGCGATTAGTATATAGATGAAAACTTAGTATTCCGCTCTTTTTATGACACGGTCAAAATTTGGTAAAATAGTTATACAATTTGCGTTCTGCCGGATGTAGGATATCTGTACATTTTTAAGATCTTATGGGCGTTGGATACCCTGAGCAAAACCCGTGCGTGACTTCAGCCACGGCTGGCGGACAATATGCGAACTACAGGCGCTTGAGGGGAGTAGTGTCCCCACTTTGCTCTTACGCGTCGAAGTCCCCCCGGCCCGCTGTACCCCTTACGTCCCGCTCGGGCCCACCGACAGAGTCAGATACGCACGCACATCTACAGAAACCATTCGCTACTCCGGTGCATTTCATGTCAATGAAACACGTGTTACCAGCTGTCATTCTCTGATCCATTTCAGTTACGAATAAGCACCGTTCATAGATTTTGGTAATCATTTCTGTTGTGACTAGCAATATAGGATTACAATTCGATAACTAGTATAAAGATGGTATAATTTATACAATTTGACCATGACTGAAAAATCACGTAAAAATGTGAATCCATATGATATAATGGTAGGTATGTATATGGATCAACTGTCATTGTATTGCATACGAAACTCAAGAACTCTGACATAATAGAACAAATTAGAATCAAAGAAGTATCGAATAAAGCGATAGTAGCTCTTTGCAAGTTGGTGACTGTTCTGACGAGGGTTACCGAAATTCTGGTTTTCGCTTCAACGGTCGAGGATAAGTAGGAGAGTCGAGGGTACCGAAAAAACCGAGAGGAGATCACTCAAAAAAGATAGATTATATATTGTTACAACAAAGAATATACACCGGTCAATGTCCGACCAACAACAAACACTTAATATTAACTGGTAGAAACGTATAAAAGGAACGGTAGAATGCGCGAGAGGTAGCCGATTGGATCCGAATGTTCGATGTTTGATAATGTTAACCGAATTTAGTTATACAGCACGTGTTTGCACTCGAGAGTGGACGCCATCGCTGATCGAGCTTGCCGACGACGAACAAGTGAAACTCTTAATGGCGGAAAAACCGGTTTCGACCGCGTGGTCGAGAAGGCCCCGAAACAGGGTCGCCGAAGCGCAGGCGCGGCTGCGCGTGGTCCGTATGCGCAGCCGTCGAGCCGGTAGGCGACGCGTAGATGCGCGTGTGCGCAGCCTGTTGGATGGTCCGCCGAAGTGGCCTGCGCGTGGCGCGTGCACGCAGCCGCCGAAACAGTCCGCCGAGCGAGTGGTGCCGAAAAGCGGTGGTAGGTGGGGCCACCGCCCAGCCTCACGATTACGGAACAGTGACATTTTCCCAATTGTCAAAAACTGCCCAGATTTCACCATGTGGAGATCGCTATTTTCGAAATCCAAAGTCAGAACTAGCGCGAAATACACCCGTCGGTGTGTTTTCCTTCGCACTTGTTCAAGGCCCCTTGAGAAAAGCCAGGACCCTGTGGATTTCGATAGGCCTTGTTTATACCCGCAACGGCTAGGCACGGCTAGACGTTGGAGTTCTTTGAATTTTCACTGCACGAGAAGGAGTGACCGCGACGGAGCGAGGGAGGAAGAGAGAAGGTCTTTTATGTGGCGAAAATCGGGGTTCGTCCAACGTCTAGCGGTCCCCGGTATAAGCAGGTATAAGTGAGGCCTGCCGAAATGTACGAAATGTACGTGCTACCTTTCTCGGTTATAGAATGCTACCTGTATACCTGTTCGATTACCCCTTTTATCTGAATGTAAGTCACCGGGATTTTGTCACTACGTTGGGAAAACCTAGGATTTTAGACTTCTCAACAATGACAAACACAAGAGTAACGTGAAATCTGGGACGTACTTGTTTCACATATTGTTACAATATTATTGTAACAGTATTATTCTTTAATTATTCACGTGTTTCGTGAGAACTTATGTATGTATGTCTAACTTTCTTAAAAAAATTTTGGCTTCATTTTTTTTCCCGTAATAGGAAAGATTGGCAGAATAAAAATTGAATGTTCATTTGACGATCAATCTGACCGTGGATTATATCTGCGAACCAGATATAATTACCCCTCGCTGTGACTTCACGGCGGCGCGCCGCTGAAGGCAGTGCGTGTATTTACGTTATAAATTCTCCAACCCGTGTTAGGTATCCGATTTGGATAATTAATGGCTCTTTTGATAGATAAAAGATGAATACACAATCGTTATCGTTCAGAATTTCTGTAAATGGCTTTTTTCTATTCCGGAAAATGTTTTTAAACTTTTTAACGCTCTTTTCTCCACGAAGATTACATTTTTCCAAAATTCTAAAATATCATGCGCATTCCTTTATGTTTTATCTTTCAAATGAGTCCTTGATCATCGAAATTGGTCAAGAAGCATTCTATGGGAAACACAGAGCGTTATAACCTTACGATGCATTGCGTGGTGGAGACGGGACGGAAAGTCAAAAAGGCCCGAGCGGCTCGAGTTGGCTTATTCGCAAGAGTTTAGAATGGATCAGAGTTGTGTGCCGTCGGTGTGATTTTCCGCTGTAACGGTAAACACTTATACATTGACCGCACGCCTAGCCAACTTACACGCACACCAGCTCATGCTTGTGCGTTAGGTTCGTAGTGGGGGAAGAAGTTTCGGCTCTTCTGCCGCTCAAATTGGGGTCGCTAGCGGACGCAGAATATTTTTCAGGATTTTTCACGAAAATGGGCGAAAACACGCATTAGCTTGTCGGATGCACAGGTCGTAATTCTCGACCGATTTTCATGAACAATAGCTCGTTTGAAAGATAAAGGATGATCCATGCGTTGTTGAGAAGCCGAATTTTGATAAAAAATTTCTTTCCATGCGTAAAATTGTCTTGAACTTTAGCAATTTTTTGAATCACTATTTGTTGATAAAAAAAAGGTTTTATCAAAATTCGGCTTGTCGACAACGCATGGATCATCCTTTATCTTTCAAAGGAGCTATTGTTCATCAAAATCGGTCAACAATTGTGGCCTGTGCATTCGACGGCGTAAACCCTTCCAAAACGGGGGGGTATCCAACGCTCTTAAGAAGTAAACTATAGCGCGTCAAGCGGATAATTCCGTAAGAAAAAGGCGAGAAAATCTGACCAAAATTTTCCGAAGCAAAATTCGGTATGAATAAAACAACGTATCGCTATGCGGCAAGTCTCAAGTGAAAGATAAAAGTCCTAAGAATGGAGGTCTGGTCCGATTTCGACCGAGCAACGTTCAGAATTGGCGAAATTGCTCAAAATTGTGTGACAGCTACTTGCTGGCGGCCACCTCGAAATCTCATCGTAATCGGAAAGTGACGGGTCCAAGTTTGCAGTGAAATTTTGTTACTTTACAATGATCCATGTCTGAATTGGGGACCAGACCTACATACATTCTATGGACTTTTATCTTTCATTTGAGACCCTGCGTGGAGCAAGAAGTTTTTTATTCATACCAGAAGTTGCAATAGTAAAACTAGTTATTTTTCAGCATTTTTCTCGCTTCTGACGTCACAGATGTAAAGCCCGTTTAAAAACATTCGGTAGGGTTGGATCCCCTTAAACGCAGATGACTTTTTCGTAAAGATCTCTGTTGTTCATGATCGTATGATAAAAAGTTTCAATCAAAAATTGTAGAGGATAGAATTCTCTACAAAATTAGTGTTTTTGTTATTATGTCCAAGTAACCGTTCTTGCGCTATATGGCTTGTAATCTTAACCTCTCAAAATTACGAATATATAAAAATACGAATGAATTTGTTTCCACACCACCATTGATTAAGAAAACTGGGCGCCTTTCATTTTCCATGGTTTCCCAGTAGAGCTGGTCCACGTAGTTGATAATTTTCAAACAAGCCAAGCATTTAATTATAAATTTAATTATTAGTCAGTAATTTAGTCTTTTCATTCCTGTTCGTATAATAGCGGGTCTAGGACACCTCGATGCCAGGCCATCTCCATGCCGGGGCCGTTTCGATGCCAGGCCACCTCGATGCCGGCCACCTCGATGCCAGGCCACCTCGATGCCAGGCCATCTCGATGCCAGCCGTTTCGATGCCAAAATTAATACAATGTGAATTTCACGTTGGCCGTTTGATGTTAACGCCTAAATGTTAATGCGTAATTAGCACAGGAATACCGCGCTTATCGAAATATCCTTTCGGTTAAATAATTTATCGTAAGATTTCAAACTGCGAATAACAAATTTACGTTTTTAGGAAATTGTTCCCAAATAACGCTCAAGCCGAATATCGGTGATATATGCTACCTTAATAATTAATTCCTGAAGTTCTCGCCACAATTTATATAAGGTCGGAAAATTCCATTTCTTACAATTATGGAAGAATAAATAATTCCTAAGTCTGTAACTTAGTTTAATTAATTATTTAATTATTTTATGAATTGGTAGAATGAGATCGCTTTTTTAAGTATTAAATACGTAAAACTTGAGTATGTTACTATGCTACCGATATAATAATTATCCAACGGCGCTGCTTGTGCGATTAAATTAAACAATGATTTTAAACCAAAAATATCTCATTTGAAAATACGAGGAATTGGTTAGGTTTACTGCGGTATGAATTCAATAGTTCATAGAAAATCATTGGTGCGTAAGCGCAGCTTGAATGTAATTAGGCGACCGACCCTGTCATAAAAGTTTTGTCAAACGGAAGGAAGAGACCTGAAATTTATCGCCGTTTTGCGGTTAATGTCCATACCTGGATAAAACCACCAATGTGTTTTGTGTAATATGTATAATTCCATAATAGAGAAATACGGAATGAAAAACTACTTTCACAATTCATGTCTGTTAAATTAGAAAATATTCAGATTCTGTTTTATTTTTATGAATTATTAGTTTAAATATATACTTTTTCAACTAGACGTGAAATTCTACTAATCTCATTCTACCAATGCATAAAATAATTAAATAATTAATTAAACTAAGTTACAGGCTTAGGAATTGTTTATTCTTCCATAATTGTAAGAAATGTAATTTTCCGACTTTATATAAATTGTGGCGAGAACTTCAGGAATTAATTATTAAGATAGCATATATCACCGATATTCGGCTTGAGCGTTATTTGGGAACAATTTCCTAAAAACATAAATTTGTTATTCGCAGTTTGAAATCTTACGATAAATTATTTAACCGAAAGGATATTTCGATAAGCGCAGTATTCCTGTGATAATTACGCATTAACATTCAGGCATTAACATCAAACGGCCAACGTAAAATTCACATTGTATTAATTTTGGCATCGAAACGGCTGGCATCGAGATGGCCTGGCATCCAGATGGCCTGGCATCGAGGTGGCCTGGCATCGAGGTGGCCTGGCATCGAGGTGGCCTGGCATCGAAACGTCCCCGGCATCGAAACGTCCCATCCCCGCATAGACATTTCAATTTTTCTAGAAACATAAATTTGTTATTCGCAATTTATCCGAACGGATATTTCAATAAGCGCGGTATTTCTGTGCCAATTGTGCATTAACATTCGGGCGTTAAAGTGATACGGCCAACGCAACGTGCAATTCACGCTGTATTAACTATGGCGGCGAGTTGGCCCGGCGGCGAGATGGCCTGGCGGCGAAACGGACGGCGGCGAGGTGTCCCGGCGGCGAGATGGCCTGGCGGCGAGGTGTCCCATACCCCTGCCAAACAGTCTGTAGGGTTTATACCTCGAAAACCTTTTAAGTGAACATGATATCGATAAGGACTTTTGACACGTTCTTTATAACGAAGTTATCAAGGTGTATCAAAAAATTAAGCTCGGTACTATTTTTCCGAATTAAAATGCTAATTTCACTGTCCTATGAAAGCTGGAAATGAATCTCGCAAGCCAGGTTGGATGGGATAGGGGCAGGCTGGAGTCATAGAGCATTTTTTACACATTATTATATATACAGGGTGTCCCATAACTACCCTAAAATTGGTAAATGAGAGGTAGCCGGAGTGATTCTGAACAAGTTTTTCCTTAAAAATAATGTTGTAACCCCTCTCGTTTTTGAGTTATTAACGCCAATTAAGGCCAATCCGAGCGCGTATCGGGCGCGCGCTCGAAACGAGAGTGTGGTCTCTGGATCGTGCTCGACCGCGAACGTGAACAAGTGCATCGCGTGGGTATCAAGGGAAGCGTACGGCAAATGTCACAACGCCTTCAAATAAACTAATCTCGTTGATTAACTGTGTCCGATGCTCTTACCCGTTATTCAATAGGAACGAAGATTGTAGTATTTGTGGAAAAAATGTTTCTCTTAACAGCACGCTTTCAGGTGGATCAATTATCGTTAGAATAATTTATAATAACTAACGTTAGAAACACCTTGTTAAACTCACCCATTCCTCCACGAATCACCCTGCCTTGACGAAAGAAGGTCACTGGCACTAGGTCACAATGCCGATTTTGCCCTTCCTAAGAATCTCGAGAGCCTCAACAGCTGATTTTACGGCCGGGTCTGCGAACTCACTTGACACTGACACACACAGTAGGAACGGCCCTTGCCTAATTTATGGCAGGGCGGACGGCTAATCGCAGGTACGCCAACACCCCCGAGAGTCGAGCGGCGATCGGCGATCGGCGATCGGGTCACTTTACCGAACGCGCATTTCACCCCGCACGAGCACTGTTGCCGATATTCCGTAATAAAATAATTATGTTTGAACGTGATTGAACCTACGTAAGAGATATTGGCAGCCCTGGAAAGGGCCCATTGTTGTTATGCCAAAATTGCCAAGTTTAGTTCGACGTACCCTCGTCGCACTTGCATGCACACATCGAAGCACCGGTGGACGTTGCGCTGCACTTCTCCCAATGTTTCTCGATTAAGAAACGTAACAAATATCCTGTAATACTCCGCGTTAGTTCGTTGCTGTATGGTACCCATTCGGTTTGAAAAACGATTCTGCCAGCTCTAGCGTTTGTTGAGTCTTGCTTAGAAGGACGTTCGTTAGGGAAGGGATATTTTTACAATAGTACAACGGAGTGGCTCGCACATTTGGAGTCAATTCAGCCAAAAAATACCCGTGCGCTCAGGGCGGCCGCATGGTTTTCGTCACTACGATCTTGCTAGCGGGGTAAATGTGCACAGCCCAGAGTGTGCCATAAATTTCACGGTTGTAAGTACCGTGCTGTAAAGGGAAAGTCTGCTATTTTGTGAAACACGTGCATCGGCTTAAAACTGCATCGAGAGCGTACACTATTGGACTAAAGAGCGATCCCAGGGTCCTTATCTCCCGCTGTGACGCACTTGTTCGAGGCCTATTGACATAAGCCGGCAGCCTGTGGATTTCGGTAGGCCTCGCAGATCGTTTATTTTTCCACGGTCGCACTTCGAAGACGACGAAGGGCAGGCCTATGGACGGCTATACGGTCCGCAAAAATCCGACTTTGCCGCGTAAGACCTTCTCTCTTCCTCCCTCGCTCCCTCGCAGTCACTCCAGGTAAGAGCACATCGACGAGGGCCTGCGTGATTGTATTCCGACTACCACCACTGTATACTCGGTGAGGGTTGCGCTGGCAGGCCTCGCTTATACCCAGGACGGCTATGGACGGCTATACGGTCCGCAAAAGTCCCACTTCGCCGCGTAAGACCTTCTCTCTTCCTCCCTCGCTCCCTCGCGGTCACTCCAGGTAAGAGCACATCGACGAGGGCCTGCGTGGTTGTATTTCGACTACCACCACTCTATACTCGGTGAGAGTTACGCTGGCAGGCCACGCTTATACCCAGGACGGCTATGGACGGCTATACGTATATATATATATATATATTTTATATATATATATATATATATATATATATATATATATATATATATATATATATATATATATATATATATATATTTATATTTATATATTTATATATTTATATTTATATTATATATATATATATATTTATATATATATATATATTTGAACAGTAAGAGCGCAGAAAGCTATAACGCTGTTATTTGCAAATACATTGGCGGCAAGGTAAACGCGTTAATTTAGCGAAAAGCGGATTGTATGAACTAAGGTGCGCTGCCGCCGCAGTGCAATACAATACCTAAGCAAGTTTCAGCAAACTTAGCGCAGCGGTGAACAAAGAATCAACCGAAATTGTGCAACGATTGGAAGAAATACGAAAACGAAGAGTTGCAAGAACTGCGGAATACAAGCGTTCGGCAAGAAAAGAGAGATACGAGGACAGAAGACAAACCGGACCCGACGCAGATTATGGACAAAACGCTGAAAATCCCAATAAGGAGCAAGAGGTATACGAAACAGAATTGCAAATTCATCAAGAGCAATTGCAGAGATGGCAAGAGCAACGCCAGAACTTTGAAAGGCAAACCGTGGAGCAAGAAAAAAGTCCAATGTGGATGTCAATACGTCGGAAATTATTAACTGCCTCCAACTTTGGCAAAGTATACCGAATGAGAGAAAGCACTTTGTGCAAAAGGATCGTAAAACAAATATTATATCCGCAACGGCTGAATGTTGTACAGAAGGCATTGGAAGAAAAACTGAGATTCCCCATAGAAAAGTGCGGCTTGTTTATCGACGAAGATATGCCATACTTAGGCGCTTCTCCAGACGGATTAATCGCAAGCGAAGGTATCGTTGAGATTAAGCGTCTCTTAAGATAAGAGTCCTAGAATTCTGCAAACCCACCAATTTCGGCCAGACAACGTCCAGAATTAGAGAAATAGCTCAAAGTTGTGTGACGGCCACCCGGTGGGCGGCCATGATGAAATCTCGTCGAGAACGCAAAAAATGACAGGTTCAACTTTACAGCGATATTGTGTTACTATGTATAGAGTGATTGATGTCTAGGTTGAAGAGTCTTTGCAGAATTCAAGGACTCTTATCTTTCGTTTGAGACCTTCTGCACAGCGAAATATTGTTTAATTTAGGAATAAGTTGTAGAATACGAAACGCTTATTTTTCAGCGTGTTTCTATAGCCCGTCCTAAAAACATGGTTCACCCCAGGGACCCCGTTTAAAAACATTCGGCGCGCTAATGATTCCCCTTAAGGGCGTTGGATACCCCCCCGTTTTGGAAGGGTTTACGCCGTCGAATGCACAGGCCACAATTGTTGACCGATTTTGATGAACAATAGCTCGTTTGAAAGATAAAGGATGATCCATGCGTTGTCGACAAGCCGAATTTTGATAAAACCTTTTTTTTATCAACAAATAGTGATTCAAAAAATTGCTAAAGTTCAAGACAATTTTACGCATGGAAAGAAATTTTTTATCAAAATTCGGCTTCTCAACAACGCATGGATCATCCTTTATCTTTCAAACGAGCTATTGTTCATGAAAATCGGTCGAGAATTACGACCTGTGCATCCGACAAGCTAATGCATGTTTTCGCCCATTTCCGTGAAAAATCCTGAAAAATATTATGCGTCCACTAGCGACCCCAATTTCAGCGGCAGAAGAGCCGAAACTCCTTCCCCCACTACGAACCTAACGCACAAGCATGGGCTGGTGTGCGTGTAATTTGGCTAGGCGTGCGGTCAATGTATAGGTGTTTACCGTTACGGCGGAAAATCACACCGACGGCACACAACTCTGATCCATTTTAAACTCATGCGAATAAGCCAACTCGAGCCGCTCGGGCCTTTTTGACTTTCCGTCCCGTCTCCACCACGCAATGCATCGTAAGGGTATAACGCTCTGCGTTTCCCATAGAATGCTTCTTGACCAATTTCGATGATCAAGGACTCATTTGAAAGATAAAACATGAAGGAATGCGCATGATATTTTAGAATTTTGGAAAAATGTAATCTTCGTGGAGAAAAGAGCGTTAAAAAGTTTAAAAACATTTTCCGGAACAGAAAAAAGCCATTTACAGAAATTCTGAACGATAACGATTGTATATTCATTTTTTATCTATCAAAAGAGCCATTAATTATCCAAATCGGATATCTAACACGGGTTGGAGAATTTATAACGTAAATCCATGCACTGCCTTCAGAGGCGCGCCGCCGTGAAGTCACAGCGAGGGGTAATTATATCTGGTTCGCAGATATAATCCACGGTCAGATTGATCGTCAAATAAACATTCAATTTTTATTCTGTCAATCTTTCCTATTACGGGAAAAAAAATGAAACCAAAATTTTTTTAAGAAAGTTAGACATACATACATAAGTTCTCACAAAACACGTGAATAATTAAAGAATAATACTGTTACAATAATATTGTAACAATATGTGAAACAAGTACGTCCCAGATTTCACGTTACTCTTGTGTTTGTCATTGTTGAGAAGTCTAAAATCCTAGGTTTTCCCAACGTAGTGACAAAATCCCGGTGACTTACATTCAGATAAAAGGGGTAATCGAACAGGTATACGTTACTTTACGCCGTAACAATGTCATATCGTGCATTCGATGACCGTAGCATTCTATAACCGAGAAAGGTAGCACGTACATTTCGTACATTTCGGCCGGCCTCACTTATACCTGCTTATACCGGGGACCGCTAGACGTTGGACGAACCCCGATTTTCGCCACATAAAAGACCTTCTCTCTTCCTCCCTCGCTCCGTCGCGGTCACTCCTTCTCGTGCAGTGAAAATTCAAAGAACTCCAACGTCTAGCCGTGCCTAGCCGTTGCGGGTATAAACAAGGCCTACCGAAATCCACAGGGTCCCGGCACTTCTCAAGGGGCCTTGAACAAGTGCGAAGGAAAACACACCGACGGGTGTATTTCGCGCTAGTTCTGACTTTGGATTTCAAAAATAGCGACCTCCACATGGTGAAATCTGGGCAGTTTTTGACAATTCGAAAAATGTCACCAACTTGCAAAGAGCTACTATCGCTTTATTCGATACCTCTTTGATTCTAATTTGTTCTATTATGTCAGAGTTCTTGAGTTTCGTATGCAATGCATTGACAGTTGATCCATATACATACCTACCATTATATTATATGGATTCACATTTTTACGTGATTTTTCAGTCATGGTCAAATTGTATAAATTATACCATTTTGATACTAGTTATCGAATTGTAATCCTATATTGCTAGTCACAACAGAAATGATTACCAAAATCTATGAACGGTGCTTATTCGTAACTGAAATGGATCAGAGAATGACAGCTGGTAACACGTGTTTCATTGACATGAAATGCACCGGAGTAGCGAATGGTTTCTGTAGATGTGCGTGCGTATCTGACTCTGTCGGTGGGCCCGAGCGGGACGTAAGGGGTACAGCGGGCCGGGGGGACTTCGACGCGTAAGAGCAAAGTGGGGAAACTACTCCCCTCAAGCGCCTGTAGTTCGCATATTGTCCGCCACCCGTCGCTGAAGTCACGC
Organism: Pemphredon lugubris; assembly: GCA_933228935.1. Taxonomy (NCBI): domain Eukaryota; kingdom Metazoa; phylum Arthropoda; class Insecta; order Hymenoptera; family Crabronidae; genus Pemphredon; species Pemphredon lugubris. The sequence continues at coordinate 14,832,680 of OW121816.1, read as the reverse complement.
ACGGGTTTTGCTCAGGGTATCCAACGCCCTTAAATCAGAGATCCCTACCCCTGTTCATACCATGTCTTGTGTCTGATCAAGCACATCAGGTATGGGCAACATTGGCTCATTGGGCCACAGCAGTAACGGCGGCTCGAACTTCTCCACTATGGGGTACCCCAACCAGCGATTAAACAAGTGAACGCGCTCAGCAGTGTGTACGGTACAGGTATATTTAGTATATACAGTAAAACCTCTCATTACCGGACACACTTGGTGAGGTCGAGCGTGTCCGTTATAGGGAGGTGTCCTTTATTTAAAGGATTTATAATTTTACCCGCTGAAAAAATGAAGAGAATGATACCTGTTTTATACAAAATAGACATTAAGAGAAAAAATAAGCATTTTTTAAGAAAAAAGAAGCAAAATTATTAAGAGATACATATACCTAGGTAAGTGTTGCAAATGAATAAGTGAAGAAAGAAAACAAAGAATGTTGGGAAAACACAAAAATTATTATATGTGCCAAGTAAAACCTTTACCTATTTATTATTATTATTTTTCATTTTGGGGTACTAGGTTTGAAAAATGAATCAATTGTTGTTTGATTCGTTATTTTTTGGTGAGTGGATTCTAGATGGATCATAATATCTGCAGCCATTTTTACGCCAAAACCAATATCATTTTGCAAGAAATAATTGTGGATATTTGTTGTGCCGATTAATGCTTCTGAATAAGATACTTTTCCCAATTGTTCAAAATCTTCTACCTCATTTTGCATATCTTCTTCTTCATCACTTACGTCTTCTTCTTCGGTGTTTTTCGTAAGAGTTGCAACATTAGTGCAATTATCGTCAGTTACAACATTTTCGTCTACAGCCCAATAATCACTGGTTTCTCCTATGGTAGCTATCAACAAATGTTCGAAGCCAGGAACTACATTATCTTCTGACAATGATCATGAAATTGTAGCATCACCGTTGCAAAATCCTGCTTTCATAAAACAATTTTTTACTGTTTCCAGTTTTCAGTTTTATATCCCGAATTGAGGACTTAATCCAAAAAATAGCGTCAAGAACAGTTACAGATTTTCCAAGGTTGAAAATATCAATGCTATCCGCCATTTTTGATAATAAATGCGTAAGAATCTTTTTGCAGTAAATAACTTTGAAATTTTTTATGATTCCTTGATCTAGCGTTTGACATTTGGAAGTTGTTTGTGGAGGGAGAAATACTCACTTTATGTTTTTCAATTCTGTTTTCGAATGAGAAGAAGCGTTGTCTAAAAATAGCAGAATTTTTCTCTTTTGATTGATCATTTTTCTATCAAAACCAAGAAGCTATTCTGAAAATAAAGATCTGGTCATTCATGCTTTTTTGTTGAATTTTCAGTCAATTCCTAAATTATCAATGCTGACATTACGAAAGCATCGTGGTTTTTTGGCTTTCCAAATTTCAACTGGTTGCTCAAACTCTCCAATCACATTGACAAATAACATTACTGTTAATTTTTCTTTTGATATCTTGCCACCACTGCAAGATTCTTCTCTCAAAACTATGGTTTTGTCGGGCAATGCATGAAAAAAAAGACCAGTTTCGTCACAATTAAAGATGTTTTTATCGTCGAAATCTTTGCATACGTCTTTCAGTTTTGCAGTCCACTCTGCAACAGTTTCCTCAGAAACTGCTCCTGCTTCTCCGCAAATGGCTCTATATTTAATATTGTGGCGCGAACGAAATTTTTCTAGCTAGCCATTAGAGACCTTAAAATCATTTTTTCCTAATCGCCGCGCAACCTCTCGTGCCTTTTCTTGAATTAATGATCCCCTAATAGGAATGTTACACACCCGAGCTCTATGAAACCATTCAAGCACCACATTATCTACATACAACACAGCTCCACTTCTAAAGTTTTTGCTTTTTTTTATTTTTATTTTCACGCCACATTTTTTCAACCAGTTCGCGATTCTTTGAAATGTCAACAACTTGTGTTTTCCCGATTTTAATTTATCTGAATAAAGATCTCACACTTTGCTTGTCTTTATCATTACACTTTAAAACTTCAACTTTTCTTCCAAACACAATCTTTTGCGAGCTGGAGATATTTTGAATAACTTTCCATTACCGTATCAATAACAAGACTGCAAGAATACTGAACAGCTTAAAACAATGTAACGTCGAATCGTGGATATCATTTGTTTCCTCGATCAGCCCTTGATTGGAGAGAGAGAGAGAGAGAGAGAGAGGGAGAGAAACAAAGAATGAAAGAGAGAGAGAGAGAGAGAGTCTTTTCATCACTTTTATCTTTGACGCCTCACTCCTATTCTCCTTGTAGTTCCGCCTGTCCGCTATGACAGCGACGGCGAACAGAGTGCAAGCGTACTCTTTCCCGCCGCTCTCGCTTCTCCCACTACTACTCTCTTCGGTGCAGGCGGACTAACATAAAGAAAGACAGGACTCTATTACGTACCGTAGGACACTCTGGCTCTGTCATTGTAGTGGTAAGGGATACGAAAAAACAAAAGCTCGCGCGACAAACGCGTGACAGAGTCGCTGGAGGTGGTAGCCAAACCGGCCTGCCTTCCCCTCTCGGGCTCTTCTGAGCCCCAGTTCACCGTCCCTGCGCTATGTAAAGCTATTGAACAAGAATTTTACCCATTTTTGACTGTCCGTGTCCGTTATGGAGAGGGTCCGTTAAATAGCAGTGGAGAATACACTAAATTACCATTAAAAATACCCGTGCAATTAAAAAGTTCCTTTAATGGGAGGAGTCCGTTAAAGGGAGGTGTCCGCAGGTGTCCGTTAATAGAGGTTTCACTGTATTGCTATCCTTCTCTCCGTTCGGTTCACGCGGCGGAAGTGGGGATTGCGAAATCAGCGGAGGAGAAGTCGTGAGCCGATGTGCCCATGCCCAGGGGGTGGTCAGTCCCCTCTTGTAGGACCGACGACGCTCGCCACACACGCCATCTGCATAGTCGGCGGAGCGACGTTAATCCAAGATGGCGGAACGAAGCGGGATACCCATACATACACACGCACACATTGTTACCGAATGATGTATGTATATGATCGAATGAAAGGTATTCTATTGAAAAGGTAGGGCAAGGAAATGATCGGATTTTAATTGTTAGTCGAAACACAAGTTGTACCTTTAAAAAATTTTTTTTTTATTAATCGTTTGGTAACTTTTACGATAAGCTTTCTTTTCTTAGGCGAGATAGATTAGGTGCATAATCTGATTCCCTAAAATGCCTGTAGCACACAACACTTTTATGTAGTTGTTCGTCTGTGAAATTCGCTATTTTTTCAGATGATACGGCAGCCTTTCACTTCTCGAATTGTATAGGATCTTTCGGAAACTTGTGTGAACGAACCGAACTCCTTGATGGGCATTCGAGCACACAAGTTGTAACTGCAATAATATTAACAACATTAATCATTCATACTTCGATTTCGGTTTTTTGTATCACATGTTTCTAATGCTTTATATACTTACTTGTGAATACTCGTAAATACGTAGGATTAAAAATGCATTTCACTCGCAATTGATAGTCAGTACAATGCTCTACAATGACGTTCACAACACTAGAAAATGTTGGTCGAAATTCCGCTTGGCTTGGCTTGGCGTGGATTGCGCAGCCGCAATGTCAGGTCACGTGAGGCACTTGCACGCCATCTGTTTAGTCGTTCTGGGTGTAAACGGGGTATCAAACGTCGTCGATTTCAGGTCCGCTGACCACCCCCTGCCCATGCCTGAAGGACTCCTAGTACTGTAATCAGGGGGTGGTCAGCGGACCTGAAATCGACGACGTTTGATACCCCGTTTACACCCAGAACGACTAAACAGATGGCGTGCAAGTGCCTCACGTGACCTGACATTGCGGCTGCGCAATCCACGCCAAGCCAAGCCAAGCGGAATTTCGACCACCATTTTCTAGTGTTGTGAACGTCATTGTAGAGCATTGTACTGACTATCAATTGCGAGTGAAATGCATTTTTAATCCTACGTATTTACGAGTATTCACAAGTAAGTATATAAAGCATTAGAAACATGTGATACAAAAAACCGAAATCGAAGTATGAATGATTAATGTTGTTAATATTATTGCAGTTACAACTTGTGTGCTCGAATGCCCATCAAGGAGTTCGGTTCGTTCACACAAGTTTCCGAAAGATCCTATACAATTCGAGAAGTGAAAGGCTGCCGTATCATCTGAAAAAATAGCGAATTTCACAGACGAACAACTACATAAAAGTGTTGTGTGCTACAGGCATTTTAGGGAATCAGATTATGCACCTAATCTATCTCGCCTAAGAAAAGAAAGCTTATCGTAAAAGTTACCAAACGATTAATAAAAAAAAAATTTTTTAAAGGTACAACTTGTGTTTCGACTAACAATTAAAATCCGATCATTTCCTTGCCCTACCTTTTCAATAGAATACCTTTCATTCGATCATATACATACATCATTCGGTAACAATGTGTGCGTGTGTATGTATGGGTATCCCGCTTCGTTCCGCCATCTTGGATTAACGTCGCTCCGCCGACTATGCAGATGGCGTGTGTGGCGAGCGTCGTCGGTCCTACAAGAGGGGACTGACCACCCCCTGACTGTAATAAACGGCGGGCCGGAAGGGCGTGGGAAGTAGGGATAGGCGAACCCACTCTTGCCTTCGGACCGCCTCAGGTGCCTTCTTCTGATGTGCGAACAGTACGTGGTCGTAACAATGTGTGCATATGTGCCTGTGTGTTTTTTTATGTTTCCCGCTCTCAGCGCCATGTTGGATTTTAGTTATCGAACTGCTCAAGTTTCAGATGGTGAGCTAAATAATGCCATCGACGGCGAAGGGGGCAGTTTCGCCCCCCGGAGGGACTTCACTAATATCGTCCCGTAAGAAACAATACCGCCTATCTGACACTTTTTGCGAAATAGACATTTGGGTTTCTATGGCTTTGTAACATCGCCGTTTACTGTTTTTTATTGTAGTTAAAGCAAAATACCGATGGTTAAAGAGAGCATTTTTAAGTATGTGAACTGCATTTTTTAATATATATCAATAAAATTTAAGTTTTGTAACAGTTTTCTGTCTCTCCTGGAAAATTTTTTCAATGCTAGAGAGGCGGTATTGTTTCTTACGAGATGATATGGGAGAATCGTGACTGATGGCAGAGGCCGAACCTGGGCGAAACTCCTCTCTTGGCGGAAGGTGGCATTATTTTGCTTGCCATCTAGAACTTGAACAGTTCGATAACTGAAATCCAATATGCCGCTTTAAGTAATTAGCGAATTTATTTATCGCGATTGTGACTTGTTCTGTTTGGTGCTCCTCGCTGTCATGGTCACTTGGATTGAATGGATTGATTGAATAAATATACATTTTTGATTAATTAAAACATTTTTAGCAATATCGAACATCAGGCAAAAACATCGATATTTTTTTTCGATACATCGAAGCGTAACAAACATAACACATCGATGTACCGAATGAACACATCGATGTTTTTGCCCACCTCTACATTGAATGCATTGCATTGAACGAATGGCCAGCTGACCTGCGTCAGGCTTTTACGATGACTAAGCAAATTTACTGGGAAACTGTAAATGCCAAAGCTAAATCGAGGCTTTGGCGAATACTCGGCGACGGAACCTGAGAGATTCCATTGCGAGTAATATCTATGGAAAGCAAACGATCTATAAACATGGTACGTTGTTACTATCCCTTTCCGCGAATTTGACGTCTCATTTTTTCACGATTCACACGGTACATTTCGTAAACAGGAGTTGAAACGATCCTGAAAAAGACTGTTTCCAACTGAAACAATTATGTTCCGACTGAAGTAATTACGAGAACGAAAAATATATTATAATTGTTATGAACATATCGGTTTTCGTTTCGGTTTGTTAGACTTTGTATTATATCGGTTTCATACTTTTCGATACTATATCGATTACAATTTGATTCTACATAATCCACAGTACATATATTCTTATAGAGGTCTAATTTCAATTCTTGTTAATTCCCTTACTGATTTTCGCAAAATCAGTAGAAGAAAACGGAAATATATATTGAATGTTTCAAGTAAGATATTAATTATTTCAGGAACCTACATTTAAAAAATTATTTCTATACATTTTTTCAAGAATCTTAATTCTTTATAATTTTGTTGTAGTTTCTTGTGGTTTCTTAATCTTGTGATTAATATATCGATAATGATTTTTGGTGTCATTTCCTAGAAATGTGGACATAAAATAAATCTCAATATTAAAAACGAATGTTCTATGCTTTCTTGCATTGGGTGAATTGCTAAAAGTTGCTCTGCTATTTTACATAATTCTGGGCTTCTAATTTTTTTACCATTCCAGTATTGTAAGATATCGATTTTAGTCTGGGCATAGAACCGAACCGTAACCGATCCAAAATCAATAGATTACAGTTATAGAACAGATATATTTATAATGTTTATAACATTATTTCAATACTCATAACTATTTGAGAGACCAAAACTGATTTAGTTCATGAAACAGTTTCTTTGGTTTAATATCAGAGTCATTATTTTCATGAATAGGACCCATTATCGCCTGGACCGTGTTTGGATATTAGCGACGATGAACTTGTGACTATATCAGTCAGGGATCTTAATCGGCAATTGAAACTTCGTGGCTTGTCTCGTGAAGAGATTGTACGAATGAAACAAAGAAGACGAACTTTGAAGAACAGAGGGTATGCTGCTAGCTGTCGAATAAAAAGGATCGAACAAAAAGATGAATTGGAATCTGAGAAGACACAGGAGTATAGAGACATGGAGAATATGCAGGAGGATAACAATCGAATGAGAGAAGAAATAGAATCGTGGCATTCTAAATATCAGGCATTGAAGAAATTTGCTACGGAAAAGAAAATTCACATTCCACCAGAACTAGAAACAATATAACGTTCCTAAAGAATGATAAAATTGTATCTAATTCTAAGTTATATGGTCATTGAATGTCAAGTAGGAGGTGTAACAAAATTAATGTTGGAGTTTCAAAAATCTTTAACTTTGTAATCGTGAGTTGGAGACTAGTGTGCTACCTGCGGTCGTATAGGGTAGATTACCTAGTTATTTTTAGGTGGTATTACCTCTTATCAAGACGATATCACATTTTTACTATTAATTATGTTTTCAGGCATGGCTACACAGTAGCAAAAGGCATTTTGTGTAATTGGATCCAGGCAAAATGAGTCAGTAATTTCGACATGGGCATTTCGTCAGGAATATGGAATGAATCCTCAAAGTAATAAGAACATTTGCGAATCCTTTCATCAGTTTCGAGATAGTAGGTATATCTCTAACGATAAGAGGTCTAGGGCCACGCAATTTTTCATCTGCTGCGAAAGTTGTCAGAGTGCAAGCTGCTTTTGTTTGCACCCTTCAAAATCTGTTTGACGAGCGAGTACGGAATTGGAAATGTCACATATCAGTGTGCAAAGAGTTCTCATGCGCCGGTTGATTCAACTTGATTAATTGTTGATTGAGCTCAATCGAATTCAATCACACAAACGTAACTAATAATGAGAATGTGATATTAATTGCCTTGATAAGAGCTATTACCACCTACCTGCAACCAAAAAAAAATAGATAAATTCCTCTTTACGACAGAGGGTAGCACATTAGTTTCCGATGCATGGTTCCAAAGTTACAGATTTTTGAAACTCCTACATTCATTTTGCTACACATTGTATTTCGATTTAAAGGAATAATTTATGAGAAATATTATGTACATTTTGGAATACACGTATTGGAACATGCCTTTAGTTGGGCGTAAGCACAGGTTGGGAAACGAGTGTTTTCAATTTATAGATTTATACTGTGAAATTATTCGACAGTCAGAATTGAATGGAATGAAATCGATCAGTCTTAAAATTGCATAAAATGTAATCAGCTGTAATGCTTAGCAATATTTGTAATGTAGAGATTATATGCTATGGATTATATAAGAAACATTTTCCTGCACTAAATATTACCAAATATTTTGGTAACATATTTGGCATTACAGTGTAATGGAATGCGGAAATAATATATCAGCGTAATTTTAATTTAAAAGGAAGCAAACCCAAGTCCTTTTTGATGCAATCCTTATGTAGATATGTTTTTGGGTTAATTTCCACATAAATTTCATTCGTTCGTTCTATACTTTTGGATTATCAATTCGTAATCTCACATTACAGCATATTTTCCAAATGTGACAATGATCTTACATTTAATCCGTTCAGTTTACGGCCGCCCGGCTTAATTTGCCATTGTTATAAATCGGTAGATAGGAAAACAATCCTTTTGCAACCTCTCTTTACGCCCAATTTTAGCTGTTTCATTAATTTTTTACCCAATGGTACATCGACCTAGTATATTATTTGTGTTATACAAAAAGTCAAACGTTCCTCAATAAAAAGAGATGACCTACTGTTTTATTGTAGGAGATAAGGTGTAATCACGCAGTTTACGAAACATGTATAAAATATATTTCTTTATATACATTGTTATACAGCTCTCTGTTCAGTGTGTAATAAAAAAATCAATCTGCTAACTACGTGTACATTTAACGAATTACCTAATAGTCTGTATTTTTGTTTGCACGTCATTTGAGCAGGAAAAGTAAAATCTTCTGGAAAGCACATCAGTCTGGATACTTCCCTGGGTGTGAAGTATCGCAACATTAGATCACTCAATATTTCTGATGCCTCTACGGAGTATCGCTTGTGTTTACTTGCTTCCATGTATTTTTCTTTAATTACTTCCAGTGAGTATGGACAGTATACTGACCCTGTTCCTTCCATGTAATGACCATAAGCTTTTGTAAAACAACAAGAACCATTGCTTTGGTCAGTTCTTATATCTAATACCCATGCTCTCTTTTGTAACAACTTTTTTGGAATTAGATACGAAGTTTCTTCAATCTTTTCAAGGATATTATCTAATGTGTAACATTTTATGCCAGTTCGTGGATCTTCTGTACCATTGTTCTCTGCCAGAATATGATGTTTACTCTTTGGTAAAATCAGTAAAGCTGATTCTGGAAGATCAAAGTCACGTAGATGGTAATCTAAGCAAAATTTCAAATTCTTCTTCTTGGCCAGAAGATAATATCTGTATCTAGTATTAGGTACATTAAACTGACAAGGGCTTAAAATCAATTCCTTGTAATTGAATCCACAGTCACCCATACATTTTAAGAGTACATTCCTAGTTTCGGATGTTTCAAATCCTTTAACATTTTCGAGCAGTATATATTTAAGTGTCTTTATTTTTGGAATAAGATCGAGAACATGAAACAAAGACGAAGCTCTACTGTCTAGAGCATCTTTTTGAAGTCCCACTCTGGTATATGGTTGACACGGCGGACTCATAAGTATTGTATCTATATTCCAATTAATCACCTCTTGCACCGTGATTGATTGGACGTTCCGATTTATAAGTGAAACATTTGGAAAATTGTGCTTGTAAACGTCATTGGCAACATTGTTAATATCAATTGCAGCAATTATATCCCCTTCGACGCTGCTTTCTGAAATTTTTAGAATTAAGTGTATAAACCTGTGTATTAATTAACGTAATTACGTGCAAATTATTGAACAGAACAGCCACGTTGTACCATATAGGTTAACGCGCGATTAACAGCTTAAAACGATAATTGTCATTATAATCTTACCCCGAAATGCATAATGCATTCCGCCAATACCACTATATAGCTCCAACACTCTCATTGTTAATGATTTACTCCAACGTACTTTATTGTCAAATACTCTACATAATCCTTAGGCGTAAGTCTGCAGTTGGCATAAATCTAATTTACCCGCATATTGTAATCTCCAAACTTTTTTTTACTATATCAAATGTATTTCGGGTAGCTGATGACGAATCCTTAAACAAAAGTTGGCGCTCGGTTTTAGTTCCGGAGATATAAGCACTCGAAATGCGGAAAATGACAGGTCAGGGCGCTGACATCTTGTGGCTGCAGCAACGCCCGTCACGTGTGCTTACATATGTATGTAAGTATCGTGAGCGCGATATGGCGGTAGCCGGACCCGAAATGTAACTGCTCATATCTCGGAAATTAAGACCGGGAGGAGGTAACATGTATAGGGAAAAGTTGCTTAGCATTAGGTTTTACATAACATATTTGAAGGTCATAAAATTCGGTGAGGATTACCTCTTCGTAAACAATTACCACAGTAATAAAACAGACATTTTTTATTTTGATCTATTGAAAATCAAACTTTTTAAACAGATTTTTATATGGTGCGGGCTAGCTGCAGCTGATTTCAGGCTGGATCGCATGTGCATACATGCGGCCCTGTATTTTAGTACCAAGGACTATATAAAAAAGTAAATTTTGATAAAAGTATTGGTTACTGGGTTTTAACTTTGCACAGCTGGTATTGCGTGCGTTGGTCCCATTATTATATGTATGTATTGTGAGGAAAACTTGTGCTGTGCAATCCTTACTAATGCTCACCACTATTGTATTATCAACAACTTTGTACACTCCAGCCACCAGCTGACTCGCTCGGAATTGAGCTTCTCCATTTTTCGCCAATTTCGTTTCGTTCTAACGCACATAGCTCATGATAAAATTTAGCGAATCCGTATTTAAGGTATTCTTTGTTTATAAATGACGCAGATATTTATATGTAAACTTGTCTAACGCAAGTGACAGGTGACTATCTAACCTAACCTAACATTGCATGTTCATAGTCCGTGATGGAAGCTTCGACGTCGTTTTGTGTCGCCTGGTGTCGCTCAAAATCACCAAAAATTATACGTAGTACGTGATTGAAACACAATTCTTCAAACGAAACGCGGTAGAGCTTGTCGAGAAAATGATAAATGTTCGAAAAAAGTAATCACGATTCACAGTAGTGTGCTGAGTACGTATCAAGGCAACAGGATACGAAGATGAGCTACCTGAGAATGATAATTCTAACCTGAACGATGCTACAAGTTTCGCCTGAATTTTGACAGTTTTCTAAACCCTTATGGAACTCTCAATGAACGCGAAGACGGAGTACGAGTATTCGTATTTCTGACGTATGTTCAGAAAGATCCGGGAGAAATTTCTTTTTATTTTATCAAGAAAGAAAAACAAGCATGCATACAACGTGAGCAACATTCCCGGCCACGATTACGATACCGAAAAATGTTTCGAATTCGCAGCTTGTTCGACGGAGGGCTCTTGAAGCCTAAGAATCCACACTCCTTAGAGCACCTAAAGTATGTGTATATATACATAAATATGTGTGTTAATGTGTGTATTTTGTTAAGCATTTACTTTCTTTAAGCTTCATTTTTCTTATATTGTATTTAGATACCTATACAATGTTCTGTCAAAGAACCAGACTGTGTCTGAGAATAACAGGGGTTTGTTAGTGGAAACACTACGCTCTATAGCTGAAATTCTAATATGGGGTGATCAAAATGACAGCAGTGTATTTGAGTAAGCATTGAATATATTGATTGTTTGTATTGATATATTGACAAGAAGTAATCTGATATTTTTTCTTTAGCTTCTTTTTGGAGAAAAATATGCTTTCATTTTTTCTGCGGATCATGAAACAGAAATGTGGAAGCTATGTATGTGTTCAATTACTACAAACACTTAACATACTATTTGAAAATATACGTAACGAGACGTCTTTATGTAAGTCTGTTAAATATGTATCTTCTTCGTTAAAATACTGACATAATTTTACGTTTCCTGATGTCCTTGTTTCAGATTATTTGCTAAGCAATAACCATGTGAACAGTATAATAGTGCACAAATTTGACTTCAGTGACGAGGAGGTGATGGCATATTATATCAGTTTCTTAAAGACATTAAGCTTGAAGTTAAATGCACATACCATTCATTTCTTCTATAATGAGGTAAACCAGGTACACGTCATAATTCTCTGTGTCTATTCTTTCACATTTTGCTAATCCCGTGCCCATTACTTCTAACAGCAGTGGCAAGGATTATGTATATATATTGTTTTTTGCATTGATAGCTTATAAGCTTGCAAATATTATTTGTACTTTATATTTAATTGTATTTATTGCTTATTCAAATCAATTTGTCAGTATTTCATGTTCATTATTAAAATCTTACACTATAATGGTGTAAACACGAACATCTTGTAATTTGAATTTGTTACTAGCATACCAATGATTTTCCATTGTACACGGAGGCAATTAAATTTTTCAACCATTCGGAGGGTATGGTTCGCATAGCTGTGCGGACTTTAACTTTAAACGTATATCGGGTAGAAGACACATCTATGCTCGCATTTATAAGAGACCGAACAGCTGCACCTTATTTCAGCAATCTTGTATGGTTTATTGGTAATCACATTATAGAGCTAGACACGTGTGTCAGAAACGATGCTGAGTAAGTCAACATACCACATTGTATTAAGGGCAATCAACCGAGGTTGTGTCGTTGACTGTACCTATCTGTAATGTCTGAAGCAAGAAAATCAAGTAACGTTCATAGAAAGGGACTTCTTAAATTTCTTCGCGTTTCAGGGATAAGAATCAAATATTGTTCCAATTACAACAGAAAAAAGTCCAGAATTGGAGAAAAGGTGAAATATGTGTGGCATATGGCCAACTTTAAAGTGTCATTGTGAGTGTAATATGATACCATTAAGTTAGCAGTGCAATTGTATAGTTATACACTGATTAATCTCTTAATTATTCTTGGACTTTCATCTTTCATACGACACCTTTTACAAAGGAAGAGATTATTTTATTTAGCCAGAAGTTCCTATCTACGAAATGCTTAATTTTCTCTCCTCTGACATCATGGATGGCACTGTCCACAAGAACAGAATATAAAATGGCAGACTCAGGTTGATTTGCCTTAACAGAAAAAATAATTAATTCGATAAAGAATCTTACTTCCGTATTTCAGCCACCAAAGTCAAAACAGATTATCGGATCTAGTAGCGGAGCACTTAGACCATTTGCATTATTTAAATGATATTCTCTGTTTAAATATATCAGACTTGAATAAAGTTTTATCTGAACATTTGCTACATAAGTTGCTGGTACCATTGTACGTTTACTCACTCATGAAGCAGAGGAGCCTTTTGTGCCAAAATCAGGTATGTTTTTGAACGAATACAATTGTCTTATACAGGGTGTCCCATAATTATTGTAACAGCGGCAACTGGCGGGTATCTGCGGTGAATCTGAACCACTTTTTCCTTTACCAGAATGTTGTTCGCGCCTTCATTTTTTATTTATTAACGAAAACCGCTGGCCAACCAGAGCGCGTAAAACTCGCGCGCGCGACCGCGACAGTGTTGTTTCTCTGCCGCGCTCGAACGTAGCCTGAACAAACCCATTGGCACAGCGTAAATGTTGAGGCAACCATACGGAAAATGTTAGATCGTCTTAAATTGACTAATGTCAATTAAAACTCTGTTCAATACTTTCACTCGTTATCGGAATGGAATAAAGAGTTTTAGTACTCGTGAAAAAAATATTATTCTTAATAACACGTTTTCAGATGCATAAGTTATGTTTTAAGGAAGACGATTTTGATAACTACTGTTAGAAAAAGCTTGTTAAGCTCACCCACTCGTCCACGGATAACCCTGCTTCGACGGAAATGGGTCTTTGACACTGTGCCGATCCTGAACTTCAAGGAACCTGTCAACAGCTGTGGCCGGGTCGGTGAACTTTCTTCACTGCACGATCACTTCCATTGCACGCCGGAGCACCTACAAATAGAACTTTTCGAGAAACGATCGTATGAACACTATCGGAGATGAGAGACCGTCCACGGTAAGAACAAAAATTCACCCACGTTATTTATCGACGAATTAAAATAAATTCACTTGTTCGCCTAAAAATTCACTCGTCTCCAGTAATCCAGTCAGTTGTGTCAAGGTAGTGCGTAACGCACAGGTGACCCCGGGTATCCGTGGGAGCCGAGCGACGGTCACTTTACCGAACGTGCATTTACTCTGCGTTGGACCGATGCAGTGCCTTCGGCTGGCAGAACGATTCTGCCAGCTTAAGCGTTTTCTGGGTCCCATTCCATTTTTCGGGTGATACAATGTATCGTCTACAATTCTTTGACGAACATCCCCTGTAGCGCGATATAATGTATGCAGTAGACGTGTAGTGTACCGCGACAGTGACGCGGCGTAAGTGTGACAGAATTGAGGTATAAACGTATATTTTATGTGTGTGGTCCGGCCGTCCTCAAGTTGACGGAGTTGGTAGGCGAAGAAGAATCTGCGTGCGATTGATGCACGATCGAAAATTATTTCGAACAGTCGTTTACGAGATTCTCTCAGAGTCAGGCGTAACAAATTGAAAGTTGAATGATTTTCATAAATCAAGCCCCCTTTCAGATGTACGCGAGATCGGCGTAGGCGCGTATCAACGGCTGTGTAATCTTATGGGATCGTTCAGATGTTCGCGCGTGTACGCGCATAGACGCCGGACCGACGGGACGAAGTAGTTACGCACATATACGCGCGAAGCGACGTGGTCTCAAAGGCTGCGTATTCTTAGGCCAGGCGAATATTGGGACGCGTGCGGCACAGTACAGCACAGCACAGCTTTGTGTAACACATAGGTTTAAATGGGAGTCCGAATATTGGGACACAGGGCAGGCGACACAGCATAGCACAGTACTGTGCCGCGCGTCCGCCTACGCCGCGCAGTGTTCGCGGCACAGGTTCCTACGCGCGCGTCAGGCCGTTTTTTTGTTCGATAATACATTGTATTGTTTGAGACCAGCTATCCAGATTATATTAAGGCAAAATTGAAAACTGAATGTAAAGAATGGTAGACCACCCAAAACGATTACTATTATTACTATCATTTTCGCCAAAAATTCATTACTCAGCGACTTTTTTTGTTTTTTTTAACGAATACAATAACATAAGTTCATCTATTTCCTCATCAGAATCGGATTCAGAACTTAAATCAATTAATGTTTCGCTATCACTGTGTTCACTCAACTGATTTAACTACATCATCAAAATTTTAGCATCACGCTCCCGAAGTTTTGGATATAATGTAATGTACAGACTTAACGCTATACCGATCCCCGAGCCGCGCCGTGGGACCGCACCTTTAGGCCGGGCGAATATTGGGACGCGTGCGACGCAGCACAGCACAGGAAAAAACTACGCGGCCTATGTGAGCGAATATTGCCACGCAGTTTTTAGTCGCAATTTAGTTAATTCAGTTGAGATGAACACAGTGATAGCCAAATATTAATCGATTTAAGTTCTGAATCCGATTCCGATGAGGAAATGGATAAACTCATGTTATTATATTCGTTAAAAAAATGAAAAAAGTCGTTGAGCAGTGAATTTATGGCGAAAATAATAGTAATACTAGTAATCGTTTTATGTGGTTTACCAGTCTTTAGATTCAGTTTTCAATTTTGTCTTAATACAATCTGGATAGCTGGTCTCAAATAATACAATGTATTGTCGAACGAAAAAACTGCCTGACGCGCGCGTAGGAATCTGTGCCGCGAACACTGCGCGGCGTAGGCGGACGCGCGGCACAGTACTGAGCTATGCTGTGTCGCCTGTCCTGTGTCCCAATATTCGCGCTCCCATTTAAACCTATGTGTTACAAAAAGCTGTGATGTGCTGCGTCGCACGCGTCCCAATATTCGCCCGGCCTTAGGGTCAGTCGTGTCTGTAATAATGGGTGGACCCAATATTTTTTCTTCCTTCTCTCTCTTCGCTTTCTCATCGGTCGATATGCCACCCACAAACATATTGCATCTGCCACGTCCATTCTCGTCAAAGAAAAAAAGCTGACTTGTTCGCGCCTCTACGCGCGTACATCTGAAAGGGGCCTAAAGTCGCATCTAAGGGCTCGCAGTCAACTGTAAATAATATTTATACACTTCTATTATTAAATTGAATCTGGAATAAATCAATTTGTACATGTATCGCGTGAAATTCCATGACAAACGCCCATCGTATGCGATACAATGTATCCCCCACACTTCAACTAGCAGAGCTATTCTACTGACAGACCCAGAAGAACCGCATCGTATCAACGCAGAGCATTAACACGTTAAACCCGGCGTCGGTCCCTGGGGACCGGCAGTGAACTTTCCGTGTGGCCGGCGCCGGTCCGTGGGGACCGGCACTAGAATTTTCGTTTGGCTGGCGTCGGTCCGTTGGACCGACAGTATTAAAGTTAAAAAATAAATATAGGCTCAATGACATGTGGTCAAATGTGGTTTTTTTTTCTTCTCTTTCGGACATATTCAATCTTATGGGCAATAACTATTTTCAAATGTAAACCCAACTTATTATTTTCAAACGATCCGTACACTTCGGTAACTCTCTTACAACTGATCGCCTCTTGGAGGTACGTACGCATTGACTGTTTCATTGTTTTACTTCGAAAAAGAAATCAAAACTTCGCCTTATCTTAAACGCGATCTCAAAGGCGTGTCGCCGTTAACATTCGCGACCACTCTGCCCAGTGCGTGAAGTCGCGGAGCACCCTGCAACATTGCACCGCTTGATCGCTCGCTGCCGGCCGAACGGAAAGGACAGCAAATTCGGCGCCGGGCACAACGTGTTGAGATATGTTATTCACACAAGGCAGTCGGCCCTTTTTAGGGCCATCAATCTCTCTAATGTGGATTCATTTACGTTCATGTACGTAATTGTGTTATTGCGAGATATCGCTGCAGTGAAATGCACGTTCGGTAAAGTGATCGTCGCTCGACTGCCGCGGATACCCACGTATAACCGCGGTCAGCTTTGCGCTACGCGTTACCTGCGATCGGGTGTGCGCTATGCACTACCTTGCCATAACTTTTTTGAATACTGGAGACAAGTGAATTTTTAGGCGAAAAGTGAATTTATTTTAATTGGTCGGTAAAGCGTGGTGAATTTTTGTTCTTACCGTGGACGGTCTCTCATCCCCGACAATGTTCATACGATCGTTCCTCGAAAAGTTGTATTTGCAGGTGCTCGGGCGTGCAATGGAAGTGATCGTCCAGTGAAGAGAGTTCACCGACACGGCCTCAGCTGTTGACAGGTTCCTTGAAGTTCAGGATCGGCACAGTGTCAAAGACCCATTTCCATCGAAGCAGGGTTATCCGTGGACAAGTGGGTGAGCTTAACAAGGTTTTCCTAACATTAGTTATTAAATTCATCTTCCTTAAAACATAACTTATGCACCTGAAAACGTGTTATTAAGAATAATATTTTTTTCACGAGTACTAAAACTCTTTACTCCATTCCGATAACGGGTAAAAGTATTGAACAGAGTTATTAAACGATTTATTACTGTACTTATTCATGAATAACGAATCATTCCGTGTTAGTTAAGTTAAGACAATGTAACATTTTCTCGATTTAACAACTCTCGCGGTCGAGCACGCGAGTTTTACGCGCTCTGGTCAGCCTTTTTTGTTAATAATAATAGTTTTATAAAGGAAAAAGTCGTTCAGATTTACCCCAGCTACCCCCCAGTTCCCGGTGTTACACTAATCACGGGACACCCTGTAGATAAATGGACTGTTCAGCACGTAAGGAATTGTTTGTTTTGTTATTAGGACGAGAGGAAACACGTGAGCGTCGTGGTAGCACTTTTTCTACTTTCCCAAGTTTTTCTAATAGTGTCACACGGACCCCTTGTACATACTTTAGCATCAGTAATGCTGGCGTCTGATTCAGATACAATTCAAATTGGGGCGAGTCGAGTGCTCGAAGCATACGGTGACATAACGTCAAACAAACCAATCGCATTTTCGCCGCCTAAAGAAAGCTTGGAAAAGTCTCTCGAAAATTTGAGCGAAGCATTAACTGTATCCGACGAGCTTTGCGCGGGAGAAAGTAATTTAGACGGAGGGCATGATAAGGAAGAAAGTGATGCTGAAGAAGTAATAAATCATCCAAGCACATCTTTCCAAAGCGGTTCATCGCGAAATACGCTCATCCTTACGAATCCAGAAGGGTTAGTAAATGTTTCAAGCGATGATTTAGAAGAAATAAAACATTTGAATGTGACTGACGAAGAAAAGGAACAGAGACTGGCACTAGAGAGCCCATTAACGCCACCTCAAGCGCAAAATAATGCGGCAGAATCATTGTCGAGCAAACCATTCCTCGAAACTATCTTAAATTCATTGTCTTGCACAGAAAATGATTATGCTGCTTTATTTACGTTATGTTTGCTTTACGCGTTAGCCAACAATAAGGTAACTGAACGAGAAATTCAAATTGTATTTTTCAGAATTGACCGTAGCTTTTAATCAAATCATTTTTCAAGGGCATCAATCACAAAACGGTGGACATGATTCTATCTTCTCCACAAAATAGTGCAGTAAACAACTCGTATAATGAAATTCTGATGGACAGACTGATTCACATTATAACTCTAAGTTGTCAGACGAGTGAGTCGTGTTTTACGATCTTTACTTTCATTTCACCGAATTAGAATATTTATGATTTCACAAATGATATTTTCGTTAGATGCAAAAGTAAGACTCGTTACGTTGGAACTGACTATTAAGTTATTAACGCAACTTGTAACGGTAGAAGGCCAAAGTATGTTACGGGATACTCACTTGGCAATGATCGAAGCAGCGAAGGAACAAAGTACATCTCTATTAAAAAATTTTTACAAGGTTCGTAATTGTAATTTTCGCCTTGTGTAATTGAATGTGTAGTGTCTAAAACAGTAAGCATTTTCAGAGTGAAGACATATTCTTAGACATGTTCGAGGATGAATATAGCGAAGTTCAAAAACGACCATTAAATGTTGAATGGTTAATGATGGACAGTAATATTTTACTACCACCGACTGGAACTCCGATGACTGGTATTGAATTTAGTAAAAGATTGCCATGCGGAGAAGTAAGTGCATCGAAATATTAGTTGGCTCATTCCACAACAAACTACTAGTATACACAATCAAGTTTTGGAGCGTTGCTGATCGGAAATAAGATTAATGAATTATACAGGTGGAAAGAGCACGGCGCGCAATAAGAGTATTTTTCCTCAT
The DNA here is from genome assembly GCA_933228935.1 of Pemphredon lugubris. Classification (NCBI taxonomy): domain Eukaryota; kingdom Metazoa; phylum Arthropoda; class Insecta; order Hymenoptera; family Crabronidae; genus Pemphredon; species Pemphredon lugubris. The sequence goes on along the minus strand of OW121816.1, from coordinate 14,813,671 downwards.
ACGTGAATTATCTCTGACCCTTAATATGGAAGTGGAAACGCAATTGCCCTTGACGAATCCTGCTAATTGTGTGCAAGTCAACAACGTTCTTGATCTAAGTAAGAGTTATACATTATTTTAAATTGTAGCGTTTGTCTTACATTTATATTTTCAATAGATAACAGTGACTTGATAGCGTGCACGGTTGTGTGGAAGGATGGTCAAAAAATTCGCCGTTTCCTAGTCATCGACGTAGTACAGTTAATTCTCGTCGAGCCAGACACTAGCAAATTAGGTTGGGGGGTAGCAAAACTGGTGGGTTTTTTGCAAGATATCGAGGTAGTGGGTGACAAAGATGATTCGCGGTGCCTACATCTAACAATTTACAAACCTTTGAGTAGCACCACGGGTAATCGTGTTCCATTGTTGTCAGCTAAATTTATCTTCGATGATCACATTCGATGTATGGCCGCGAAACAAAGGTACGCTAACTTGTTCGTGATTCACCATATCCGATATTGCAATAGGATTATTGCAACAACTGCTTGACATTACAGATTAACAAAAGGAAGGATAAAAGCACGACAAAAGAAAATGAATTTAATCGCCAGACTACTTGACATTCCTACGAGTATACCACATACTTCGACGCCTCCAAATTACGCCTTGCGGGGCTTACGACATGATCGTGAGTACGCGATTGTCTATCGATGTCAAAACAAAAAAAAGCATGATACGTTGAATTACCTCTCGCATTTTACTAACAGGTATAGTAGGCCGGGGGCAGAGGCATAAAGATCAGCCGCGACCTATGTTCACTGTAAACAAAGTTCCTGGATTTGCAGCACAAATGCGTCGAGATAACATTCCCAGGCCAGGCCTCTCGTCCTCAAGTTTGAAGCGCAATGATAACGGTAGTCCAAACGAGAAGAGCCACGAGAATGGACTGCGGTCGCGAGACAATTCACCGAAAATGCCGAGGCCTCGGAGTGAAGAGATTCCTTTGGAAGACATGCGACTTCGAAAAGCATCTTTGACGTCTAGTGGGTCGACTGTATCGCATGTATGTCAAGAGAAAAAAGATGGACAAGGAGCATCCTGTCCGACCAATGGCGAACCGTCGATCGTTATCAGAAAATATTCGGAAGAAACGTCCTTCACTTGTTCGCAAAAAGTGAAACCGCGTAGAAAAGGTCAAGTGGAAACCGTGTAATAACGAGTAGATTTTTAAAATTTTAATAGTTTAAATTCAAATTGGTTGTTTTTAGAATATTTATCGATGAAGTAAAGTTGATACGAGTCTTTTGGTAGCCGGATACATTTTTCGATCGTGTAACAGCTTACTAACGGATGCTTTTACTTAATGACCTGTGAAGCGTCCTGAGTTTTTCTTTTGACGGATGAAATCATGCCTTCTCACGATTAACTTTGGAAGAGGTTGGGTATTCACCGAACTAGTTTTCTTGAGTTCCTTTATATTGCATAATTTATCACGAGTATTTTGTACATACATTTTATTTAGACGGAAATGATACAATTCATCTTTTCGGAATTCTGCATAAAATGATCCTTGTATTGAATTCGTGTGTATATACATACATATATTACTGTTGGCACTGGACTTTATATAATTTAAGAAATAAATATGAATATTAACTACGACCGATAAGTTGAGAAATAATTTATTAGTATCCCCAATTTTTATGGCCAACTACAATGCGTGAAACCTAGGTTGGTTATGGACACTGGTTATGGACACTTTTGAATTTGGTTTATTTTCTCTTCATAATGACATTTTTCTTGTTATAGTAATGACTTTAAAGCATACATGTATGACTTTACAATGTTCTGTTTGTATCAACATTTTAACGCAATGAAATTGAATATAAAATTTGTAAATTAATTTGAATTATTATACGTCTTTCTTATGACTAATCTGTAGATTTTATGATCTCTTCGTGGATTAATATTTATAAATCTGTTAATAGTATGAAGAGCGTTTTAATTCTATAAGCGGACAAGAAACGATCATTAATATTGATTTAAAATCGAAATAAAAATTTAAAACTCTTTACCTTAAATGCACCATAAATATTCAGTAATGTTTATCCGTGCATCATTTTCAATCGAACGAAATCAGCTCCGCCGTTTCAAGCTTCGCCTCTTCCTTCAGTTGGCCAGTCTCGGTTGCTGTAGTCGCTAATGGAGTCGACCGAAATTGCATTTGCTGGCCCTGAGGCCCAGGCAACTGACCCATTCCCTGCATTACAAGCAAACCAGGTCCCTGTGGTCCTGGAATGTTTTGATTTGGAGGCGGTATGGATCCACTCCCAGCCCCGGGCAGTACTTGAATGGTAGCCGACGTCTGAGATGAAATAGGGGCGTTCGAGACGTGAGGTTGCATCGAAGTTCCTTGGGAGCCTGGCAACGTGGAAGCCTGTTGCGGTCTTATTTGCGGTAGGAGCCCAACTACTGAAGTGGCATGTTGCCCGGGTCCAATTTGTGCAGGTGAAGGGCCCATGTGACCTGGAGGCACCTGAGGTACACCCATTTGATTGGGTGGCCCCGGCTGGGGCAACTGCGGGGGAGCTCCCTGTTGGGATGGCATGTGTGCCGTCGGAAGTTGTGGTTGCGATATATGACCGGGAGGACCCTGTTGCGAAGAGGGCTGTCCCATCTGATGGCCAGATGCCTGCTGAAGTTGCGGTATGGGATTCGTCATTGCGGGCATCTTTGAAAAAGGAATATATATAATATTTCAAAGAAATTCTATTTTTACCGCAAGTTTTTTATCATGTAATAATTGATCTTTAACTATTCAATCACTCTATAATTATTATAGTTTGGAGAAAGATGTCGATGGGACTGAGAAATGGAAAATTAACTAACACATGTATCTTTGCAATATTTACCATTGCAGGACCAGAAACGGAAACTCTGCCCATGGCTTCGTGCCCCTGAATCGATGGATCGGCCGATTGTGGCTCTTGATTTGCCATAGGACCACCAATCATATGCGGCGGCAATGAATTCATCGATGGAATATTATAGCCTTGCATAGGATATTGTTTCATAGGAGGTTGTCCATAAATGTAAACTCCTTGATTTGTCGGAGACATGGGATTATAATTAGACCCTGGTCCCTGATACTGAACGTGACGAACGGGCGAGCCTTGAGAGGGCCCGATGAAACCTGAAACTGCCTGATAACTGCCTAAAATATAAAAAAAGATTCAAATAAGTGGTAAACCTATTTTTTAATAATGTAATAATAATTACCCATGATGTATTGCTGCTTCTGCTGTTCTTGTCTCATTTGCATTTCCCGCTCCTGTTCTTGTATTTTTTGCAAGGCAAGCTGTCGTTGATACTGCAAGTACTCCTGTTTCTTCTTTCTCATAATTGCTAGTTTTTGAGCCATCAACATTTGCCGTTGTCTTTCAGCCTCCTCCGCCTGTCTCCTTAACTTTTCTCTGTGTTCTTCCCGCAATGCATCCAAGGCAGCTCTAGCGTCTTTCATTTGAGTTAGTTTATCTTGGAGACCTTCGTAATACACCCTACTGTCGTCTTGTGTCTGTATATATCTCAACAATCTGCAAAATAATTATACACCACTGTTATTGATTCATATATTTCTTATATACTATTTTACAATCATTTTAACTGACTTTGAATGCATAGCAGTGATGTTCAAAAACAAGGTTTGCACAGAACTATCATTAGCAATCGATCTTCCTCTCGACGAATTACTTTTCATCCTATTAACGAAAATTTCAACTTGGGAACGCAAAGCGTGGACAAAATCTTCCATTTCATTGTCAACCTCTCCATTTTGGTGTTTCACTATCATAACCTTTTGCGGCATCGGACTGCTTATGTTAGGAGCAGAAGGACTAGTAACATCTGCTCTAGAACCCGGTATTTCTATTACAGTCCGTGTTCGTTCCAAGTATTTACGATTCAAATATCTGGCCAGCTCGCGATCGATGTCATCTTCTTCCTGTAACTTTGATGGACTGGGCCCCTGTAATACAACGTCAATGTATTTCGTAAAGAGGTAATGGTATGTCCGGAGGAAGTATGCCTGATAATAGAATTTTTTCAGAAGAACTAACTGGCGACGGGGGTGGGGAGTATGTCGCTCCAGGTATAGTACTGGTGTTTGATTTCAAAGCACTGGTTGCTCGTTTCTTTTCTTTTTCCTTGTGCTCCAACTCACTCTGGCTCAGAGCTAGTGCTAGATTTAAATCTTCTTCTTCCTGCAGCTCCGTCGCCGTCTTTCGCGGTGGTACCTATAAATAATATATTACACGATATTGGTATTTCAAATGTTTCCATTACCATTTTAATGTTATTATTCAGAATTATTACGCACTTGTTGTTGCTGAGCAAGGGAACTGTTAAGATACTCTGCTGGCAAATCAGTGTCTTTTGTTTGTGCCAGGGACGGCCTACAAATGTATGACAGTTAAAATTACAAATATGAAAAATCAGATGAGCAAATATATTAATACATACTTGTTCACTTGATCGTAGCATGGTAGGCAAACACGAACTTCCTTCTCGATTCCAAACTTAGGTAAGGTGGACATCTTATTCGAACAATCGCCACAAAATACTTGTCCGCAAGCTCTGCAGTGGTGCTTGCGCTGCGTCACTTTAAATCTTACCCGGCATCTGTGACATTCGTTACCCTCTACCCATTCTGGAGCAGTATCCGCGCTGAACATTGCGTCGCTGTCTTTTAATACAGGGAACTTGTACCCTTCAGTTTTCATAATATTTAGCGTATCCTGAAAACCACATTCTTAATGTTGTGCATTTAATACAACGGCAGTAGAACCTCGATTATGCGATCTAATCAGGAAATTTTTTTAATGTATACATATGGACTGTATAAAATTATTTTTTATTCCTCCATACCATCCTCCACATGTGTATAAAAATGTATACACTGTACAAAATAAAACAGAACTGACAAGTAGAGTAAGTGAACGTCGTTTAGACAAACACATCAACATCTAAATTATCTACAAATAATTCATACACATTTACATATATGTATGTAATGTACTAATAATAAATTGTGACATTAATAAAATTGGTATAACGGTCGCGACTGTACAAGCGCTTCAAAACGTATTGACGTTGGGATATGACGGAGCATTCGGATATGTCAATTGCAGTTCGGATAATAGAGGTTCTACTTTATATTGGTATTAAGATGATCCAAGATGTATGGATAGATTTACAAACTTACTTGAACAGCTCTGTATTTTGGACTATTTCTAAATGCATGTGCCCAAGCTTGAATCAATTCCAAAGTTTTGACCCTCACATTCTCGTGTGGAGAAGTCTTTACCAGTTCTTTCAGCTGCTCCATATATTGCTTCGTACCGATTTCATCGTGTATCAATGTACCGCAATTTTTAACGCAAGATTCTAATACCTATAATTGAAAGGTATTCCTATATTTGAAGCAGTAACAAGAGGACAGAAGGTGCTCAAAAAGGTAATTATATTTTGCCTCACCAATAGAGCATATAAAGCTACATGAGGATCGGCATTGACTGTTTTCTTCTTTATTGCTGCTAGTGCTGTTTTTGGTCTGCATACGCAAATACATGGCAATATTTTAAAAGATAGCTCTTTTAATAACAGAAAATCGCAGTATTATATATCCATTAAGGAGAAAGTTATTAAAGTACGAACGGATAAGCAACCGGACAAAATCATGCATTACAACGAGAAAATGTAGAACAAAAATACAAGTGAATCAGTGCATATACATTCAGCATAAAACGTCAATTTTTGTTGTAATTCATCGAGATACGAGAAGGTTAGATTCAGGTTAGACGGGCGACAGTATGCACTCACTGTACATCGCTCTGTCGTATCAAGTCACAAATCTGAAGAATCGAAACCCAGTCAGGCTCGAGATGCAGCTGACTCGTCGCTTTTTCTGAAAGTAAACGGAATTTATATTATGGGACGAGAAAGTTGGCGGACATTTTGTACTTAAAAACTACAAGCTGACCTACCCAATAATTTCTCGAAATTAACGGAGGTCCGAAACATTCTGTCTCGTCGGAGGAAATTGCTCTTTCACTTTGTTACTTGTTTGTTAGTTCATTCACTACAGAAATATTACGCGAAACCCTGGCTATTACTTTACGTGATTCTTTCGTTATTTTTGATAACCACCCTCTCTCCGCAGCACTGTTCTTGCACACTATTACACTTGGTTACACTTGCAATCAGTATACTGCCCGACGCATACTAATCCCTGTAGCGAAACATGAATCATATCGTGTACTATATATGTATATATATATATGTGCAATCGCACGTAAGCGAATGGTGTCGACCGTAACGATCGATTAATCGTCTTTCGAGTTTATCCGAATTAAAGTTTTCAAATTAAACCGCCGGCGTATGAAAAGGAATAAATATTTCAATTATTGTTTGTGATTATAAGTAAAAATGCCGCATGTTACACATTTTTACTTTCGAGATATTCCCTTTTAAAGTTGTGAACATCAATGATTCTTATTGAGCTTCAGTCAAATTGTATTATTTTTATTAATACATAAAGTTTGTTTTCACACATTTTTTTCTAACAAACACATAAATCCTGTATTCAAGAGCTCAAACTGCATAAACTCAATGTTTACAGACACAAAACAGGGCCGAGGTTAGGGTAGTCGCCGCGGCGCCCTACTACGAAGTTTTCTTTATACATAGCGCCGCCTTTAACATGGTGAATGGAAGCCTCATTCAAACTGACACATGTTTTTAATTTAGCTTCCAACCAGCTAATTTAAAATATTTAAGATACAATTCGTTTTTACATTAAATTCGTTTAACATTTAAAATTGTTTAAAACAGCATACATTTTGTTGAAAAAAATAATCTTGTAAGGCGCCCCCCTACGGGGGCACCCTGATGTTGTGCATCACTTGCATCGCAGCGGCCCTGACTACAAATATGTGTTGTATGTACAATGCGTACAGAGGTCGTCGGTGAGGCTGCTGTGAGTGCGAGAGTGACGCTCCGATGGAAAGAGAGAGAGGGACCCATTGGCAGAACATTTGGTCATTGGGCAAAATATCGTTCCGCTTTCTCGACGGCAGACTCCATAAGCGCACGTGTGTGCGTGCGTCCATGTGTCTCGCAAGCGAAAGGGCGCGTATAGAAGAATGGGAGAGGTATACCATTAAATTGTATTATATACCGATACGTATTATATACCGATATATATTTGTTATTTATAAATCCGTATTTCTTATAAACTATCTACTTATAAATTATCATAGAACGCATAAACAAGGACGAGGCGATTGATCAGCGTAATTTTTCGCAAAAATTAAGGTCAATTTATTTAATTTCTTCAAGAAATCGCTACTCTTATACGTTAGGAACCTCCTGCATATTGTTAAAAATTAAATAAAGCGATATCCAATTTAGAGAAAAATTGTGAGATTATTTTCGTGTCACTAGTGTACTTTGACTATCAGTTAGGTTGGCGGTGCTGAGCGAAATGTATGGCGCTGCTCGCACGTTGGTTGGTAGTGCTGAATATCGCAGACTGCTTCCATGTGCTTCTCGATCACGATCGATTCGAAACCACGCGTGAACGTGTATTCTTTAATACACATAATTTCTTCCTATTTCAAATTAAACAATGTGTTGAGTTATTCCTATTAATAATGCCATCTCACAATCACCATCTCATAATTTATAAGTAGATAGTTTATAAGAAATACGGATATATAAATAACAAATATATATCGGTATATAATACGTATTATAATCATTCGACGGTTTAGCAGAGAACCGATTTCATTGCGTTCGAGGCGTTTATGAATATTTCATTGGAAACACAAACGATTTCTCTCTAAAATGGATGGCCATTTATTTAATTTTAACCTCTCCTATGATTTCTTTTTCGGATTCGATTCCGCATGCTTCTTCGCGGCACACAATTTAACGGTATACGTCTGTCCCATTCTTCTATACGCGCCCCCTCGCTTGCGAGACACATGGACGCACGCACACACGTGCGCTTATGGAGCCTGCCGTCGAGAAAGCGGACCGATATTTTGCCCAACGTCCTAATCTTCTGCCAATGGGTCCCTCTCTCTCTTTCCATCGGAGCGTCACTCTTGCACTCACAGCAGCCTCACCGACGAGCTCAGCCGCATGCGGTTGCTCCCTCACACAACTTGCACCCTCTACTCGTTCGTGTGCCTGGGTGGTGCGAGCAGGGCGGACTCTCCGAAAAAGAAAGAGAGGACCGTTACGGCGACGTTGCCACCGTGCGACGCCATGACAGAGAAAGAAACGAGAGAAACAAGAGACAGGGCAGATAGATCACACCGACAGCCGAGCGCACTTGTGGTGGTAAAAAATCTGGGAACGAATTTATGTGGCTGATTGTACATACCTTCAGGAAGCTTACATAAAATGCAGGGAGATATTCCTCGGTTCGCACGAGTGTTAAGTAGAGTTTTAGTTAAGGGCGTTGGGTACCCTGAGCAAAACCCGTACGTGATTTCAGCGACGGGTGGCGGACAATATGCGAACTACAGGCGCTTGAGGGGAGTAGTGTCCCCACTTTGCTCTTACGTGTCGAAATCCCCCCGGCCCGCTGTACCCCTTACGTCCCGCTCGGCCCCCCCGACAGAGTCAGATACGCACGCACACCTACAGAAACCTTTCGCTACTCCGGTGCATTTCATGTCAATGAAACACGTGTTACCAGCTGTCATTCTCTGATCCATTTCAGTTACGAATAAGCACCGTTCATAGATTTTGGTAATCATTTCTGTGGTGACTAACAATATAGGATTACAATTCGATAACTAGTATAAAAATGGTATAATTTATACAATTTGACCATGACTGAAAAATCACGTAAAAATGTGAATCCATATGATATAATGGTAGGTATGTATATGGATCAACTGTCATTGCATTGCATACGAAACTCAAGAACTCTGACATAATAGACCAAATTAGAATCAAAGAGGTATCGAATAAAGCGATAGCAGCTCTTTGCAAGTTGGTGACATTTTCCGAATTGTCAAAAACTGCCCAGATTTCACCATGTGGAGGTCGCTATTTTTGAAATCCAAAGTCAGAACTAGCGCGAAATACACCCGTCGGTGTGTTTTCCTTCGCACTTGTTCAAGGCCCCTTGAGAAGAGCCGGGACCCTGTGGATTTCGGTAGGCTTTGTTTATACCCGCACGGCTAGGCACGGCTAGTCGTTGGAGTTCTTTGAATTTTCACTGCACGAGAAGGAGCGACCGCGACGGCACGAGGGAGGAAGAGAAAAGGTCTTTTACGTGGCGAAAATCGGGGTTCGTTCAACGTCTAGCGGTTCCCGGTATAAGCAGGTATAAGTGAGGCCTGCTGAAATGTACATGCTACCTTTCTCGGTTATAGAATGCTACGGTCATCGTATGCACGATATGACATTATTACGGCGTAAAGTAACGTATACCTGTTCCATTACCCCTTTTATCTAAATGGAAGTCACCGGGATTTTGTCACTACGTTGGAAAAACCTAGGATTTTTCACTTTTCAACAAAGCCAAAGACAAGAGTAACGTGAAATCTGGGAAGTACTTGTTTCACATATTGTTACAATATTCTTTAATTATGGGTCATTTCGCGTCAAAAACACTACTTTTTACACACATGGTCGAGAATTTTGATGAATTTTTCTGACCATGAAGTGCTCGCGGAGAAAAAAATTTTGGTAAAAAAAAACTTCGGATTTTTGAAAACTTTTTGAGTTACAGCCTCCCAAACTTTTAGGTAAAGTTATTTTGAAAAATTCATATCTCCCGAACTATTAACAATATCGCATCCCGACAAATTTGGCTACATTCACAAACGATCAAGCTTTCAACAAAAAAATACATATTTGTTAGATAATGTTTATAAACATTAAAAAAGTTAATTTGAAGAAAAGAAATGGCTGTATCTGCGAAAACAGAGCAGCAAATTTTTTCGTTATTTTTTTACAACAACTGCGAAGTCTTCTCTAAAGAATGACGCAATTGAATTGACCATCTATCGGTCTTTGCAAACTGGTTCGTGCAGCTAATCTTTTTATGGAACCTCCAAGTCCATCGCATGGTCCCTTTCCGTGGGAGGTGGCGAAAAAATGCCATTCTGCCGGACATTGAAAATCTTGTTCGTGGTGTGCGATGTTAATAAAATTTTTCCGGTTCTTATATTGTGAAGATGTTCCATCCGAAAAGTAAAAGAGCTTTTTAATTGGATAATCGCGACATTGCTTCTTTAAAAACTCTATAAATTTGGTTTAACAAAGGATAAATATCTTGGCGCAGATGTCTGGTCGTAATAAATAAAAATTAAATTTTACTCTAAAATATTGAAATCAACCATATTAACGGTCGATTATTCAATTCTTGCTAAAATTTGGTTTGATACAAATGGACTGCGGTCGTGGTATGCTGCAAGATTTCCGAAATAATCACAAAATTTACGTGTGCTAAGTTACTATTACCACGGTTATAATATGCTACGAATGGATGAATAGTGGCCTGATTATTATTCCAATGAAATCCCGGTACTTCATCTTGTACAACAAATCCGTAATTTTCCGAAAAATCACACAGGACAACTACTTCGCCGAGATTTAGATTATTTTTTCAATTTTGTACATAATTACTCTGTTCTTTGGCAATAAAGTCGTGGCGTACAAGTTTCTGCAAACTTTCCTTAAACTCGTCAAGAAATGAGTCTGTAGGTGTGGTAATGGTAACTAACTTTGTCCGATCTGTCAAGCACCACTGTTTGTGCGTAATATTGTTATAGCAATTTTTATCAAACACCTCTTCTAAATAATTTATTAAATCTGTTGTCCCGGGACATTCATAACATTTCCCGAGATAGCATTTTACTTGCGGCGGATTGCAAATGATTCTAGCTATTATATCTTTGCAATTTTTTAACGGTACGTCATTTTCCGCGGTTAAAATATCAATTTTTGCGCCGCGTATCATTAATTTAAAATGTTGATGCAATGAACAAACGCACACGGTGTGAGTTCCGGAGCTTCCAGCAAGAATACAATTTTTAGGTCGGAGTTCTGAAAATTTTGTGAAACCTATCTTCATTAATGGGAATTTTTCGCGAAAAAATTGGTACAACTCCTTCAAATTACATAATATCAAACGTTTCTGTAACCGAACGTGTTCTCCTTCCACGAGTATCGAGACGTAGTCTTTTTGACCGGGCATAACGCGACTAACTTCATCGCTACAATAAAAATCCCGAACTTCCTTTGCAACTGCCTCTGGCAGACTTTTGCCCGGTTTCGGATTGGGCGTCGACAAGATTCATTTTTCTGAGACTAACTTTTTAACATTACGCGCCATTGTGTTTGAAACATTACATTCCTGCTGTATTTTGTTGATGGACCGACTCACAGGAAGTGTTGATAATATAAGGTATTTAGTGGCTCTGTCTGTAGTTTCCCTGAATTTGTTTTTTAATTGCACAATTATGTCGCGTTCATTATTATCTTGGACGTCATTGACTAACTTCCTTTTTATCGCGGTACAAACTTGACTCACTTTCTTACTAAGTTGAACAGGTGTTCGAAGCACGCGTAATCTAATGGGCGATTCGCCTAAAACCGGTAAAGTATTGTTTAACGCGTTAATAATAACCTGTTTGCGAACTTCACCTCCTGATGCACCGCTTCCAGACGACTGATGATCTGACGAATCACTGCTAACTACATCGCACAAACCACTAGGACCAGCTTCCTCCAGTATATTGTCAATTTGCACGTTTTGAATATAATGACGTTGAAGACGCAATCGGCAAGAAGAACAAATATATCTGCCAAATTCTACATTTGAATATTTAGCGCGAAAAGCTGGTGTAATGAGTCTAAGTTGCCGAATCCAAAATTTGTGTCTCGGAAAATTCAACGGATTACAGCACCGATTAGGAGCCATCGTGAAACTGTTCCAAATTCGGTTCGAAACTCTAGAAAATGTGAAATAACGCGTGGTAAAACGGTAACAAAATATATTAACTGTTTTAAAATATAAAGTTGAAGAGATTGAATACTATGGTTTATAATGTGTATAAAATGTGTAGAAAAAGTGTGGATGTGTGTGAGTGAGTTTATTGTATAGAATGAACCGTCTAGGTTTCACTTGTCTGTAACGGATTTGAATGTTCGCCGTTCAGAATTCCGGTACTAAGTGACTACGTTCCACCAATTTGGCAAAAGGAAAATTTGGGGTGGTGCACGTAAAGGTGTCGCGCGATGCGTTTTCTTCCGATTTTCGCCAATTAGGTAATTGGTAGATGTGATATCCAATGTAGGCTCCTCCTCCTGGAAGAGTTTTTCCAGGCGGAGGGTATAACGCAAGGCGATGCTTCGTTTCGTCGAAGTTAAGGCGAGATTCTCGGAATTAGCGCACTAGCCGTAGTGGGTTCAAAATGACCGCACCCGAACGCGTTGACCCGTGTTTTATTGTTTTATAGCGGTGCACGGTCCCGACGAAAATTAAGAGAAGTTAAGCCCTGCAATAAAAGAACATAGAGAAAGTATTGAAAGTAAAGTAAAAGAGAGATTATCTGTGTAAACTTATATATTGTGTACCGGTATAGAATTTTTGGCAATTCAATAGAGTTTCAATCCAAACGTGCGATGCAGATGTTTTTCATGCCGCGTAACAGAAACTAAATAGGATTTACCCGGGAAACACATAGAGAAAACATGTTTATTGATTGGCCCCTTCTGTATTTTTACTGCGAGGTTAATGGGAAATTCTAATAATTATTTGGCCAGGCAAGTGCCATGCGAATTGTCCAGCACAGCAGGTATAAGGGTTACCGCACAAGAGGTCCAATAAGACAGTGAATTAAGACCCATAACTTAGAAAATATTAGTGTCATTCCTGGTCTTCGTACCAGTCGTTAGACAATGCTTTTGTACTATTGCACAAAAAGCAGGAATCAATTCGGAAGTGAACTTTAGGATATATTATAAACTTCGTGCGGCATTGTCTACTAGCGAGAGCGAACGTATTGCGCTGCTAACAGTCCGCGTGAAGCGCCAGGGTTACCTCTGAGGCGCGCGGTAGTGGTGCGCGCTGGCGAATAAAAACTCATATCTCCAAAAGTTTTAAAACGTCCATCGTGTTTCTTGCGTCATTCTTTAGAGAAGACTTTGCACTTGGTGTAAAAGAATAACGAAAAAATTTGCTGCTCTGTTTTCGCAGATACAGCCATTTCTTTTCTTCAAATTAACTTTTTTAATATATATTTTTTAATATATTTTAATATATTTTTTGTTGAAAGCTTGATCTTTTGTGAATGTAGCCAAATTTGTCGGGATGCGATATTGTTAATAGTTCGGGAGATATGAATTTTTAAAAATAACCTTACCTAAAAGTTTGGGAGGCTGTAACTCAAAAAGTTTTCAAAAATCCGAAGTTTTTTTTTACCAAAATTTTTTTCTCCGCGAGCACTTCATGGTCAGAAAAATTCATCAAAATTCTCGACCACATGTGTAAAAAAAAGTTTTTTGACGCGAAATGACTCTTATTCATGTGTTTCGTGAGAACTTATGTATGATGTCTAACTTTCTTAAAAAAATTTTGGTTTCATTTTTTTTCCCGTAATAGGAAAGATTGACAGAATAAAAATTGAATGTTTATTTGACGATCAATTTGACCGTGGATTATATCTGCGAACTAGATATAATTACCACCCGCTGTGACTTCACGGCGGCGCGCCGCTGAAGGCAATGCATGGATTTACGTTATAAATTCTCCAACCCGTGTTAGATATCCGATTTTGATAATCAATGGCTCTTTTGATAGATAAAAGATGAATACGCAATCGTTATCGTTCAGAATTTCTGTAAACGGCTTTTTTCTATTCCGGAAATTGATTTTAAACTTTTGAACACTCTTTTCTCCAAGAAAATTAGATTGTTCGAAAATTCTAAAACATCATGCGCATTCCTTCATGTTTTATCTTTCAAATGAGTCCTTGATCATCGAAATTGGTCAAGAAGCATTCTATGGGAAACGCAGAGCGTTATGCCCTTACGATGCATTGCGTGGTGTAGACGGGACGGAAAGTCAAAAAGGCCCGAGCGGCTCGGGTTGGCTTATTCGCAAGAGTTTAGAATGGATCAGAGTTGTGTGACGTCGGTGTAATTTTCCGCTGTAACGGTAAACACCTATACATTGTGCGTTGGGTTTGTAGTGGGGGAAGGAGTTTCGGCTCTTCTGCCGCTGAAATTGGGGTCGCTAGCGCACCCAGAATATTTTTCAGGATTTTTAACGAAAATGGGCGAAAACACGCATTAGCTTGTCGGATGCACAGGTCGTAATTCTCAACCGATTTTCATGAACAATAGCTCGTTTGAAAGATAAAGGATGATCCATGCGTTCATGAGAAGCCGAATTTTGATAAAAAATTTCTTTCCATGCGTAAAATTGTCTTGAACTTTAGAAATTTTTTGAATCACTATTTGTTGATAAAAAAAGGTTTTATCAAAATTCGGCTTCACATGAACGCATGGATCATCCTTTATCTTTCAAACGAGCTATTGTTCTTCAAAATCGATCAACAATTGTGGCCTGTGCACTCGACGGCGTAAACCCTTCCAAAACGGGGGGGTTTCCAACGCCCTTAATAGCAGTGGCGATGCTTTTGTTCAGTCCAGTTCAGTAGCACAGAACTTGATCGCGTAACTTCGTCTCTGCATTGCGCGTCGTGACACAAGTATTTACTAAAAGGGGGTTTACAGAAACAGCGATCCTGAAGCTTCCAAAGCTCGGAGTCGATTGATCTTGGAAACTTTGTAAAGCGAAGAGTCTGGCACCCCCGTGACCAGGAGGAGCGTCGAAAAAAAACAAAGTGCATGATTTTATGTACAGACCTTGTATACTTACCAGGTGAATACCACTGGATTCTGATAAGAGGTGGTAGTTCGGAAAAAAGTGTATACGCGGTAAGGTTATTTCTAGGAGAACGAGTTCCGCAATTTTCTTTGGAGACTTGCAAAATTATTGAGAATGCATGTCTTTTTCGTTATCAAAATTAAACAGACCTGCTTGCGATTTATGGAAATACTTCCCATTTCATAAAATAAATTCAACAACACCCTGTATATAACATTGTCAAATTGTATGTCGATCCGCTTGCGTACACATATTGGTTAATCAAAAATTATCAATCGTTTTTCGTGTTGAAAATAGCATCTCGCATGTTTGTGCAATACTTAGTCCGGGACAAGAGTTTGCGTCTTGCTTTCGCCGCAAATTTCCATATTATTTTTTATTAGTCGTAAGGTGGCAGTAAGAAAGGGAGAAAAGTTCTTTGCGACCAATGGTATTGGCAGTAATGAGATATAATCTAATAATTATAGGTTAACTTTTTTTACTTTTTAGTGAAAACACACGTGGATAGAAATCATTTCCGTTTCAGAATGGTTCCATCGTGAATGCGACTTAATTGAATGGAAAACTAACTGAAACTAATAAAAAAAGATTACCGTTTCTATTCCTAATAAATAATGTTATCGAATCGTAACTACGATAATTTAATTGCGACCTTTAATTCGTACTGCTTTTTTCGTGTATGGAATACAAGGAAATGGGCGAAGAAGATTCAAACGTGGATTATTGTAAATCTTATCATTTATTGCTGCTAATTCGCGCACAAATTTGATGCGAATATGCTAATATTTATGTGCGTTTGATAAATCGGTAAAACTATGTTAAATCGAGAGAATGAGGCAAGAGACTTTATCTTTATCCAAATTTTACTGATACTACCAGGTTGAAAACAACACAGATCGGTATACCGTTATCTTTTCCAAAATTACATAAATGTAGGATAGCTCCCGAAATATTCGAACGCTCGCACACACAATTTACACGCGTAAGCGTTCGTATAATTTCGTGAACTACCATGGGTTGACATTCCCTTGCACCGAGCCTCTCAATGATCGAAAATGCTATAGAAACAGAACTTTCTTTCTTTAAAGCCGTACGCTATTCAACCAATACAATTTTTAATAGCAACATCGGAGATACTTAAGAAAGATCAACAACGTCTTGTAGAAAGAAAGCGCTAATTAGTATCATCAGGATAGTAATATGTACAATAGTCGCATACATTAACTCTTTGACCGTTACCTTCAAGATCTCACCGTTCACTTTCGCACACAATTATTTTCTTATTTTCTTATCGATACATCTCGCGTACGGTTTTTGTATGGCAGTGTTAAACATACTTAAGCAACTTTGCGCTGTATGAAATTTTCTATAACTATCAAACATTAAAAAGTAAAATGGGTTAAAGAAAACGACTGTGTCGATACGAGGATGGATCAACTTAATAAATACGTGATCGATACATTTTAATGAATACAGTCGAATATTGCATACGAGTCCCGCAACCAAATCCCCAAGGATCGTACGATCTGTTTCAACGATTTTCACGCTAGCGCCGCGCTATCCCGCGCTTCTCCGCGTCCCTTCACGGAGCGCCGATAAAAATCGTTAAAACGTTTCAACTATGTTCCGATAACTGTTAATCGACGATCTCTGCGTAGGAACTAACGAGATTTAATCAAACTACGCCGCAGTGACAAAAAGCACCGTTCGATCGATTATAAATCGCGACAAGATGGCTGCTGAAGATCTATACCGTTTCTCGTGGGATCTTCTGTAGCCATGTTGCGAAATAATTTTCTATTTGCAAACCCTCAACCAGTGACACATAGTAATTTTTTTTTTATAAAAATTCAAGAATCATTCTAAATATTTCTATAAAAACCACACGTGTTCACGTTCCACCGTTTCACGAATACGCTTATGACGCGCGTTCGCATAGGTATACATGGAAGTCTTTTAAGCGCGGTGTGTCTCATGTATTATACAGACATCTACGTACGTATAAAGCGTCTGTGTAAACACATCTGTAGCACGAAGATTGCGTTGCACGAAGATATAAGGGTGTTTCTAGCTTCATAGTCTTCGCGGCACCAGTTAAGGATTAAGCTTCCTTCCCCCAACCGTCTTGAAATTTTGTTAAGAAATCGTAATTGACCTGAGATTTAACACTGTCCTCGCGAACTTGTGAAAAATGTCTTCGCGAATTAAAAAGTTAATGTTTTTAAAGACTCAAGAGAAACGCAACATCCTGGCGGAGAGATTATAGTCTTCCACTGGTATCTGCCATCGTCTGTCCCAATGATCGTTCTTGTTTCTGTAACTTAGGTGAGTACACATAGGAAGACGTGTTGCGCGCTCACATCTTCTCGAAACCGACCAATAAACAAAGTTTTCGGGGCATTTGTACAAGTAGCCCTGCAGGCTGTTTCTCACGTCCCTCTTACATTTGTAGAACGCGTTGCTGCAACCTTGTCTGTAAGGATAGTGCCCGTCCCCAGGACAAAGTGCATTGGTCGATACTTTTACCTGAAACACAATTCATTCCATTTTGTAAAGCGAGTTTCACGACTCGATAAATAATTACGTAACTAATTTGTTGGAAAATGAAAATACTACGAGAATAAAACGTTTTCGATAAGTTGGCTAACAGTAATTGATTGGCTAATAAGTGCGTGACGCTTTGATTTTACTTTAAAAAATTGATTTACCAAATCAGACATATCCTTATCATTTCCTAGATTTTTCATTTTTCATTTTCCTCTGTTATTATTTCAAAACAGTCTCCAAAGATTTCTTTTCAGTTCGAATGCCCAACCCAAGAGGTGCAGAAAATAATGTGTCTACTTACGGGAGATACGGGACTCTCTTCCAGTCTTCTGTAAAATCTTCCACTGGCTCTGGCACCCACGCAAGCTTGACTACTCTCGTTTTCAGGCAGACATTGTATCTTTTGTTCGTCGAAGATAGTACCTTCCGGACAGCTCAAAACCAGCACTTTAATTTCCATGTTACCTTCGTTGGTACATTGATAAAATAAGTTGCAATATTTCGGGTGTCGTCGGAAACCAGTCGGACAAACTAATGTTATTTGCTCGTCCGTCAAATTTCCGATTGGACATGGCGTGGACACTGGAGTCTCGGTACTGGAACTCGATTCCTCTTCCGTTGTTGATTGCTCCTGGGATTCTGTCGTGGATTGCTCCGATTCCGTTGTGGATTCTGGGGTGGATATATTTGATTCGGTCGTTACTTCAGAACTCGACGTTTCTTCCGTAGATACGGTCGTTCCTTCCGTGTCACTTGATTCGGTTGTACTCTCGGTAGTTGCCTCGGAAGTGGATTCCGTCGTCGTCACCGTGGACAATTCTGTTGTTACTTCCGTGGAAGATTCTGTTGTCGTCGTGGAAGATTCTGTCGTTGCTGCCGTGGAGGGTTCTGTTGTTGATTCGGAGGAAGATTCTATTGTTGATTCGGAGGAAGATTCTGTTGTTGATTCGGAGGAAGATTCTGTTGTTGACTCAGAGGATGACACTGTCGTTGATTCGGAGGTGGCTTCTGTCGTTTGCTCGGTAATTCCTGCGGATTCAGTCGTACGCTCAGTCGTTTCGGATGTTTCGCTACTGGAAGCTGTGGTGGTTTCTTGCGCGATGGTAGTAGTTTCGGGTACCGTTGACGATGCGGTTTCTGTGGTTGATTCGGGTTCCCGTGATTCTGTCGGTGCTTCTTCGGTGCTTTCGGATGAAGGTGGTGTTTGATCGGGCTTTTCGCTTTGAGACGTAGACTCTACAGGAGTGTCGCTCGAAGTTGAAGGAATGTTCGCTTCCGTTGGAGAAGCGGCGCAATCTCTTGCTGGATAAACCGATTCCGGATAATTGCATACACTGATACTGGGATCAAAAATGGTTCCAGGAGGACAGTCGAAATGATAGACGTTGAATCCTTTTCCATTGTCTACGCAACGATAGAATTTATCGCACTGTGTCGGGTGGGGATAGAAACCTTCTTCGTTACAAACTATAGTGTTATTGGGCTTTTTCGTTGCACAGTCAGGAACGCTGGGTTCACTGGACGAAGTTGATTCTGTACTGGAACTGGTCGAACTGGATTCTACGTACGAATCTGTCGTGGAAGATAAATTTTCGGTAGTTGAACTTCCAGGTACCTGAATCTCTGCGGGCGCCGCTGAAGTTGGTCGTTCTTCGATGGTAGGAGTAGTAGTAGCTGCTATAGAAGGTGCATTTGTTTCAGCCGTCTCGGGCTTCTCCGTCGACGGTACGATACTTGTATTCGTTATTGCAGAACTTTCGGTAGTATCAGACGAGGTAGTAGGAGGCTTTAGATCAGGCGTGGGTGTGTTTTCCGGTCCTTGATCGATTTCATTGCTTTCCAATGAGCAGGCAGGCACTTGACCGATGTGATTACAGGTTTGTAGCGTTTGATCCCAAGCTGTGCCTGGTCCGCACGTGAAATCATATCTTTGTAATCCAGACTGTTCGCGCAGACACCGGTAAAACTTCTTACAATCGTTTGGATTCGGGAAGAAACCTTCGTCGGTACATTGCGATGTTCCAGGGGATGGACCAGTCGTAGGAGGTTGGGAAGCAGACGTGACCGGTCGCGAAGAACTTATTTCTTGATTTGTAGTCTCGGTGGTTGCAGTCGTTTGCAAATTGGATGGTGTGCTAGTTACAGGAGGTAGATAGGAGACAGACCCAGTAGAATCTGCAGCTCCTGTTTGTGGTTTGGTGCTAGTAATTTGTACCGCTGTAGTAGTTTCGATCGAAGGAACTGTCGTTGGCACATTGGATGGTGTGCTAGTTACAGGAGGTAGATAGGAGACAGATCCAGTAGCACCTGCAGCTCCTGTTTGTGGTTTGGTGCTGCTAATTTGTACCGTAGTAGTAGTTTCGATCGAAGGGACTGTCGTTTGAACCGTTGTGGTAATCGTTGTTGGTCCGCTCGTCGATGGCACGGAGGTTGGCCTATTTGTTTCGGTTTGAGACACGGGCGGCCGATCAGTGGTATCGTCGATTTCATTGACAGAAGGGTCCGGCTCACTTGAATCAGTAGAGGCAGAGACAGGAGAGTTTTTGTTACAGTTTGGAACAGCATAATCATGATTGCAGCTCTGAATAGTTGAGTCCCAAGCAGTTCCTGCGCCGCATTGGAATTCGTATTTCGTAAATTTTGAATTGTCGCCGACGCATCGATAAAATTTACGGCAGTCTTGAACATCGGGGAAGAATCCTTCTTCCGTGCAAGTTCCTGAAGTAGGGGTTTCTGAAATATACGCAAAGATTGTAAAAATAGAATTATTTGAGCTATTTCATTTGTTGAAACTGTTATGAATACCTGAGGTGCCAGGAGTACCAGTATCAGGTGTGCCAGATGTGCTAGGAAAACCAGAACTGCCGGGTGTGCCAGGAGTACCCGGCGTGCTGGGAGTGCCAGAGGAACCGGGACTGCTAGGAGTTTCTGGGGTGCCGGAGGAACCGGGACTGCCAGGCGTTCCTGGAGTGCCAGGGGAGCCCGGACTACTTGGAAGTCCGGGAGTGCCAGGGTAACCGGGACTGCCAGGAGTTCCGGGAGTGCCAGGGGAACCGGGACTGCCAGGAGTTCCTGGAGTACCCGGGGATCCGGGACTGCCAGGAGTTCCGGGAGTGCCAGGGGAACCGGGACTGCCAGGAGTTCCTGGAGTACCAGGGGATCCGGGACTGCCAGGAGTTCCGGGAGTGCCAGGGGAACCGGGACTGCTAGGAGTTCCTGGAGTACCCGGGGATCCGGGACTGCCAGGAGTTCCTGGAGTTGCAGGGGAACCGGGACTTCCAGGAGTTCCCGGAGCGCCAGAGGAACCAGGACTGCCAGGAGTTCCTGCGGTGCCAGAGGAACCGGGACTGCCAGGGGAACCTGGACTGCCAGGTGAACCGGGACTGCCAGGGAAAACGGGACTGCTAGGACTTCCCGGAGTTCCAGGGGAACCAGGACTGCTGGGAGTTCCAGCTGTGCCAGGGGAACCAGGACTGCCAGGAGTTCCTGGACTGCCAGGGGAACCGGGACTGCCAGGGGAACCGGGACTGCCAGGTGTTCCGGGAGTGCCAGGGGAACCGGGACTGCCAGGTGTTCCCGGGGTGCCAGGGTATCCGGGACTACCAGGAGTTCCAGGACTCCCAGGGGAACCGGGACTACCAGGTGTTCCCGGGGTGCCAGGGTATCCGGGACTACCAGGAGTTCCAGGACTCCCAGGGGAACCGGGACTACCAGGTGAACCGGGACTGCCAGGAGTGCCTGGAGTGTCAGGGGAACCGGGACTGCCAGGTGTTCCGGGAGTGCCAGGGTATCCAGGACTGCCAGGAGTTCCGGGATTGCCAGGAGTTCCTGGACCGCCAGGAGAACCGGGACTGCCAGGTGTTCCGGGAGTGCCAGGGTATCCGGGACTGCCAGGGGAACCGGGACTACCAGGAGTTCCTGGACTGCCAGGTGTTCCGGGAGTGCCAGGTGTTCCGGGAGTGCCAGGGTATCCGGGACTCCCAGGGGAACCGGGACTACCAGGAGTTCCTGGACTGCCAGGTGTTCCGGGACTGCCAGGGTATCCGGGACTACCAGGAGTTCCTGGACTCCCAGGGGAACCGGGACTACCAGGGGAACCGGGACTACCAGGTGTTCCGGGAGTGCCAGGGGAACCGGGACTACTTGGAGTTCCCGGAGTGCCAGGGGAACCAGGACTGCCAGGAGTGCCTGGAGAACCGGCACTGCCAGGAGTTCCTGGAGATCCAGGAATGCCTACAGTGCCACTAGAACCAGGTGTTCCAGGTGTACCCGGGGAGCCAGGGGTGCCAGGAGTTCCAGAAGATGCAGAAGTACCTCCAGTACCAGACGTGCCAGGAGTTCCCGGTGTTCCAGGGGTCCCAGGAGAACCTGACGTGCCGGAACTTCCAGGAGATCCAGGAGTCCCTATCGCACCAGGCGTGCCGGGGTTTCCACCTGTACCTGGATATCCTGAGGTGCCAGGTGTACCCGGGGTGCCAGGTTGTCCGCTAGGATCGCCGAGCTGTCCCGGTTGCCCGGGTTGTCCAGTAGGATCGCCAGGGCGACCCGGTTGTCCTGGTTGACCATTAGGGTCTCCGGGTTGACCAGGTTGGCCAGGACTACCTATATCGCCATCCCATTGTCCGCCATTATCTCCCGTATCGCCATTCCATTGTCCGCTATTATCTCCCGTATCTCCATTCCATTGTCCATCGCTATCTCCGTTCCATTGTCCGCTATTATCGACACCACCGGCGCCAGCGTTATCCTCCAAACCTATTCTACAATCCTCCCGCGTTACTGCCCAAGCATGATTACACCCTTCAATTTGTGGATCCCAAACCGTTCCAACACCGCACGTGAATTCGAATCTAGTTAATTTTCCAGAACCGGCGTCAACGCATCTGTAGAATTTTCTGCAGTCATTTGGGTCCGAGAGAAATCCTTCCCGAGTACACTTTCCATCACCCTGACCGTTTATAACATTTTCAGATTGAGTACTCGTGAGTGGTGTCGAAGATGTTGTAGGAACAGGCGGTGCTCTGGTAGTAGTTCGGTAAGTTGTCTGTGGTCTTTCGGTAGTGGTTGTAACTTGAATCGTGGTTGTGGATGGCGTAGTTGTAAACCTCGTAGTCGTAGACGCCTCAGTTGTATGTATACTCGTTGAGGTCCAAACTGCCGAGGGTGTTTCCGGCTGATCCTGAAGGTTCGAATCAATTTCGTTGTCCGATCCACCGCATTCGGGTCGTCCGCTATCGGCTGGATGGGTACAGATGTCACCCTTGTCCTTCGAGAATACCGTACCGACGCCGCACTCGAATTTAAAAGTAGTCAGAGGACTACCGTTGCCCCAATCAACGCATCTGTAGTACGCCCTGCAGTCGCGAGGATCAGGGTGATAACCTTCTTCCGTACACACGAAAGCTCCATTGGCTTCTCTGTAGTGATTTTCAATATAATCGTCGTAGAAGCCTGAAAAGAGTCAACGGAAATCAATGAGGGACTTTTATAAGATTTTATTTACCAGCAAGATTATATTTTGTTTCAATGGATGGATATCGCGCATTCTTATAAACATTTTAAATATTTCTTGTTATATCAGATGACTGGGAAAGAAATACAATTCGATTACGCTTTAGGTGTGGAAGACTTGGGTGGAAAGATTGCTATTTGGTAAGTAACCTCCACCTTGCAAGATACGCATGCCGAGCATGACGTGTTTTTCTCCAATAAAACTTCCCTCGATACATTCAAGGTTGAATGAACGTCTCGGGTAGAACCAGTTTGACGACAACGACATCAATAACAAAACTGCCGATCGAGAGAAGGAAGGGGAAGAATACTAGCGATGCTCGGTTGCAATGGGTACGCGGATCACGCGCTCTGCGATAGGGCTGTGATTGGATATGCCAGGGATACAAACCTGTCGCTTATTATTTTCAAATCAAGAGACAAGTACTTGTCTCGGGCCAAGTAAAAGTACGCGAGACTAGACCTTGTATCTTTTCCGGAAAGAACGAACAGGGGTTTTCGATATATCTTTACCGCGAATACCTATGTTAACGAAAAGTGATTTAAGCCACAAAATGTCCAAGTATTCAAGCTTGAAACGTAAAACGACCCTATCAAAACCAAGAAGTACAATCGTTCGTCGTATAATTACATTTATTTGTAATACTCTGATGTATGGTATTTAATATCATTGCGGTTATGTTATCCTTACCAGCTTCCACGTATCTTGCCAAAAATAGCGTTGTGACGACGCTCAGAACTCGCAGGCTTCCCCGCATGTTTCGATCTTGGTATGTCTAAAATCAGAAAAACGTTATTTCAAAAGATAATTCAGCAAAGGTTTATGTAAACAAAAAAGAGAAGCTTATCGCAATGAGTCAGAAGTCGGTAGGTTAAAGTTTAAAGTGTCCATGGATCTTTCCCTCCCAAATAAGAAAAACAATCGAGAACGCTCATCAAAGTTTCATTAACGGAGAATATCCCTAACGCCTTAACGGCAAGAGAAACGTGACGTAATCTGCATCGTTTTGTAGGACACGGGGCGTGGATTTCCTGAGTTTAAGAATTTCGCATAAAGAGCCGAAGATAAGCAACCAAACAGTTACTCCTACGTCCTGGTTGGCCCGCATCCAACCTTCCCCGTCGATTGGCAGCCGAAGGATTCTAACTGTGAGCCCTCCTGACCTTACCGTCGATCGGCATAATTATCGTACCGTCGATCGTTTAGAATCAAACGATTCCCGTTTTCGATCGTATCCCCCACCTAGGGTGACTCGTGACCCCGATTTTTCGTTCGATCGTCGGATCGGACTCGCGTATACCACAGCCACGCGCGGCAATGACGATTTGTAAATATCGCAGGCGTTATCGGCTTGTACAGTTACGCTCTGCCCACTAGCATTGATTCTCGACACGCCTTTGACCACTCCGACACAGACTTCTTTTACCGAAACCATCAATCGTTTTACGGAGAACGAGAGAAAGAGTGTGGGAAATGAGATACGATCGTGTGCCATCGCGCGGAGAATTTTTAAATGTTTCCAAGCTTTTGGATTCGACCTTGTCATCATACGTATGTAAATACCAATATCGACAAGGTACGAAGGTAAACAAAAATCGCTACGGCGCGTAACACGCTCTTTCTCCTATAGGTCCTATACATATGTATATGTAGATACGTATGTATATTCGACCGTTTTTAACTCGATTCGTATGCAATCTTCGTTTAACGTGCTCACATCGAGAACACGTTAATTCGCAAAACATGAGATTTGGTACTTTGAAGTATTAGCTTGGCTAATTACTTTGTTGCATTATGAATTTCCTTTCCGAAACGTTCACTTTCACGTTATCGGTACGTCCGATCAATGGATGACATATTCTCCTTTCTTTTATACTTTGATCGCGTCAAAAGATAATGGTGGCATATAATTACCGACAAAAACGTTTCGACATTCGGCAAACTGAGGAAACTAAGCTCAACAGCTGCCGGTACGCAGAGTATTTTGGGCAAAATTGTTCTGGCGCCAGTACCTATGTATCTACCGCGCGATTCCTCCTTTTCCGTGGGAGTATCTTGACGCGCGCGTCGATCCCCATCAAAAAGTATCATCCCGTGTGCCTTTATCTTATTGCAGATCTACGACCGTATCGCCGGAGACTGTACGCGACTCCACAATTCCTGGAGTTTATCGAGATGGTATGTGGTAAAAAAAGCCCCGTCGACGAACCCTCCAACCCCGCCATTCCACCTTGATTCGTAATCTGCACCCGCGCAACGAGAAACGTAAATGCCTGGTGTACGGAACGCCATAGGCGGAGATCCGCGAATTTCCCAAAATTATGTTTCATCCTAACGGGGTATGCTGTATGAGATCGTTGAACTTTTCGGCTGACCGTTGCAACTGGAAACGAATGGCTTTACGCTTGGTTTGGGTCAGATTATTTTGAGAAATGGGTGTATCCTCCTTACGTCGAGAATATACATACCGGGTATCCCATTTTAAAATACTAATGGATTTTAATTGAAAAATATTAGTTTAATTGAGAAATTGTTCTAGGGGGGTTTGTAGGGTTCGCAGGGCAACGTTTAAAGAAAAGAAAATTTGGTCCAAAATTTAGGCGGGCTTATGGACACAAAAATGTCTGTTTAAGATGGAAGCAATATTTTCTTCTTCATAAAAAAATTGTTCTCATCGAGACTAACATCTTTTCCAGGACAAATGTTTCGATCAACTTCATAGTTTCTAAGTGACAACCCTGTATTTATACTGTCCCATTTTAAATAAAAATCATACGTTTTCTATTGGTAATTGATTTGTCAAAGTGAGCGTCGATTAATCTGATATAAACCGCGACCAAACGAATTTAAGTGCGGACCGACACCTCTCCCTCCATGTTCCCGAATCACCCATGCTCCACAAAAGACATTTTTTTTGTTGTATAAACGTTAAAGTGAAACTACAACTTGCTTATTCGATTTCGTTTATCCTCTCCGAGATGCCTATGAGAACGACATTAATCACGAAACGACACGATGCACAACGAATCCTACCATTCGATCCCAACGTAAGGTCGGTTACAGACGTGAAACATTCGTGCGTGTCATGCAACGCGCAACACGATGTACCAATAGACCAGTTAGGATTGTGTGTTCTCACATACGTTACTAAACAATTTGCAAGGGAGTTGGAATACGGTATTTGTTACGCTCGTATGTTTCACGTCCGTACCCGGCCTAAGGTTTCATTCTATCCTCCCTACGACCTCCGCCAATGGGCAAAAGCCCTTACCGGCGGATTCACCGAGGTGCACCCGATCCACTGCCATAAATACCATCGAGGTTGCCGCGGGAGCGATGCTGCGCAACTTCGTAACGAATTGCACCGTACAGAGCCTACGACTGGCAGAGGTGCACGGCCCGGCGCATACGTACGTACATACACGGTACGAACTGCATAGTAGTCGAAAAGAAGAACGATAAATCCCGAAGGGAGCCCGAGGAACGAAGAAGGACGGGAGCATAACTCCCGGTGGTTGAGCGGGAGAGAAACGCGCTGAAAAGTTGAAACGAGGCGGATCGCGATGTGCCTCTTTCTACGATCAAGATCCTTTCTCTTGGCTCGAGTGAAAAGAGGATTGCACGAACAGTGACATAACTCGAGAATGCGGGTTCTTTGGGTTCAGCTGTGACTTGAACGCGCCGGAGAACGACAGAGAGGGAGAGAGAGGGAGGGAGAGAGAGAGAGAGGGAGAGAGAAAGGAAAAGAGCGAGTGACATAACTCGCGAGAGTAGAGTCAATGCCAGTGTCGGCGATCGTGACATTGGACGGGAACGATCCAGTTTTTAAATGTGAGACGTGTAAACTCGATACTCGCTTGGGCCTTCCTTTATTTCGTTTCTTTTCAGGAATAATTGTCAGAAGATTGGAATGTTTCATACATTTTGTTGTTTTACTTTGACGCGTCAAATTCAATTTGGGATAATAAGACGATGTCCGCGTACGAAACACAGGTCGGAGACCTTTTCTGCACGAATTACCAATCGTTACGCCCGAGTAAACGCGAATGGCCCACACGATTTGGGTGAAGCACCTTTCTCCGTTGAATTAAACATTTTGCGTCACGTAGTTTGAGGCCCCGTTCTCACGGGGACCGTTCCTCGAATACAAATCGACGTTATACCATCTGGACGATGTTCTCGATTTGCTTGCGATCGCGTGAAAAACGCGAGGGTACGTTTCGCGGAATGAATTACAACCAGGGTGGGGAAAACAAACCTTTTCAGGATTGAGAAAGAAACTTACCTCTTAACAAAATTTGAGAAACTAAATGGGATAACTTTGGGAAACTAAACCAAAATAAGTAGGCGGGAAAGAGTGGCAAAATACTGGACGGACTCGAATCAATAAATCGAGTGATTTTATTTCACGTTTAAGTTGGATTTAAATTCTTATTTATGACCATTTAAAAAATTATAATTACTTTCCTTTATCCTTCTTTTGCCGAATCTATGTACGCCCTACGTTAACGAATATCATTCCGTGGTCCAATATGCTTTTCAAGTTTAAAATCGAATTTGGTTGAAAAATGATTCTCCAAGTCCGCCGTCGCACGGTACGACGGTAATCGATCGAAAAATTTTTTAACGAGGCATCGCAAGCGTAAACAGATATCCGAAAGGCCAAGTACAACGAAACCGAGACGCGGAGGAAGAGCGTGGAAGTAATGACAGGCCATTAAGGAGTTACACGACTTATTTATAAACCGATTCAGACAGGTCTACCACCTGTCGCTGGCTTCTTCGGCGAAGCAGGGTTATATGGAGGAGCCTCGAAACATTCCAAGGGCAGGCTATACTTCGCATCCCGCGGTTTTCATCTGCAATTAACTCACCCTCGGGGAACATAAATATTTTTTCTCGCAGAAATGGAAGGGCTGTTGAATTAAGAACACTCGCGTTCCTAGCTCGAGAAAATATTTTTGGGCGAGCTTTCGCGTACCGCGCGCGCTTTCTTAGAACTTTTCGATCAGCTTCGAACGCCATAGGGCGGAAACGTTTTGACTTAGAATCTTCGAACAAGTTGAAAAGCGACGAACGGCTCGCTGCAGAAGTGAGACAGATTTTGGATTTTTAAAGTTGTGTCGGGAGAATGGTTTGGTTCGCGCAAAATTGTCTTTTTCCACAACTCACGTACATTTATTACGATAAGTTCAATTTGAGAAATACGAATAGCGAATAATTAAGTTAACTTAATTATGGACACAACGACCCTCTCAAACTTTTTAAACGAGCAATTAGGTAGAAAAGTTTACACAGTCCCATGGGATGAGGGGGAAATCTTTGCATCGCGGCAGAAACATGGCGATCTTGGTATCATTATCAATAATTGTACGTTCCGTTACCGTGAAACCTGTGATTTAACGGTGTTTCGTAAACCCGAAGCGACCTGGAAGCCGAAAAATTTGGCATCCTTTGAGAGCCACCAAACTGACAAGTTAATTAACGCTTTCCGCATGGTTGTTTATCATCGTGAATATAATTCGTCGACCCGCGAGACATCTCATCAAAGTTTCATCAAAGATCGGTCAAAGAGAAGGTCGTGGTCTCACCGATACCAGGAAGAACCCAATCCGGCGGTACACCTGGACTCGCGCGAACGTTCCTTTCGTTCCCAATAATTTGAATTTACTGTAAAAATGCAGCTCGGAGCCTGCATTAATTTGACTTTGACACAGATACCCTTACCTTCGGTCCTCATCGCGGTAGAAAATTTCGCGAATGTTTTTCCAAACGGGAGGCTACGAACATCCCGATAAAACGAAACGGTCGCATAACCGTAAACTCGAAACGCGTGGCCTCGAATTAAAATCGATTGTCCAAGTCCGAGGAATCGAAATGAACGTAAACAATTCAGGAAATCGGAATGCACTGTTAGCCGCGTCGTCATCCTTGCGGATAATCCACCGCTGAGAAACAGGGACAGTCGTTTAATGTTAGCCTTACTGGTAACGAATAATGGAAGTCGGAGAAATTGCCGCGAATCCTTCGGGGACGAGATAGAAAGTCATTATTACAGCGGCATTTATTTAATTACAGTGATATGAAAAAGTTTGCGGACGCCGCGACACGTAATTTCGCGTAATTGTGGTTTACGACGCTCACATTAGTTGAAATAAATCGATGTCCCTGCGAATACTTGACGCATTCTAATTTTTCGCTTCTCACGGGTATGAGGTACGAGGCAAGAGATCGAGAACCACGCGTCCTTGAAGATCTTGGAATGACCAGTTTAATCGAACCAGTTCTCGTTCTCTACGCGCGACAAATAAAATGATGCTTGACCGCCACAACTGCTCTTCTTCGAAACTATAAAGATGCACACGGAAAGATAAATTCTTAGCGTCGATCTACCGCGTGGCGTGGAGAAACTTTCCTCGGTTGCCATTCGTTTAATTACAAAACAAGATCGAGCGTTAGGAGCATTAGAGCGTCGGAGCGCCCACGCAGGATGCTTTCAACTCGAGATGCAGAAAAGTGCATCGGAATCTAATGGGATATCTCCCGCCGAACCAGTTTGTCCTTTCCAACGTAAGCGAATTGAAATTGCATTGAAATTGCAACGTCTTGCCAACCGAGATGAGTAATTATGAGTCTAAATTAACTATCGAAATCCAGGTGAATTGCCATGTTAATTTATACTATTATAGTAAATTGAATATTACGATTATATATATATCATGATTGGGTCATGTGCTCGAAAGGAAGTATTATTGGCGATGTAGTTAACATAGAAAATGATTCACGAACTCGATTATTATCGCACATACAACGCCATATCAAACTATATCAAACATTATAAGTGATAGCACGGTAAGGCGCTATGAATTCGAGGAGCACAAAGGTGCATCTGGATCGTGTACGTTCACACATATATGTGTATGTAGGTATTTTTATAGTATACAGGGGTGGGCAAACTTATCGAAACACCTGATTTTTGGCTAAACTATTGTTTTTTTTTGTTGATTGCTCTTAAATGAAATTGTTGTAGTTTTTGCATTCTACCCGGTGACATACTTTGATTTCCAAGAGCCAACGTATTTTTCGAGATAGACGTTGTCGGCAGTCTTTTTAAAATGGATCACCCTGTATATTTTAAATTTTCAGTTATACATTTTTTCAACAATTGTAATGATACAGGGTTTGGTGGGTGCAGGCAAAGTGGCAATTCAACGGGAAAGACTATAATATATCATTATTATTATTTAATTTTTTTATCAGATAGCCATGACGAAAAGATGTCACAAATCAACTCTTTAATCAATTATTTGGTTTGATATTTAAAAGACCGCAAGTGGCACACGCACCAAACCGTACGTCATTGTAATTGTTGAAAAATTGTCTATATAAAAATGTAAAAATATACAGGGTGATCTAGTTTAAAAAACTGTTGCTGATGTTACATCTCGAAAAATAGGGTAGCTGGTGGAAATGAAAGAACGTCACTGAATGGAATGAAAAAAAAAACCACACAAATGTAATTTTATAGTAATGAATAAAAAACAATAATTTGGCCAGAAATCAGGTGTTCCGGTACACTTGGCCAACCCCATATATATTTCTCATCTAATAAGATTGCCGCACCTGTACGATATATAAATACATCCAAATTGCAGTGTTTCGCGAAACCCGTTCAAGTTTTTATAATTATGAAACAGGAGCGATCGTTCGACACGAGACATTGAGTTTCCACGGCGGACGCTAGGAATTCAAGATGCAGAAATGTCAATCGGAGATCGCGTCTCTCGTCGAACCAGTTCCCCGTATCTGGGCGAAAATTGCATCGAAATTGTAATGTCTCGAGAGGCTAGGGGTAAGTTGCTGAAATAACAGACCGTGCGCGCAATCCGGGCAACGTTATACCCTGACTGTGAAGCGTACATATATACGCGCGTAGCTTCGTACACGCTGTACTCGATGCAATCCGGTGCAGTGAACCTGGATCGTTATGATGGCATACCTACTGCAATAAGTGCAGCGTAGCCTTGCCGTTGAAAGTCGCAAGGTCGTCTCTTCTCCCACCGATTCAACATTTACCCCTCTCTTTCGTATTCGCGTTGACGCGCATTGGCGTGGGATTCGCGGAGTTAATTGGATCATGCACGGTGCTCTCCCGTTTAAACGTGGCCTCGTTCGTAACAAAGACGTTGGCTCGATGTTGAGACTCTCGACTCGAGAGCCTATTGAGCTTTACTCCCTTCCATTTTTTAGTCACATTTATCGTTATCGACTATCGCTAGGTGAAGCACTGTAGAATCTTGGCGATAATCCGACCTTCCATCCAATCCTGCGATATTGGACTATATTTGCTTCTTTCTCACGATATCCAAGATTATCTACATTCATCTTACTACTAATGTTATCTATATTTTGAAGAAAAAAAAGACAAACTTTATATACGAAATTGTGAAAAATCCGAATAAATAGTACCTATACATATACTATTATGGATATAAACCGAATTTCTCGGTTATACTATGCGCGAGTTAAGCCGACGTCACTGCGAGAAGATTCCCTCTCGAAGTACATTTTTCTATTCACAAGGTACCTTTTTCTACGACACAAAGAAGAACTTTGCAAAGAAGACATTTTCATTATAGTTTCTACAAAAACTTTTACAATAACCTTCACTATCGCCCAACCATTATATTTGTAAGATCACGATATTGCGAATTTAACGGAGTCTCCTCGATATTCCCCCGTACTCGAGAATTTATCAAAGTCGACCTAAGAAGGTGAAAATTATTAAACAACGTTTTGCGTTATTTTCTCAAACAAAGAATTTCCTCCATACGTGTAATTACATGTAGCCACTACGGAATTGCCGAAGCAAAACGACCGATCCCATTCGATACACGGCATCTCTCCCGTGACGCGTGAGTTATGTCGACGTCACTGCTCGAGGATACCCACCCGAGGTGAATTTTTCCAAGATCACCGCTAACGTGTCCCTCCTCGTGTTTCCTCGGGATATTCGTATCCTCGGCGGCACGCAATTAAAGGGATACTTGTAAATTGCACGTGCAAGCCTTCCTCCGCCTCTTTCTATCTCCCCCCCTCCCCCTCCCCCTCTCCCTCTCCCTCTCTCTCTCTACCCACCCTTCATACTTTTTTCATTATCTCCCTCATTCGCGGCCACAATCATGTATCCAACGCGAACCGTAGATTTATCATATTATCATACATCGCATGTGGGCTTCGGTTCCACGGCACGAGTTCAAGGCTCTCTCCGTCGTCTTTCGTATTTGCGCGCCTCTCCTCGCGAGTCGCTATTTGCGAGAAAATGAGAATCCCACCGGGGGGAATTAACGTCGGCGTCGACGTTAACGTCAAGACGCGAACGGGGCGGAACGTAATTACGGGCCAAGTGGATCAGCGACGAAACCAGTCTACGCGAGTGGGTCCTTCTTTGGCGCTATTAATAACAAAGACGCCGGGGGCATAAATCCTGCGGTCGATCCAGCAACGATTATTTCGTCGGTTGCGGGAAATTGAATTTCCTTTCCGAGCTTCGCGGTAAACGGAGATCGGTTTCGCGCACGGTGGTACTACGGGTGGGTATTTACAGGTGTATTGGATATCCGGAGAAGTAAAGAGACGCAGATCAAACGTGACGCGCGTGGCGCAGTTTAAATTAATACCGTTACAGTTTCGTTGGTACGAGTTCTCTTTATCGAGTTACAGCAATTCGCAATGCCGATTACAGTTGCAGAAAGAAAGGACAATACGAATGGTAGATCGAAACTATAAATTCTCCTCGAAGCAACGTTCGAGGCACGTGCCGGTTGCGAAAGTAATAATAAACGTAATGTATCGCCGGATGTTTCGTTCTACAAGGAAAATATCATTAAACAATAATGTGAGTCAGGTTTGAGAGATCTCTCTTTTTCTGGGAAAATTATTCCCGTATATCCTTCGTTTCTATCTTCTCAAGGTTGTACTTTAATTAAGTTCGATCGTTAAAGTCTCGGTAATAAAAGGAAAAGTTTGTCAGGCCGGAGGTCAGATTTTCTATAAAGAGGCACGAATTGTTTTTTCTTACAATTTCCTTTGTTCCTTGAAGTTACGTTAGAACTGGACTAAAGAATGCGCAAAACCGCCGAGGTAAATATTGTATCGTTGCGAAGAGGTTCTAATGATCGATTGGTCGACTAATTATCGAATGAATCATTAATATTGTAATTGTAAAAATCGCTTCCATCATGCCGAATTTATCGGCAGGACGGTTTTCACGGTAAAAGAAACCTTTCAGGCCTCGTTAGAAAAACTTTTCGTTTCTGACTCTGTTCAATTGGTTACGCGAAAGACGCGAACCAGAGGAATGTCCTTCGAAGATTCTTACTTTTTATCGTTAACTCGAGAAGAATGGCTCGTTAAAAGAACTGAAAAAGCTCAGCGCGCAACCGCATCTTGTGCATAATGCATTTTACCGTATTATACGAGTTACCACTACTTCTCTCGTTTATTCGTATTCGGTGTAACGACCCTTTCTTTTTTCTCTTCTTTCGTCTGAGATTTCAACGCGCCAATACTAACTAATTAAAAGATTTGGTTCATACTATAACTACATAAATATAATACGTTGCCCGTATAACGATGCGATAAGCGCGATGAGACGAAAAATTTGGGGTTTTATAGCAAAAGAGATGAAACTGTTGGTTAAAAGTAACGTGCTCTCTGTTTTTTGACCCACTCGTTCGAAGTGTAAACTTAACCCATTAGTTGCCAAGGCTAGAAAAAGTAACTAATTTGACTAATTTTTGCTGTATTTTACTAATAAACATAGAGTCAAATAACTGTTTATGAAGTTAAACGAAATTTATTAAAAAAAATTTTTTTTACAACAAAATGCAAAAAATAATAACACAAATGTTAAAAATAGGTCAGGTATGTAAACACTATAATCGCAGTGTCACATTTCACGTTATGCGTCCTTTACTAAAGGTCAGGTTAATTTCAATTGATAATTTGGAAACTCCCATTCTATTTTATGTCGAGTAAAAATATATCGATAAAAGTTTTAGTAGAAGAGACCCAATCATTCGTCATAGTTTGTAAACCTACAAATTCAAACTTTTTGATCTAATCGACGTATTTCATAAGAGACGTAATTCTTGTTCCGTTGAGAATAAATTGTATCGGCAAAAGAGTCATTTCATTCAATTTCAATCAAACATATTTGGAAAAAATTCATTTTCAAAATGTTGCGTTCCCACAACTTTGAGGATTAATGGGTTAAGAGAAGTGTCATCCCTTTCTGACACGAGCCACGTTTTTCTTTTGTCGTTACTCCTACGAAACCCTTCTCACAGTTTCGACGCTTTTCTTGACGAGCGTGTGTACGGTTCGCAGGAGCGCGGTTCCTGAGCATACATCCATCTGAAAACTCATCATTCTCCGTTTCGCGTCACTTTCTTTTCCTACACCAACCGTTACGTCATTCCTATTATTCTGATCGATTACTGCGCGCGAAGAAACGATAAATAGTTTATCCGCGACAAAGGAACGACCGATATAAAATAAATAATCGATAAGTAACCCAAGCGGTTATCGCGCCATCCGCAGAAAATGAATCACCCAGCTACCTCTTCCTTCCTATGTATTTGTATTCAGCGCGGCCTAATAGCGATTATCCTATCTCCAAAAATACTCATAGACGACCTTGAAAAACGCCCCCCATCTATGAACCACGGAGACGAAGCAACGTCGAAGACGCGTCCTTGCATCGGCCGTGTGCATAAGAGCCTCCATTTACGACGGATTCAATGTCAAGATCGATCGATCGTTGAATCGATTCGGGCAACTGAGCGGAATGTCGATCCAAATACAGCGCGCGGTTTTCGGCCGACGCGCGTGTGACGAGAATCGGCAATCGCCGGGTGGAATTTTCGGCCGGCACACGTTCGCCGCCGACACGTTGTAACCATTGTAAATCGCAACTGTAACCCGGTGAAACACTTACGTGACGAAGGCTATCCCGTAGGACTCCCGATTATCAAATCACGAGTAGTGGAGATTAATGTATCGTGTTTACTCTTTAATGTACCCCTGACAACTGTGATTACCGATTCGATGATATTGATACGGACGCTGCGCGACCGTAAAGTGAGCTAATTACAAAAGAAACGTTTATTAACACTAGGTTTACGGGACCCGTCAATTTGACGGATTTCAAATTTTTGAATGAAATATCCCAAAAACCATAGCATTAATTTGAATCGTTTTGCATCGTAAATTGATCAGCCTTAAATTGAATAAATCGATTCTGTAAAGAAAATGCGTATTTTCGTTTAACTGTCAATTTGACGGGTGCTCGTAGGAATGTTCGTAAAAACGCTCGTAAACCTAGTGTTAAGGGAACACAGAGAACACACGACCGTTCGTCACAAGAATTCGAATACAACAAATACCTTTACTATTTAAACAAAAATTTACTATTTGAATATCGGCGCCCGGCAACAAACAACAGCCTGTCGGCGATGCCGGACGCCGCGACGCGCCGCGCCGCGCCGCGCCGGGGAGACAATGATATTCGTAACAATATTTACGTGGAAACAATTTGAAGATACTTGAATCGTGTATTCGGTTAAAATGAAACTCGTTCGCGTTATTCGAATAACTAAGGCCGGATACAGACGCGAAACATACGCGTCTATCGCGTAACGCGATGCACCAATAGACTAGTTAGGATTGTGTCGTCTCACATACTTTACTAATACGGTGTTTCTTACGCCCGAATGTTTCACGTCTGTATCTGGTCCAAGATTCAAACAGCCTGCCGATATACTCGCAAATATTTACAAGCGAAACGAGCAGCTAATTTTGTACTCACGAACGAATATGACGCATAGTTTATTAGTCAAAGAAACCGATATTCGATGGGTTGATTTAATTAACAATTGGTACCATCTCGAATTCGCTGACATCTACAAACGAAACGACTCGAACGCTGATAGATTCTAGTCGAGTTAAAATTTAATCGCATCACCGAACGGAGGGTCCGTTGACCGTTGATCGACCAGCCATTCTATTATCCGCGTTTATGAAAGAGCGATATAGGCGCGTCAGCTGATCGAAAATGATTGCGAGATCGGATTATCGAAGAGTATGTTGCAATTCAATTGTAGAGATCGAAGCTATTCGCGCGGTGGCGGTATTTGAACGTTATGCTAATTAGGTACTTGCCGAGTATAACGATCCTCCTTTTTATTTTATTTCTTTCATCGAGTCGTATCGAGTCATTATATGCTGTCTCGTGTTTTATCGAGGTGTACAAGGCCTCGCGCTGACGAAACGTGCATCGTATCGCATTAATCGTATTAAAATTTAACGTCACCGTTACACGATTACATCGATACCCCGAAACAAGTGCGAGACTCTTAAGTGACTCAAACGCGACGCGATTATTATTATCGAACGGTTACCGACTTTAAGTTCTCCAGCTAACTCCAGATATCTAACGCATCGTAATCGGAGAGTCAACGAGACACCTTTCGCGCGGCTCCCTAAATTCCCTGTCCACGTCGATCCGACCACTTAAATTCATGCTAATTTGTTTCCTACAACCGCTGGTTTAATGGTCCGTCAATCTATTTGCTTCTTTTAAAAAAAGCCCACGTCGGAGCGTAGGAAGAAGCGTTAGGAAAAAAAATTGTACGTGGAAAATTTTCGAACTCCGCCTCGGGTCGTGGGTTACTCGTTTACACGTACCGCACACGTGAGCAGTTCGACAGCCAGAAAGATACTGCTTAACGGGCTTTCCGCTATTTTACTTGTGTCGAGGTTGATTTGAAGCTTTTACGCGATGGAAAGGCAAGACAATTATGATGAAAATCGACGATAACGCGAGAAGTTGAATCGGTGACAATTTGTGACGGTGTAATCGAACGAATCGTCACCTTTACTCTCAAGAATTTCACCGTAACGTCGAGCCGCAGAAACGTAAATCACTCGCGACACCGGCCGTTTTCAAAATCTAAAACGGAAGTATCCTTAGCGCGAGATTAAAGTATGATAGCTCGATCGGCAAATGAGAAAGGAGCGAGAGTCACCGATACAATCCATAATCGAAAATCACAGGGAACTTATACGTATTTGGTCGAAACTGGACTCGAGACTAGCGAGTAAACATCGCTCACCTGTTACGCCCGATGAAGTATCGAAATCCTTTTAAATTCGGCTAAATCCTCGGCTCATCTCTGATCCCTCTTATCCGCACCTCCACGGTTCCCGGATACTTGAGTTGCGAGTGCGACGAAATCTTGGAGGGTCACCCGCGCGACTGCACCAGCCTCCGAAGCGAGTTTTCAGCAAGTATTCTGGAAATCGGTTGCCGATCGTGGCACGTTCTCGAGAGGGAGTAAGTCCTGAGGACGCGGATGGCTCCTACTTATAAAGACTTGGCCAAGACTTGGCTCTCCAATTGGCGTCCACGTGTGTGCGTCGAACCTCTACGTAAGTCGGTACCCCCTGCATGCGCGTAGGTATGCGTGTTAGTTACGCGTGCGTGTGTACGCGAGAAGAAATCGTGGTCTTCGTCGAGGTGGAAGGGGGCACAAACCGTGTCCCGATCGTTACACGCTCGATGCCTGTTACACATTACGCCGAGCCAATACCGTCGCGGCGAGCGGGGAAAACCGATCGGATCGGTTTTCGGGGAGGACGTCTCTCGGGCCTATCAAAATATTCAGCGCGCATGGAAATCAGTTTTTAGTTTTTTCAATACGATTACGCCTCGTCGATCCGATGCACCGATCGCGCGGTTCGCTATTTTTAAAAGGTCTCGTTATTCTTTCTTCGAGCGTTTCAAGCCATACCGCTACGATTGTCATGGATTTGTGAAAGGAAATAGAAATGTTTGTGAAATGTTTGGAAAAAACTCGAGAATTTCTACTCCGCGGACACGATTTCGTATCGTGCGTATTGCAGGTCTTTGACAAAAGTAATTAATAAACGATACT
The DNA here is from genome assembly GCA_933228935.1 of Pemphredon lugubris. Taxonomy (NCBI): domain Eukaryota; kingdom Metazoa; phylum Arthropoda; class Insecta; order Hymenoptera; family Crabronidae; genus Pemphredon; species Pemphredon lugubris. The sequence goes on along the minus strand of OW121816.1, from coordinate 14,775,657 downwards.
CAATTATTCTGGTATTAATTAAGCCTCGTCACGTCAACGATCGTGGAGTCGAATATGCAATGACATTAATTCACGGATCAACTATTTTGAGAGACATCTGTCTTGAATTACTATTTTGGAAAACGTTTCGTGGGGATATACGCTTTAGCGATAGGAGTGAAATATACGCAAGCCGATGCTACGTATAACGCATATTTACATTGAAAATAACATTGAAAGTGTTTAACTTACCGTAGTCGATAAAATACGTAATTGTAAGTGCGTTTTATAAAGACCTACGATTGACAGGGAGTAGCGAAGGGGGAGGGGCAATTTCGTAATCATGGCTGACGCGAAGAAAGAAATCTCGAAAAAGCAAGGAACTAACGTATTCGTGAGTGGGCCGCGAAAAAATGCGGTTACACGAAACGTCGCGTTTATCATTAACGGACGTCGCTCATTCGGTTGTTAGCAACTTTTCGGAAGATTCTATTTCTCTCGTTTTCTGAACCTCGATGCAGTGTGGGTGAACGTAATTGTCTTTTGAAAGAAGCCTTCGCGTAATGACAGTTTCGTGTCGGTGAAACCTTTCCTTGGTTAAAAGAAATGCGTTTCGACGTGCACGCATATTTTCGGAGACCCTAAATTAACGACCATTACGGTAACGGTATCAACAACCGGAGGGAATAATTTTCGATTCTTGTTTTTAAAACCGATCCGTCGAGGACGTTGAACGCGTGCAACGACAAAACCTCGGTCATAAAACGAACGCGTACATTGATCTCGTTTTACGACGCGAAACAACGTGTACGTAGTTTCGACAAATATTTCGCACATCGGTACTACGAATAACAAAGAATCGGTTGGACGAGCGCGTATTTATTAATGGTATAAAAGCGGTTCACGGAACAGGTTTCATTACGCTATCCTGCATGCTGTTACGCACATTGCCATGTATCGGGATGTCTTAACTACCAGCAGGGATCGAAATTAATACGCCCGAGTTTTCGTCCGTTTATGAGAGCCGATACGCAGGAATGAAAATCGTAGTTATCGTGTTAGCGTACTTACGGCTATTCTTACTTATAGAATATATTATGAGCGCGATACGTAACGTGGAATACCGCTCGTTAACTCAACAATGGTACTATATTACACGCATGAGAATCTAATATTTCCATTGGCTAACAATTAATATCGGTACTTCGCTACGCGAGGATGCGAAAATAACGCGCCGATACTTATTCTTCGTTTATTTCTTTAATTCGTCGATCCGTTGCGAAAAGCTGTGCACAGGTATTGTTTCGATTAAGAAAATCTTCGTCTATCACAAATGTTTCGACCCTGCTGAAACTTTCTTCTCGGGTTTTTTTTTTTTATTAAATCGTGACGTTTCGACGAAACGAACACATTTTTTTCTTTTTAACGCGGTTAGACAGTAAAGAACGTTCGAGAAAGTCCCAATTAAGTTTAGAAAAATGGCAAAAATGATGGCACTTGATATTTTAGTTTTCGTTGTATATAAGTTTTTTGGAAGGACTGTAAGATTAATTCTGGCAGGATCATTCTATACGTTGGGACTCAATAAACCGAATAGTATAAAGTAGTATTACTCGAAATTAATTTAATGGGTTATACCTAGTCAGGAGGCCGAAAAGGCGAATTTTTCAGATTTTTTTTAGAAATCGACAGCACATATCTGTACCGTAATTTTGGTATTTCGAAGAGTAACATTTGAAGCGCAAGCAGTTGGCAAACTGCTTTTGCGGTGAGCAATGTTGTTCGAAACTAGATTATCCGGAAAAAAAATTAAATCCGCGATATCGAATTTTGTACATAACAGGAGCATACAAAATTTCAAAAACATTGGTGCAGTAGTTTTCGAGATATCTCGTTAATCGATTCTGAAAACGTAATTTCGAGAAAAACGCGTACTCGTTGCAAAAGCTGATTTCACCCAATTAAAACATTTATTTTACAACATACACAGAGTCATCTATTTTCATCCGATCGACTTGAAATGTTCAGGGTATATTTCTAATGTAAGATTTCATGTTTTCAGAAATCGTAATTTATGTGAAATTGTTCTTCTTTACTTTTACGACTAGGTTGAACCCCTTAAAGGTATTAAAAAGGAAATTAAGAGACGGACATTGAAAGATTTAAACCACGCGAGTTCTGCTGGAACCCAGTGCACATATTTTATGTACTTACATATGGTTGCAGGGCTAATTTGAGAGATACCTGCCACCCTTTCCTCACCGGATATTAACGAAGGTCGATACATACATAACTACTATTCATAATTTATTTGCGAAAGATCGTATCCTTGGTCTAAAAAAATTCTTCGCACCTTCGTTGGCGCGTATGTTACGTCAGATTTTGTACTGCAATTATCTAACTAGATATAAAGTAACGCGTGTCGCTTCGCCATAATCTACGCCAGAACTATGTGTGTGTGTGTGTGAGTGTGTATATAGGTATTTACGGCTTTAACCGAAGCGAAATAAAGTCCCCCATAAATTCTGAGGAACTTGACGAAAAATAAAGGCCATCCGATCGGCACAAATTATTATCGCGGACGTTTCTCTCGTACGACCTTGCACACGGCGCTAGCTGCATCTCGATGCAACCGCCCCGACCATTCTTCCTCTTTACACCACACACGCGTATTACTTTTCCGCGCGAACGCTCGCGCAACAGGTTCCGCTATTAATACCTTAATCGATACATAATCCAACAGAGAGAAAAAAAGGAGGATAAAGAAGAAGAAGAAGATTTCGCGCGAAATAAAAGAAAGAGGAGAGAAGAAAAAAGACACGAGTCACGCATCGAGTACAACGATCTTTCGAAATCCGGCTTTTTTTTTGTTCGATTCCACCGATGATACGTTTCTTCTTTTTCAATGGCAGATCGTTACCCTAATTACTCGGTGCTCCCGGCGACGAAGGTCACCGCTCCTCGTTGGTGGGGTTCGTCGAACCTTCGAACGAGAGAAAAATTGCTAGGCGAAAATTGCTAGGCGAAGGAAGGAAGGAAGGAAGGAACGAAGAGAAAAAAAAGAACTGCGAGGACGTACGTACTAAGCAGGTGGTTTTCGGTAAAAAGTCACGTGCCCGGCGGATCTAGCAGGGTCAGGGGCCGTCGATTATCAGCAATTATCAGCGATTGTTCTCGCGTGCTCGTTCCACGCGAATTCCGGAATAACGAAGCGGCCCCGTGGGAATTTCACCATGTATGCCCATTCTTCCTTTTTCTTCCTGCCGTTCAAGGATGCCCGTGGACAACGCCTGCTCGACGGAGAAACGATAGAAGCATTGAACTTGCTTGCCGGCGAACCATCCAGGAGGGAAACGCGCATGGCGCGCGTATCGAGCGTACTTCTAGTCAGCAATAATGTAATATAATCAACGTGAAACATATTTCACCTTCGCTCGGAAATCCGCGTTCAAGGGTATTCCATGGAAGCGATATTTTTTAACGTCCAAATTCTAATTACCTGGTTAATGTAACATCTTTTAGATATATCCATCTTGATGTAACAAGTATTATCGATGTATCATATACGTAACGTGAATTTGTACAAATAACTGTAACGTCAGATTCTTATCGAATATACCTACGTACGTGCAAACCGGGTGGTATGTCAGTTATTATTAAAGCAGACGCATAGTTGAAACAAAAAATCTGCCAAATATATGTCCGCTTCTATTGGGTTGGTCGGAAAATTCATGCCAGTTTTCAAGGAAAATTTAAACGCAGCCCACCTAAATTTCGATATACATTTATTTTATTCTATAGATGCCATTCTGTTCCACAAAACTTTCTCCATCTTTCGCGCAACTTGGATTTTCCATTCTTCGAGAACCTCTAAGCTTTTATATTTTTCGAAATTCTATTTCGTTTTTTATATTTTGCAGCTTGAGGACCGTCACTATAAACTATAAACAGCGCGGCATATCTTGTTTGCTGCTTGTGTGGCATCTTTGCATTTCCGGTAAAACACAAGCATTAAACGTCTATAATGCACTTTGTTTCCTTCCATATGTAATGTATGTACCTAACCCGCTCTCCTCCTTTTCTAATCGTAAGTTAGTTATTAGATTAGTATAGTAAATATTTTGTACAGTGGTGGAATTGTCCGGGACCCTGAATCATTACTTCCTCGTATACGTCTCTCCTTATCACCAAGTTCATCGTTCAAATTCCTAGTCCTTCTCCTCTTTTACTTTTTACCTAAAACAACTTACTCACCATCTCTCCCACATCCTTTTCGACAGGTAATAGTTTTCTTTATACCTACTCTCAAGCAGAATACTTTTACATCTCTTCGTCAGAATATCTTCGAAATTCAAACCATCAGCATCTTCAAAGTCTTAAATCTAAACTCGAAGTACTTAAGTCTCGAATATTGTAATTTAAAATAAAACCTTTAAATTTCGGTTTGCCAAAAACTTCCAAGTCCAACTTTTTTGCACAACTACGCGATGTGCATTACGCATACATGCATGCTTAAGAGCGTATAAAACTAACAAAAAAATGTACCCTAACTAAACTTTTTTAGAAATATGTCTGAAATATCATCTTTCAGCATATCTACACATGTCATTTGTTTTCAATCATGCTGATATCCTTAGACCTGTTCTAATCCCAACAACCGAAAACGACAGGAACTTTCCGAATAATCCAATACATTGTATGTCATCGGCATGATTCGTCAGAAGATAACCAGTGACATCTGTTATAACGTATTTATATAGGCTGATGTAAGAGTTTCGGACACGTAGGAAATAGCCAACGCGAAGAACTATTTTCCGTTTTGATAACGCGGTTATAATGCGTCATATACTTCTGTCCTCTCTAGTGTCTCATAATTTTCATCCCAACGCTGTCTGCACATTTTCGCGCCAGAGAACTCCATACTTTTTCTAAAATCTCTGAATCATTTGGATTCGTTTGACCCAACGGAATCCTCCGTGTACCGTTATAAGTCATCTGTGTAAATCATTTACGTCATCGAAACAGACAATCGTTTTTCACTCGAGCGACATTGATTATTTATCAATGACTTGTATTTGCTAAATGTTTGCTGTTCCTTTTTGGGGAGTACTATACACCCTTAAATTCTTGAGCGACCTTCTTTTTCTTAAACCCTGTACGTTTTTAACTTCATCTGAAAACTACAATAATATAGATTTAACCGCTTTGAAATTTGTTTCTGGAAGAAGAAAAAACGTACGTTGGATATTATATACAGTGTTTACTTTTTTACGTTCTTTATTATTCTCTAGTTAGAAGGAGCGACTGACAAACCCTAATTCTAAATGGGACATCACATTTCCCAGAGTTTCTATTAATTGCTAACGTAAACCTATTTACGCGTGAAACGGAGAATCTATCAAGAATGTCTGCTTTATAAATAATTAATATACTCACCTGTCGGTGTATATTCATCGCCACGATCATTTACGCAAATAGGATTACTTACTACTGGCATTACAGTTTATCAGAACGCGCGGATCGGAAAGTAAAAAAAGTTTTCATTCGGATTGACATGGGAATGCACTTTTTCAAATAGGATAAATCCCAGTAATACAAGATACTTCGTTTGAATAGAGGTAGGGTTGTATCTCCATAACCGATGATGTCGAAAAAAATGTTTCGGATAAGGGAAAATACTGTAAATTTTCAAAAGGAAACTTTGAAAGCAAACGTGTATCGCTATGGCACTCATTTTTCATAAATGGAACAACACATTTTCGAGGATCGTTCCAACAGCAGCAATCTCGCTTCTCGGGGTCCAAAATGTCAGCGTTTGGTAGACATTAACCCTTCGCGCCACGACTTCATTTTCAGTTTTCTTCTCGACGGCTTCACATTACTTTATGCGTTCAATTTTCTATGAGTTTGATATACAGTTGGTTAATGATTTAAACTTTGAATAGAGAATCATAAACTAAATACGCAGGGAAAGCAATTTTTACAACGTTTTTTTTGCAGTACACTGCTAAATGGAAGAGATCGAGCGTGACTCGATATCGGAACTATTGGAAAGAAAATTGATGTCGGGTGACGTTCAAAGGGCTTGAATGTTGCAGAAAAATTCCAGATGTTTGATAGAGAGGGATGATTTTTTTTGCAAAACGTAGTCAAAACATATTTTCGTTCACAAGCGAAGAACCACATTTTCAGAAAAAAGGAATAGTTTCATTAATCCTTTGGTGGCAATTTTTTTTCTACGGGATGTGAGAATACATTTTTGGTTTTTTAAATATTTTTCCTAGTCAAAATGATCTTTTATACTGGAAAATGCCGGTAAAGATGGGAATGACGGTACATGCATATCAATATTTTTATTGTATACATATAATAAAAAATTTAGCCCAATTAATTTAATTTTTATTTTTCAATATAAAATTAGTTTATATTGCTTAAGACTGTAACAAATCATCCCTAGAGTTTCAGAGAGATCGGCTTAATATCTTGCGAAAAAAAAATTCTAAAAATTCACCTATTTCTCACCGTCCTAAAGTAGATTGCCCTCCTAAAAGCGTTTATTCCTGACAGAAAAACTTAGTTGTTATACGTACCATGGGTCGCGAAAAGGTTAACGCATCGTACGCGGGATACGTATTACGACATTTTTCGTACATTGTCGGTAGTTCGACGGAACGCGTACTAAAATACGTTTTCGACGTATCGGCTTTCAATGGTAGGATATCACCGAATAAACGGATCGTGGCAAGGAGCTAACAAATATTGAAGTGAAAAATCATAGTTCCTTAGTAAAAAGATGGATCTTTAAAAATCCTTTTTCGATGCGTTCAAATCATCGAAAACAGCCCACGATACGTAGGTCGAACTCAAGATAGCCCGCGTACAAAATCACGAGACCAGAGTAGATCTGCCATATATTTTGGTTCTTCTTCCTCCTCAAAACCCCACAACTTTGATCTGAAAGAGTTCTTGATAAATTCGTAGGTTTGTGAGATGTAGGACCGTTTCGATTGAAACGAGACGTCCCGTGTAACTGAAATTTTGTCCGCCATCGAACGTCCAATATACACGTGCGCACTCGTCTGACAATTGAATCGCTTATTTCAGAAACTCTCTAACCGCCACGAAAATAACGTCCACTGCTTTGTGTTTTTTTTGCGATTTTTCCCCCTCTCCGGTAAGTCATTGAGCTAAAACAACACTGATATCTAAAAGAGTGAGTAGTTTAGTCTTTTTTGTAATTTTTTTGGAGTTTAAAGAAATCGTTTTAATCTCGTGAAACAGTTTTTTTTACTGATCATCATCGAAAAGTAAATAAGTACACTTAGGAGGCTTCTGAAAAAGCAATTGTTTTTTTTCTCTACAATCTTTTGTATAAATCCGACGATGCTATATAGGAATAAGCAGCATAATGCTTATACGTGTGTAAAAACGTAATATCAACGTCACAGCGGTAAGGAGCCACATCTACGAAACAGGCTTTACCTAGGGTACCGTAACGCGAAATAAAGAAAGAAGCAAGGGATAAAGTAGAATTTAGTTCGACATCGCTTAGGTGGAACTGAAAGAAAGGCGAGGAAACAGACTATATGCTACGGATGGGCAAACAGAGACGCTGTATATCACTGTGCGCGTACGCAAAATATGTATACTCTGGTATAGAGAAAGAGAGTACAATGGACCGTATCTCAAGTGCGCGCTAGCCATAAATGTCGCGAAGGAAAAATCCCGCGGTGGTGGTTCCCGTCCGGGCGATTATGGCAATCGTTCGACGGTGGCTTCCCAAGGTGGGGTGGAGGAGAGGAGATTCGAGGGTTCGATCGATTCAGTCCCTGCGGAAAAGTCTTTGAATTAACGAGCAACGGAATAAAGCGCGGAAGCGCGGCCTCTGGGCCCAGCCGCTCGTCGTGCACGCTGATCCATGAATTATTCCATACGGAGGGGCTAACTCGATTCTCCTGTCCTCCAGATTTTTATTCGATAGGGAGAGAACCCACCGCGACGGGGATGAGTGGCCTCCGTTAGAGGCAGGTGAGACCACCAGTTCCAATCGGGATCCGCGATCCTTCCACGGTACGCCATCATTTTTTCTGCCCTCTGATTCGTTGAATCGTGCGTTCGTTTGGCCGATCTAACTAGGGGATGACGAAGAGAAGAAAGTAAATTCCATCGAGACCTTGTTCCCTTCGACGCTCCGCGTATAGATTTTCCGCTGCGTCGACGATGTGTGCTCCGCCTGGCATTTCTCGGATAGAGCGAATAAATTATGTAGAACTCAATTAATTAATGTGTCGGTAAAGCGTTATTTGCATAAATTACTACCTATGACCGCCGTGTTTAACACTAGGTTTACGAGCGTTTTTACGAACATTTCTACGAGCACCCGTCAAATTGACAGTTAAACGAAAATACGGATTTTCTTTACAGAATCGATTTATTCAATTTAAGGCTGATCAATTTACGATGCAAAATGATTCAAATTAATGCTATGGTTTTTGGGATATTTCATTCAAAAATTTGAAATCCGTCAAATTGACGGGTCCCGTAAACCTAGTGTTAAAGTGTAAGGGTAACCGCGGAACCAGACCTCCACAAATTATCCTGTTTCCGTTACATCTGTTTGACATTTTGTTTGGTGCCGCAAGATTTGGTGCCATTCAACGATGCCCTTAATTTGATTATGCGATAGCCAATCTTTAGAGCCTCACGGACCACTAAATCCATAACTCTGAATTCTACGGACCACTTATACTTTATAGTGTCTATACTATAAGTTTCAGGTCCTTATCCGCAGATTTTAAGCCGACAGCTTTTTTTTTTCATAAATACGGCACTTTTGTCCATAATGATTATACACACACACTTGCTGGAAGGTTAATAAAATAAAATTGCAGAAATGTTCAAATTTTTCTGCGGACCACAACATTTTTTCGCGGACCACCGCGGTTGGTGATCGCTCCATTATAGTATACTTTTATCGGTTGCCTTTCCTTTAACTTCAAGTTGTCAAGGTCACGTTTAATTTTTCGTTAAAAGGGATGGTTATAGAGAAATTATAGGCTTATCTCTGAGAAACGACCAAAGGTGACCATGGAAACTTCGGCAAAGTAAGGACTGGTGAAAATGATATTATAAGCGTCTCAAGGGCCCCGTCGAAGCATACTACGGTGAAAAAGAAAAATGTTTTTCAATCAGCCCGATAGCAATCAAACGATAAAACTGCGCGATACCACGACCTTTCCCAACAAATTTCTCTAAAAACGTTCAAGCGTATAGATCTAACAATAAGTATTATGGCACAAATGGGGCGCAAAAATGGGACCCAAGATACTTTTTCGTCGCGACGTAAACATAGACCTAATCTATATTTATTATCATCTCCACACGAATTTTTGCTACAAAATAACTTATTATCCTCGGTATCGTAGACACTGCCAAGCTACACCACAGTTTCGCTGTTCAGGAACGCGATTGGCCTAACGTCAGGAAAAAAGACCTCTAGAGTTATGATTTATGAGCGCGAGTTCACATAAAAAATCAAATACACGGAGTAGTACGCTTGCCACGGAATACTTAAAGACAAAGCACTCGTTACTCCTCTCTGCTTTTCTTTGCACTCTGCAATGTCGGAAAATTTTGAAAATTCGTGAAAATCCGTGGAAACCCAACGATGAGGAGGAATCGAGAGAGGCGCCAGGTGAGAAAATGATCGGGGCGCACCTGTTGTCGCGGACTCCACCGTCCCACAACGAACGAGTTATGACGAAGAGTAATAAAGATCGTCCCCGCTAACCCTTCTTTTTTTCTGGGTTCGCCGATAGCGAGGACAAGAGAAAGAGAGAACCCTTTTTGCTTGGATGGCTTCGAAACCGGGCCCAACCTATAAATAATCATGCGCCTCTTTGCATCTCTTTGCGCTTCTTTTCTTCCTCTTCTTTTCTCATTCCGCCGCGCACCTCCGACGCACAAGTTTTTGCGTTCAGAGACCCCGTAATTCAGGTTCCTTCGCACGTACAGACATAGGTGTACGTACAGACACGTACGTACGTGCATACATACATACGTACGTAGGTGCCCATGATAAACACAATGTACGTACATGGACACCCAGAAATCGCAGTTTAGTTAGATGCATCGCCGTGGCGGAAGAAAAGCGAATTTCAATTAACGAAAACTATGAGGCTGCGAGTGCATTTACGATGAAAGATATTCACGTGGATGCATAATGATTCCGTGACGCTTACGTCGAACCGATGTGCCCTGCTTATTTTTTTACAAACGAAAGTACTTATTTTTTTTATTTACAACGTACGATTGACCTAGTACCATCTAGTATCTAGGAATATTTTTCAATTAGTTTCCTTGTTTGTTGAAACGCGCTGTACATACCTAAGGATAGCGCGGCTGAAGCAAGGGCAAAAGTATTTCTCGGTAAGGCGAAAAAACGGTGGGCTGTTTCAAAGTACTTAAGTGGTAGTTATGCCGCGTTCAAATTCATTACGATGGCCGATTATTTATTGTCCGAGATGGTAGGGTGAAAGGGAGGTTCTTAATGGGGGGAAAAAAGAGGAGGCCTTATCAATTTTCGTGAATTAGGGCGAACGCAAAGAGGATACCTTGAAAAAATTAATAACACGCGCGAGAGAAATCATTACCCTCTTCTAGAAAATGTAGCTGGAAATAATCGTATCGTTAAAAAGCAATCATCCACGGCATCGGATTTAATTGTACGCCACGACGACCGTCCACCTTTCTGCCAATTTCACGCGTCGCGGTACGCGTCTAAATTTCGTAAAAAAAAAGAAAAATATCCCATGGAAATCATTCGAAGCCTCATCGTCCTTCCGCAATTGAAAATTATGATAAATGTTTTCCATTTTTCACATTTTCATGCGTTTTCCATGCATCGGATTTGTAATGTCGTGGAATTTCGGACTATCGTTAAACCCGGCCGTACACGCTAAATCAACGATGTACCAAATACTTACCAGACTCATAAACATCCTTTCGTTTATCCTCGTGTATTTAATATCACGAACATTGTTGTAAGTAAAACTGTTAACGTTATGGTATAATGTAAAAAACAACAATTTACTCATTTTACTCATAAAATTCTAAAACTCGCTAAAATAGCGAGTGCAAAACAAAGCGGACCAAGTACTTCCATTCTATTTATACTTAATAAAATAATCATAATGTTTCTCATTATTTCCAAAGAGAGCGTACGGTCGATATGGGGAAATTTATCGAGTAAATGCAGTGTTATATTTAAAGCTACGATATTAACCCTCCGTTAGTAACAGGGGTGATGAGCAACGCCACTCACAAATTTTTTTTGTGATCGTCGAAAGGAGTGCATCAATTGCATCAATAACTGATTTTCCCCACTCACTTTCAGTTTCTCAGTTTACTTGTATCCGAGAATGGTTCAATACAAATAAAAGTGTCGAAATAATAATAAGAATTACTATCAGAATTGTGTTACCAACGGATAATTAGTAAGAATAATATGTAAAACCGTAAGTTTGTTTAAGAAACGTAACCTACAGAACGGACTGGTATGACGTGGTGTGTGTGGAGAACGCGTTACTAAAAAAATACCCATCCGGGACGAGTCGCTGAATCAACCGTAAAAAAGAAGGACGTTCGTGATCGTGTACCAGCCATACGTCGCTAGTAATAATTTTTCCCCGCTCGCGGCTCTCTAATTTGCTACCTTAATGACTCGACACGATATGCAAATGGTAGGAACCATTCGGGCGTTATAATACCCTAAGAACACGGTTCAGCGATCAGGTGTACACTTTCGGGTGGATCCAGTCGGGATCTATATGGTGGCAAAAATATAACTCATCTCCGGTCTCGCGTGAGGTGTCACGTATCACGTTCGACTGGTTTACCGCTACTTGGAGAGATACCGATCGAGAGGGAGAGGGAGGGAGGGAGGGAGAGAGAGACAGAAAGGGGGTAAGAATCACGTGAAGATCGAATTTAAGGAAAAGGGGAAAAAAAGGATCGTCACGGGGGAAAGATCGTCCTTGAGTAACGAGAGGAAACGAGGAACGGAGGAACGGTGCGCAAAAATCTTTTTTCGCACACCCGGGAATCGGATCTTCGAGTTGGAAGTTAATTGCTAGGTTCAAGGAAGAGGAAGCGGGGAATCAGCCAGCCGTTGAAACCGAGGTCGTAGCGAAGTTTTGTCTAGAGAAACGGTAAGACTTAATAATCACTGGCGAACTGATTCTACTCATTTCTCGAGTGAATTTTGCGTAAATGTAACGACAAATTCAGTGTTGCGTGGATGTAAATGTAGCACCTCCTATCTTGACCGCCGTTCAAAAATATTAATCATTTTAATTCTTTCCATTGGTCAGCTTTATACCGGTGTAACCCTGTATCGTCGGTGTTTCAAAATTTATATTTTTCTTTGTTTGGAGGATTGATTCTGATCCAACAGGTATATCATCCTTGTCCGACAAGATCGGGGAATATCGAGGTTCAAGAGATATTTACAATAAAAGCGTATTCTTGCACGGTTGCATAGACGTTAGAACATAGAGGCGCGTTGCTTCGAGAGCGATACGATAACCACCGTGTATCGGTCACGTTTCAAAATCAGATCGCGGAGTTTTGTTCAAAGGTTTCGATAACGTAACGACGCTATTACTGGGATAGCACGGGACACGTTACGCTAGGCGATTACCATAACTTTTAATTAAGCGAGCAACCCTCGAAGCCCGATAAGAAGATATTGCTGCTACATAGGAATTCCGTGGCCAGTGGATACGTAAAAAAGAAGCAGAAGCGGTGCAAGAACTAACGTAATTAAAACCGGTAAGGGATAAAAGTTACAATTATTTTCTGACGTTTTGGCTTCTGAAATTTCTACGTATGATAATGTTCGTGAGTGAGCGAAACAATCTCGATCGTTAACTACTGTCGCGCGAGTGCAATCGGTACTGGCTTATGCAAATTATCTCCGCGACATTTTGGTTCGTTACGCACCGGACGGATGTCCTTTTTAAAAGGATTTGCATTACGAATTAACGGTTCTTCCGCGCGACGTTTGGGAACCCGATTTGAGGATTAAGAACGCGATCTTGTCGCGACAAAGAGGTGTACAAAAGTTTAAGTTCCCGTCAGATTCAGACGCGGCTGTTCTTCGTCGCGTTACTCTCGAGGAATCCTACGAGTTATGCTCATAATTTGTATACGTCTACGACTGCGACAAATTTTGTAAAAGTTATGACCTGCGGTTGGTGAGCGTTATCGATACATCGTAACGTTCGTAACTTTATGGACGGGCGAAAGACAGGTTGTAATTCAATTTCGATCGTTATCGAGGGATAATAGATAACGATGGACGTTGTTTCATCTGCCTGGTTTTAACGCGATTTTGCGCAATTCTACTACTATTTAATTCAATCTTTACCGCTGGTCGGAATTCTTTATACGGAGCGGGGCGCTTGGAATTGACTTTCCGAGAATTCTCAAATTTTTGAAAATAGAAACAAATGCTTCTAGAAAAGATTTGCCATCGAGAGGTACATATTCTGGATCCCTTTGATAACTTCCAGGAGATGCAGAAATATCGAAAGATTTGTTGTATCGACATCCAAAAGGGGAGACTAATTCATTCCAACGTTTTTGTATTTTATACTATCAAGACACAATGTCTTTTCTCGGGTTAACAAGAAGTACAGGTATGCGAGACTAGGCCTTGTATCTTTTCCGGAAAGAACGAACGGGAGTTTTCGAGGTGGTCCAACTGTATTAAAAAATGCATTTTTTTAAAAGTGCCATAGCCATCGGAAAGGCCTCGCCAAGATGAGTAATTTGTGTACGATTTGATTAAAATTGGTCCAACCATCACGAGATATGGGAGCTCAAAAATGGCAGTTTTGAGTAAGAAACGTCGTATTGTATATTTCATGCCATAAAACACAAACATATCGCTCTACTACTGATTTCGTATCGTATAATTATTACCATTTTCGTATTATTTTGGAAAATGTCAGGCGACGTCACGTCGTAACGGATGATCTGAACGCGCTACGCGGCGAGCCTAACGGATCCCGCGGGGAAAAGCAAACTCTTGATTCAAACGTATGTATGTACACGAGCAACGTAGTAACCATCGTAAGAATCACGGGTAAAAGTGTCACCGATCGATTCCTCGGGTCGAAGAGTTCCTTTATTCATTTATTCCGCGCACAGCGAGGCATCCTTCTTGAAAGATTCATTCCACATTCCCGACATTTTTGCTCGGCAGAATCGATGCCGCGATCGCGAGTCATCCCCATTTCGAGGATCATTCGGATAAGAGGGGGTTGATGGTATAATAGTGGTGTAAGTCACATGAATCTCAATTGGAGAAAGAAAAGGTTTTATTAAAAATACTAGAATATATTCCCGGATAACATAATCCCGAGGGTGATTTAATCAATCATTTGAGGAAGGTACGAGTCTACTATTGCGAACAAAATTTTCAGGATATTTATTATAGAAAGTATAAATATTGCACTGTAATTCGAATTCATGGAAGACTTTAACTCTACATTTTGTTCGATGTGAAAAAGTTTACTGCCGATAAAGCTCAATACCAGAGTACGAGTAGTTGGACTTACACCACTTTTACCGCTAATGAAACAAACGGACTCGTTTCCCTAACAATAATGTTTCTCCATTTGGTGGTAGAGATCATGAGTTCCGACTTGATTCACATTGCCTTTAGATAAATTTATTGTTTAAGAATTGCATACCGCACTTAAGTAAATTTTCACGAAAGGTGGACTTACACCACTATACCTTTACTAAACTAGAACTACCGACGACTAATGTATACCTATTTCTACAATATTTTTGACCGATTTGACCAATTTCTATATATTTCAAATGTATATGGTTAAAATCATACATATTCACGCTACTTAGAAATAAGTTTTATTTAATGTAATTAAAAATGATAAATGAGAGTAGCCTTATAAAAAAATTTCAAACCAGTCACAATGGTACCGCTCCGGTAGTTCCAGCGTTAACCCCCTCATCACATCGCATCGATGCTCTCTTCCCGGCCGCCCGAGCAAAACTTTTTCTTGAAGCCCCATTGGAAACCAAGCGGCAACTTGGCTCCCAAAGTGGCCCCCAAGAAAAATTTCTGCTCGGGCGCAATACTTTTCCCACGCGAAACGAAAAGAAGCGTCTCGCGGCCGATATAATGACAGATTAACGCCTAACCGAGCGGTATTTTTTTATCCGAGAAGTTGGTCGGTGCACGTCGAAGAACAAAAATATCGCGACGATAAATTAAACGTATCGTATCGGGAGTATTTCCATGGCCTGGCAGAACGAGAACGTTGGAAACGTGCGCTTATCGGCGTACTCGTTGTTCTTTTTATCATCTTCCTCCTACCGCTGTTCCTTTTTTTTTCTCTCTCTCTCTCTCTCTCTCTCTCTCTCTCTTCATCTTTAGCTTCTTTGCCTCTCTTCTCACGTTAGCCCGAGCCGCCAGGACGGGGATTCGACGTATGTCCGAACATTATCGGAATTTCCTAGCTCGGAAAAATCCTCGGGATTTCGAATTCCTCCAACCTTTTCCCGCCTCGCGGGAAGGAATCCTGTTAACTTACTCGCCTCTCGCGAACAGTGCTTCGAGTTAAACGAAGTCGAACGTTTCGATGTAATTTTTATCATTATCTCTCCTTTGGTACTTTAGTGTTTTTATAGGCAGACGATTAAAGTTTCTCAATGCGGTCGCTCGATGCCTCGAGGAATTTAACGATGGTTTTACGGGCTCGTCTTTGATAATAATTTAAATTCGCTGGCGCACACGTGATCCGTCAAGCGCAGAACCGTTAGATAGACACTCTCCCTGATTTTTCGACTCCATCTCCCGTCATCCTTTCCTCCGGCATCCTTTGTTTGTCGGAGCGTAGTTTCGATCGGTCGGCCAACCAAGGACGACTGAATCACTACCCGCGCAAGAGCCTTATTAACGATCCATAAAATTCCATCAATCGTAGTTACGCACCTTGCGAATGTCATCTCGAGCTCCGCTGTATTCAAAATTCAAACCCGACGACGTGGTCGTTCACCGGGTATTCTGCTGACGCCCCAAATTGAAGAGCTGGATGGAAAATGAATAATATTCCTCGACAACTAACTTTCAGGAAATTAAAAAAAAACTGTTTGATTACATCACTTTGATTTGAATTATAATCTTGTTTGTACAATTTACACTACCTAGTCCCTAACCTTTAACCTGCTAAAATATGAGATCATAATAATCAATAGTGTTTTTTTTATATAAAACATTTAATGAGCTACCTCAGTTTAATTTTCATATGTCTGGAATATTATCCCTTTTCCACTCACCTATTCAATTGTTTTTTCCTTCTCGAGAAGACAGGAAGGAAGAGTCTATGCCTCTGAAAGGAATATCACAGATTACGTCCAAGATTAATGAAATTATAGGAAAATAAATGGAAACGAAAAAGAAAATTCCGTTTCTGTCTTACGAATTAAATTCGCCGATCCGGAAGTTTGGAATTACAATTGTGATATATTTCTTTTTCCTTTTATTTGACAGTTACGCGGTTAGAAATATTCGGAACTATATCGTTAGACCATTACTTTGGTTAATTGCAACCCCACCCTCCTTCCGTCGTCCGATAAAAAAGCTCTCCTGTTTGCAAACAATAAAAAATAAAAACAACTCGAAGCGAGTATTGTTTCGGATTGGATAGATTTCTCTCGTTACTATACACGCCGGTATGTAGAATCGAAGCGAACACATGATATTATCAATGTACATACGTATGTACCCACACTTCCGTTGACGCGCGTCAAACGTCAAATCCACTGCAATTCTTTCGCGAGCGCAATTATGGGATCGACGTCTGTAATTGACGCTAATCCTAGGAATGCTTACTGTCCAGTCCTACTCGTGCTGGCATTGTTCCACGTTTCCTTGGTGTATCAATTGACTCGCTCGTTCGTGGAAAAACACCGAATGGGGATCCTAAATCGCAACGGAAAACGACAACAGGACACGTGGAATCTGGGAGCGCCGATAACGCGTACACGGAAAATGAACGCGTACGGGTCGGGTTAATGGGTTAACGACGGCATCGGGAAATGAAGGTCCGAACGAATCGGCGAAGAAGTTTTGACACGGTTCGTTTCCCGACTTGAAACGTGTATGTATGTATGTATGTATGTACGTACGTACGTATATCGTTGCGCGGAAGGTTATCCTTGACCTAAAAGAAAACTGGATTTCGTGACCGAAATCATTGATTCGATACGCGGGGGCCCATTGGTATTTCACGGATGGGATGGAGATTAATCGATATGACGTATCTCGAACGACCGTTTTGCATACATATCTGGGATTCCAGCCAGGTCGTATCTACAGCATTTTATCTGGCTTTAAGTGGGTGTCGTCGACCGGAGCGCGCGCTCGCGCGCGAGAGAGAGAAAGAGAGGGAGAGAGAGAGAGAACGCACTATATTGCTTGTAATGTGGCCACCACCCGCCAAAAAGCTTTCCCACCTAAAAAAACTCCTAGGAACGTAAATATCGTTATTGCGATACATCTGATTAATATAACGGACGTGAGAATACGTTTTTGAAGAATCCGTGCCGTCACCGGCGAAGAATGAAACTCCACTTTAGAGTTCATTGTTCCCAAGTTTTTATAGTTATACTCACGAAAACTATTGGGTTGGTAACTAAGCGATTGCGGATCTGAAATAACATCTATCGACTGAATCCGCAATTATTTACTTGCGAACCCAATATAATTTAATCGGAACGTTATTCTTACCCTTGGAAAAGTGCGTTGTACTAATCGATTAACGTTAATTGTTACGATGAAATCTTGATAAAATCAGCTCGGGATGTACTAACAGAAAAAAAAAACTCCGATTTGTAATATTTGCGTAGGACATTTTTTCTTTAAACTGCGGTCGAACAAAAAGAGATATAACAAATTCTTGAATTGAGTCGGGCAATTGCCAAAACGTGCTAACTCCAAAAATTAAAAAATTGGATATCGATGCCACTTGGTTCTCTGCCAAATACTCTATACGTTAGTAGAGTTCTTGTGTTCGTAAAGTGGTTAAATCGTTCTAGAAAGTGCGATTCAAAAATGATTACTGCAACATACTCCACCAAAAATCGCCAACTCCAAATTTGATCCTAATGTTTTTATGTTCCTGACAAAAATATGATTAATTTGCCCCTTGTAAGTAATTACTAGACTCTGGATGTTTATGTAAAATTCATTACTTTTAGCGAGCTGACGGACGATAATAATAGATTATACGAGCAACACATATAATGTGTATAATTATACGCATATTTCACGCACACTTATCGCAAATTATTTTACAAAATCTGTTTGAAGTCAGTACAAAAAATAATGCATTTGGCATAAACATCCGGATTCTAGTAATGACATACATAATTATTGATTTATTAAAAATGTTGGAAATTTTGAAATGTGGGAAACAGTTTTTTACGTTTCCTGAAAATTTCCGATTCTGGTGGTTACTGAGTTTCTTAATTCGCCGATCCAATTAACTTACATTTTTAAGTAAAAATTATAAAAATCCCCTTTTTCCGCGTACTCGCGTTTAGCGAGCAATCACTTCGCCGTATTGACCCGTCAAATTACAATTTAGTACGTCCCTTTGGATAAATATATTTTCGATCTTTATTATCGACGCAACGGATTGCACTGCGGGGATGACGTGTCATCTCCACCGATGACGAAGATAGACGCGAATCGCGAGCTCGTGCCTGTCGGAGAATGTGTACAATGACGTTGCGCTTATCAAAGCCAGGTATTTTTTAGTCCCCGAACAAAGTGTAACGGCACTTTCGTAAATCGACGAACCCGACGAACTCAACGAACCGCAGCGCGGAAGAGAAGATTTGCATTTTCGAGTACCATTGACCCACCGAAGCGTATTTCGTATTGAAAAACAGACGACAGAAGCGTGCAAAGTGGGCGTCATCGAGCTCGCGAGTCACGAATCGGGAACTTGCATTTGTATTTTTATTTATAATCGTGTACGAACGTTCCCAGGCGTCGTTATATAAATCTCACGATCGGACAGCGCAGCGTTGCAAAAAAAAAAAAAAGAAGAAAACAACGAGACTCGAAATTCGCGAGGAGAGCCGAACGAATTTACGACACGCGCGAAGTACAAGCTCGTTTCAAACTAATTCGCCGAATGAAAATTTCGATTGGATACAATGGTGATTCGCGACTTCGATGCTTATCGTCTATAAAACGAGGCGTGACGGTTTAAGGCTTCGAGCGCGACTTCTGAATACATTCGAATATCCGAAGAGTGACGTCAAGAGGATCGCTCGGAACCCGGTTATTCGAATACCGGCACACGAAATATCGAAGGCGGTGCCGGCCCAGAGGCCGGCCGTTTACGCTTCGTTCCGATCAAATTCATGCATGGATTATAAAAAAAGTGGAGAAAAAAAAGATATTACTGGCGCGGCACCGTAACTGATTTATAGTTACTTCATTGGATTTCGTGATTAACGTGAGATTCGCGCCTTCGATATAACAACGCATCTCTACGACCGGCCAACTTTGAGCGCGTAATTCATCGTAGGAAAATAACAGTTCTTTCTCGAATTCGCGCACGGCGTTAATAGCATTCCCGGTTATCTTTTGAGAACAGACGTAGTTATGGTTAACGGTACGGGGGTCGCGCGATGGACGATGTTTTCTCTCGACATCCAAATTTGTCATATTTGGGTTTTCGTCGGATTTCCGTTCGTGTCCACCGTGTCTACCGTTTCACGACACGACGCGGGAGCGATAAAATTTGCTACCGTCTAATATATGTGCGTATAAATAAAAGTCCGTCACCTTACGGATATGTAGATGTAATCTCTTACATTTACACTTTCTACAAGATCATTACTCTTCGCGACAAACCGATCTATCGTGGGCCGAATATTCCGGTAATGGACTCTTGTATACAAGCGGTTCTGCAATGTCCTTCGATAAATCTTTACGAGAATTCCACCGAAAATGTTAACGGTAAAGACCCGATGTACAATTTGAAACGACATCGATTTTTCGAGACTAGAGTCAAACTCTGGTAAATCTTTGAAATCGTAAATCGCTAATATGTATACGTCGTCCAATCGCGGAAACGAAGATAAATATCACTTCTATTTTTCTTTCAACTTCGTTTTTCCTTTTTATATCGGGCCTGAAGAACTTTGCGAATCATTTAACTCACTGATTATAACGTGGCCAAAAAATAATTTTTGAGGCGGTGGGTACGAATAAAACTTATAAAACTATACGATTAAAATAGGCCTACTTAACGAATACTAACAACAATATTATTCCAATCCTTTTTTGTTTATTAATTCGAATCGCTTGAAACTGAAAACGATTTATAGAGTGCAACACGTCCTTACTTTTGCTAGAATGGGGGGAGGGGGAGCCTAAAATCAAAATCTAACAATGGTCCCTTAAAGTGCATACTTCACCCTTTGAAGTGAATAAAAAAATTTTCAGGTAAAACAATTTTTCGCGGAGGTATGCTTATTTGAAGTTGGGCAAATTTTTGACGTAAATTTTTTTTGCGTTAACTTTGTTCCCTAGTTATAACGCTCTTTTCCGCGGAAACCATATGCCGCACCAAAAAATGACAATAACATGAAATGCAGGTAATTTTCTCTTCTTTATTTTGATATTGAACCACCTTTTGCGTAAAAAGCTTACTTCTCAAGTAATAAGCAAAAAACAAAAGATTTTAGTGTTTTTTTGATGATTTGTCATATTTGGCGTAACAAATGTTGTTGGACAACTTCAGATTCGTGTTCAACACCCCGAAATACATAATCTAAGACACTAAAAACAATTACATCATAACTCTCCACTTCAAACTACCATTTGACTGGACTACCACGGCTGCCTCTGAGGCGCGCGCTGGTGAATAAAAAATCATATCTCCAAAAGTTTTAAAACGACCATCGAGTTTTTTGCGTCATTCTTTAGAGAAGGCTTCGCAGTTGTTGTAAAAAAATAATGAAAAAATTTGCTGCCCTGTTTTCGCAGATAGAGCAATTTCTTTATTTCAAATTGACTTTTTCAATGTTTATAAACATTATCTGACAATCATGTATTTTTTTATTGACAGTTTAATCTTTTATGAATGCAGCCGAATTTGTCGGAATGCGATATTGTTAATAGTTCGGGAGATATGAATTTTTGAATATAACCTTACCTAACAGTTTGAGCGGCTGTAACTCAAAAAGTTTTCAAAAATTCGAAGTTTTTTTTTACCAAAATTTTTTTCTCCGCGAACACTACATGGTCACAAAAATTCATCAAAATTCTCGACCATGTGTGTAAAAAACAGTTTTTTGACGCGGAATGACCCATACATATAATACTTATATTTATACAGTAGTACCTCGATTATCCGAATCCTAGTTTTACGAACCCTCTAATATCCGAATTGTAATTGACGCATCCGAACGCTCTGTTATCAGGATAACATAACTGTTCGGATAACAGAGCGTTCGGATACGCCAATTGCAGTTCGGATAATAGAGGGTTCATAAAACGGAGGTTCGAATAATCGAGGTTCTACTGCATGTAACTATTATCACCAAAACGATATAGATCGGTTTAAAAAAAATGGTATCATTCACATTCTTCCCATCGTTAACCTGTCTCGGGTGATTCCCTCTCAACTCGAAGTTCATCCCTTCAGAAATTCTAATTCCAACAAGTACCTTGAACCAAAAAAGCGTAAACAGAGTAAGAGAGAACAAAAAATAAGAACGTTGCGAGGTCGTTATGGTTTTTTTTCGTTCTTCCTCGCGGTCGTAGATTCTTGATTCGTACCGAGTAAGAAATAATGAGACGGATCCCCTTCCACGTCCAACTTTACGGATACGGAATTAATATACCGCAAGTGCGTTCAAAGCGCCCCATATGTACGATTCGTTTTGCCGGAGGAGTCCAAAGCTCGCGAGTAAGTTCTATCGTTAATGGGCAAAAACTGAATCTAGAATGATTAGGCACGGCACGTAGTAATCGAGATAGGATTGATTTTTTCGTGCACGCGCGACAACTTGCTCGCTGGACAGGTAACTCGTTTCATAGCGCGTGGACGAAAGTACTATGCATCTTCGATACGGGCACATCTCTGCCACGATACTGCCACATTAGCACTTTTCAAGTTGAATTTGTTATACGCAAATCAATATTGACATTGGATTTTGTTGAAAAGTATTTAGCACTTTGTTGGCGTTCTAAATTTTGTCAAACGTACATAGTGTATCGATAACCGTTTGCACTTTGCACCTTAAGGAGCCACCTAACTGTGAACGGTCCAAATATTTCTTGGATTTAAAATGTTTACAGGATATTTCAAATTTTTTTTTAAAATATTCCAGTATGGCTAATACTGTAATTCTTTTTGCAGCCAGTTTGGTTACTTTTTGTCCATACATTAGAATTTTTTAAACAGTTTTAATCAATTGTTTATTGGTTTTATTGGGTCCACCATGAAGCCGTGTTTAAAAATTTTGTGTCGCTATGGAGTTTGATTGTTGCTTTCCGATTGGACCAAAATGAAATTTTTTAGTTATTCTTAATCAGAAAGATTGTCGCTATGGTTGGTACCGCAATTAAACATTTTTATTGTTATATTGTTATTGTTATTTTTATTGAAAATTGGGAAAATGGCGGACGTCTATATTTCAAAAACTTAAAAATAATGCGGGATTAGTTTTGTAATAATAAATAATAAAAATATTGTTTTAATTTGCAAACACGATTTTGGTAGGGGCGGGAACCGGTAGCGTGTGGAATAACCATTCAACATTTCAGATCAATCGGGAGAATTGTTTTTCAGATTTTAGACCTGCTACTCAATTTTTTCAGTCGGTGGGTAAAAATCTTGAAAACAATACGACGGATTGCTTTAAAATGTTTACAGGATATTTCACATCTTACTACCTCCTGTTCCTACCGAAATCATATTCCTGATATAACAATATCATACTTTATTATTGCAAAATTGACCACACATTTCTTTTCAGACTTCGAAATGCTGTAACTTTGTCAATTTTTAGAATCGAAGCATAACATCTTTTCAACAACCATTAGATGTTGTACTTTATGAAAATGCAATAAAAACCCAGCCAACTTTTATACATTTTTTTTTGAGGGAACGTTCGTATTACGTTTATAATTTTCGGGTATTGTTTATTGTTACTTTGAACTATGAGAACGTATGTTTATTCTTACTGAAAGTTGTAAAATGTTTTTTTTATAGTACTGTCTTTCAGGAATATCGTGGCGCGATTTGTTGAATTGTGTAAAGTGTAGTGCATGCTGTGTTGATCTGAAAAGGATATGTAAACAAATGTTTTATTATTCACATACATATATCATCGTTGAACCTAAGAAAAATTATAAACATTGATTATTGAACAAATGGTGCGATATTTAAAAAAAGTTCAATTTTACATGAAATTTGTACTATATTTTGTAATAAAAAAGTACTTTTTTCAATGGTTTATTTAAAACTTATAGGTTCAACGGGAGGGTAATATTGTTATCTAGATGTTTGCAAAATTTTAACAGAATCTGTCGATTAGTTTTTGAGTTATCACTTACACAAATATGGAAAATACAATCGCGAGAAAAACGCGTTTGAAGTTTCGAAGAATGAAAACAATGATTTCAGTGACTTACCGTTTAGTCTGCGATTCCAGCGTCATAGAATAACCCCTCAGCTCTCTCAGAAAGCAGATTTCTCCCGAAAAACTTTTTTTGATGTGTTTTACGGCTTTTACGTGCTTCTTTAGACGCTAAACAAAAGCGCCGTTCCTGTTATTTAAGGGGCCATCTACCTGTGAACGGCCCGAAAATTGGTCGGGTTTCATGAATTTTTTTAAAACATTCCAGTACGTCTAACGCCGTAATTCTTTTTGCAGTTTGTTCGTCTACCTGTTGGCCATACATGAGAATTTTTTTTAACAGTTTTAATCAATTGTTTATTGGTTTTATTTGTCCCGCCATGAAGCCGTGTTTAAAAATTGTATGTTGTTGGCGCGGTTAATTGTTGCTCTCTGGTTGGAGCAAAATTAAATTTTTTTAATTATTCTTCATCCAGAAGATTTTCTACAACTTTGTTGCCGGAATTAATAATTTTTTTATTAATTTTTCAAAATTGGGAAAATGGCGGACGTCTACATTTCGACGTATGAAATCGCACGTTGTTTTAGGTCAAATTGTGTAATAATAAAGTACGATATTGTTATTTTATAAACACGATTCTGGCAGGAAGGTGAGCCCATAGGGAGTGGAATATCCTGTTAAAATTTCAGAGCAATACGTCGCGTACTTTTTGAGATTCTTCCGTGCAGTTGAAAAAATCATGACTGGAGAAAAACGCATTTGAAATTCCGTGGCGTACCAACCTACAATGTCGAAGCGGTTAGTAACTTTGTTGTAACTTTGTTAATTTTTGGTATTGAAGAATACAACATTGGAGACGCATTCTTTAGACGTTATACTTTATGAAGATCCCCCCCAAAAAAATTTCGATTTTCTACCCATTCATAGGGAGATGGCCCCCTAACTCTTTTAGTGCCAAACAAGGATATATCGTTGTTAGCAATGCTAGCGAAACGTGCCAACGGCGATATATCGCCGCTTAAGAAGCAGCACCACTTATCTCACATTTTAGTCAAATTGAGTTAGCAAAACTGTTTTGTTGAAAATTTTGCACGGAATCGACTATGGTAGGTTTCGATTTAAGATAACGTCAATAGATAACGTGCTAACAATAATCGAATAATTGATAACACAGCACATCTAAAATCGTAAGATAACAACACGTACAGGAACTGGTTTTTTGCTCTCCTGTAAAGTTGATAAAACTGACAATAAGATAGGTGGTGTTGCTTCTTAAGCGGCGATATATCATTACGATGGTGCGTTATTAACCCTTTTAGTGTCAGCGTTTCTCATAAACGGTGTTATTTATGCGAAAAATATCAATGGCCGGATGACATCGTATACATGACTCGTATACATCGGTTCCTGGCAATTTTCGCATGTTTGCGCAAATGGGCCTACCACTAAAAGGGTCAAGGTGCATACAAAATTTCAGAAAGATCTATGCAATACTTTTTTAGATATCTTGCTCATCGATTCAGAAAACGTAGTTTCGGGAAAACGGGTTTAAAGTTTCAAAAGCTGATTCCATCCAATGAAACATGCCTCTACACGACAGTCTGAAAACCTGCGAATTTTCATCCGATCAACTTAAAATTTTCGGACAATATTTCTAAGATGTTACGTTTTCAGAAACTATAATTTTTAAATATCAATTTTTTTTATTTTTGTAACTATTAGGCATAACCCCTTAAGGAAGTAGGGTCAAGTAAACAAGCGTTTTTCTCAAATTCTTTTTGAGGAGAGCATAATATTTATTCATTTAAAGATAATTATATGTTGTTCTTTAGTAGGTATGCAGACAATCTGTGTGAATATATTTATAAATAAATATTGACAAATAATTGACCAGCAGCTGGTTGAAGTTAGCCCCTCAAAAAATACGCTGTGGAACGCACAGGTCGCTCTATTTATCCAAAATAAAAAATCAAACATTTTCCGTTAACATATAATAATGTACTTGGATTAAACCTAAAGTTGAAAAAAAATATCGAAACCTGGACATTACACGCCAGTCTGATAAAAGTTACAAATTTTGTGTACAATAACTTGGTTAAATCATTGTTTACTTACATTTTTTATACAAGCTTCAGGTGCATGACAAGGAGACTATGTTAAAGAATATCTGTGAAAAATTTCATAACAATCCATTGAGAATTCGCCAAGCTACACAAAAGCGTGTTATTTGTGAGCAGCAGTTTAGATGCTCAGAGCCCAGACGCCACGCAGTAGAGTTAAAATCTTCATTAGCTTTTCGTGTATAGCCACCTGACCATCAGCTTCTTTTCGGGGTTAAACAATGGGGGGCAAAATATTCCTTCCACTGCCATTTCATATAAGGGTCATTCCGCGTCAAGTGAACCACTTTTTACAGACATGGTCGAGAACTTTGATGAATTTTTTTGACCATATAGTGTTCGCGGAGAAAACAATTTGGATAAAAAAGACTTCGAATTTTTTTAAACTTTTTGAGTTACAGCCTCTGAAACTTTCAGGTAAGATTATTTTTTTTAATTCATATCTCCTGAACTACTAACAATATCGCATTCGGGCAAGTTCGGTTGCATTTGTAAAAGATCAAACTTTCAATAAAAAAATTCATAATTGTTGGATAATGTTTATAAACATTAAAACAGTTAATTTCAACAATATAAATTGCTGTATCTGAAAATGGCCATTCGCTATTTTTTTCATTATTTTTTTACAACAACTCTGAAGTCTCTTCTAAAGAATGAAGTGAGAATCACGACTGCATCTATCCTAGTTTCTGAGATATCATTTTTTATTCACCGGCGCGCACAAATAACGCGCGCAATGCGTACCGTCGTTAGCAGCGCAATACTCCGTAAGTTCGGTCTCGGTAGTACTACGCCGCGCACAAAGTTTATCATAAATCCTACAGTCCCCATCCAAATCGATTGCTGCTTTTTGTGCAATAGTACCAAAGCCTTTCCTAACGATTGGTGCAAAGATCAGAGTAGCCACTTTAATATTTCCTAAGTTATGGGTCTTAATTCACCGTCTCATTGCACCTCTTGCACGGCAATTCGTATGGCAGTTGCCTGGTAAAACAATTAAAAAAATTTCCCATTAACCTCGCAATAAAAATGTAGAACAGCCCAATCAATAAATACATGTTTTTTGTCTCTGTGTTTCCCGGATAAATCCTATTTAGTTTCTGTTACGCGGTATAGAAAACATCTGCATTGCACGTTTGGACTAGAACTCTATTGAATTGCCGAAAATTCTATAGCGGTACACGGTGCAAAAGTTTACATAGATAATCTCTCTTTTACTTTACTTTCGGTTCTTTTCAATATTGTCTATAATTTCTTTTATGGCAGGGCTTAACTTCTGTTAATTTTCGTTGCGACCGTGTACCGGGTACATTTGGGAATTTTTTAAATTGTTTTACCAGGCAACTGCCATACGAATTGCCGCGCAAAAAAATTCATCAAAGTTCTCGACCATGTCAGTAAAAAGTGGTTCTCTTGACGCGGAATGACCCATAAGCACCATACAGCAATAAAACATATCTGCGCTCGACACCGCTCCGAGCGGGTCACTTTAACAACTCTGTAGGTACACTTTCAAGTGGAACATTGATTTGAAACTGTAGGAACACATTTTCCTGATGCCAAATCAACTTTCTAAGCAAAAGAAAGTCAACATTTTTTATTTTACATGAACCTTCCCTTAAATATATACGAAACTGTAAGGCCATATTTTTTAATGAGTCGGTACGTTCTCGTTTGAACTCGATTATACACACTCCTGATAGGACCGCACGAAGAAAAATAAACGAGCATAGGATTAAATCTATAATAAAACGAATTATGAAAATCCCAAGGCCATCATCATTTCTAAAAAGCCACGCAGGTCCTACTTACCGTTAATCGTGTATCAACAAAATTTCGGTCAAGCGAATCGTGTCCCAATTTTTCCGAGTAAATAATACATTTTGTGCACCACGGATCCGACGCGTGAGACATCACTACGGATTACAAGCGGAGGGATCATTGTATAATGGTAAACTGTATTTTCTCTCGTGACGTCGCGACGCGTCGGTGGAACCGACTGTTTGTCTATGTTTAGAATAATAATATGTATTACGTTCGATGTATAACGAGTTGCGCATCAAAGTTTACGTCGCTTTTATTTATTATTATTTGTGCACGTAACCCTCTCTATAACGCTGTAGTAAGGTTCCTAGAAAATATCGTGTTGCGCGAAACTGTGTTATATGACACCCAGAGCAAGTTCAAAAAGGCGGGTTACGTTCCGAACATTTATTAAAAACAAACATTTTTAAAAAATTTCATATCGGAATGAACTTACAACTTAGTAAATGATGTTTTATTTATATATTTTCATGTAAAAGCACTATGGCTCCATATTCCTTCCTGTCATTATTCTAAAATAATTTAGTTTTTAAATATGTTAAACAAAAATCATGGTATCCAGTCCTGAAGAAGTACAGTGCCGTACAAAGATTTTCGCAATTTTCTTATCGTGTTAGAACAAAACCGGGTTATAGGATGCTGTGTTGTAGGAGGGCTACCTATATTTATCTTTGAATCGCCGAGTGGTTTGTATCATTTGTGTTGCCATATTCCATTGAATTACGTGGATGACGGGATAAACGTTGCTACGACAACAACAAACGAAAACTGGTGAACAATAAATTATATTTTTTCTTATAGCGGCAATGATTGTTTCTCTATATTTAGATCTTATTTTTGCCCGAATGGTGAGATAAACTTATGTTCCCGTGCATCGTTGTGCAAACATAAAGCTGCAGGATTTGTATGAGAAACCATGGCGTTAACGGTATAACAGGGTAATAGCTTGGTGCGCGAAGGTAATAAACAAATGCACGGTAGTGTGCAAATTAACATTAACCGATACGCCCCCCCTGTGGGGATTCCCTCGCGAGCATAACGTTACTTCGGAATTCCTTCCTCAAAAGATTGGCGCGTGTTGCAACGGTCGACACGATTTTTCTGCTGCGTCGAGTGGACACCTTACGACTTGCACCTTAAAAGCGGCGCGAATGTAATATGTTGACACACGACAGATTCCTCGATACATGCTTCCTTTCATCAAATACGTTGTTGGTACCGAGAAGCGGTAATTGGTAGCCATGGTGTTCCTTTTACGATACGAATCATCGTAATTAATGTCATTTTTACATTAAGATGTTTTTATACGAGTATTCGCGAGATCAACATCCTATAAATCGGGTTTACCATATTTCTGAAAGTAGGTAAGTATCGTCCTTTGATTCTTTCTCTCCTATTTTTTTTAACCCTAGAACCTCTTCTGTAACGCGCGACACTTCTGGGGTCCGTGGGGTCCCCACAATGATTTAAATTTTCTATGCACATTTAAAATGCGTTTCTACAAAGTGAAATGTGCTCAGTTACGTACAAGTTCGTGTAGAACGATATTTGTTAGAAATAAATTAAACACAAACAAAATAGGTATATTTGAAAAATGAACAAACACAACCGTTAGGCGGTCGACCGCGCGGGCGGTCAAATACACCGTCGTACGGGGAAGATGGAAAATTTTTCTCAAGCAAGTATCCAAATGACAATAAAATGCATTTGAAAATATACTTAATGGCGGGAAACACCGGAGTTGCAGGGTTGCAAAAAAGATAATAATTTTGGGGTCCGTACTGACCCCAGAAGTAATCCTATGGTTAAGAAACCCCAAGAACCATTTTATCCTCGAAAGTAAACGCGAAATGGTCCAAGTATGTATGTATAATTGAATCGGTTAAATCAGTCCGGTAATCTCTCGATACGATGGACCGTAACGTTCGCAGGTGTATGACGTTATAATATACGCGGTGACCCAAACCGCTTAAATTTTCTCTTTCTCCCGTTAATTCTTAAAGTCATAAAATTCTTTTTCACAAATTACGTTTGAAGCATAGAAAACGAACGGACACTGTTAGTTCTAAAACCACCGACATTTACAAGTCACCCCAGCTGCGACGTGTAACAGTACCGATGGGGGAAGAATGCGGTTTACTAAACAGTGAGCCAAAAACTACTCTCATAATTAACAGAAAAGGCTACCAAGAGCCGTTATCGTTTTTCCAAATTCAACGTTATTAATTGTACTACCAATGAGATTATTAAGGCACAAGCGTATCGTAGTGGTAACCCACTCTCTCGATATCATGGATAATGGAGTTTCGCCCAATTAACTTTGACATTAAGAGAACTCGCGATTGGCACGTCTCGTCGCATCGAAAAAAAATTATGTTATATAATATTTATAAATTCGAAAGAAGCCTGGGTTCAGCAGTTGTTTTCCGTTAGATTCGATATCGGGTGTGCTGCAATTGATCCGGGTCAGAAATTTTATTCCGGTTTCTCGTCCTTTCTTTGGATTCAAGACGAGTTTGCAAGTGGGTCAAAGGACTCGTGGGTGAGTCAATAAGGAAATTCTCGGGATCTTGTACTCGAATTCTCACGATCGTACCGATCATTTTATGATCGCGACACGGTTAACCGTTGGGCCTGACCTTTCGTGGCACTTGGACTATATTTTCAATTGTTTCTCTCCCCCGGCCGTCTCGTTAATTAATCAAATAAAGCCACCCTCAAGGATGCAGACGCAGGTCGTACTTTTCATATGTATTCTATTACTATAACGCGTATTTCTGCGCGTGCACATTAGTTCTGATTCGCCAAACAAACTGGTACACGATTCGTTCAAGTTCGCGCTGCAAAAGACGTAATAACGTGTACATAACTAAAAAAGTCGTAAAGGAACGCAGGTTTAATAATTTCGATAAGCCCAAAAGTCAATGACGTCAATAATATCGCTTTGAAATAAAGATTGCGCTTCATTCTAACATAAAATAAAACAAGGAAGGTAAATGCATCGTTACAAATGGCATTGGCCTCTATGCATTTTTGGACAGCGGGCCCCAACATTTAGTAATCATGCCTTACGTAATCATGTTCGCGCTCAAGAAATATTCGTAAACAATATTATTATGATATGTACTTATTTATATCATAAGTAATCCGCGGCTCCGTGTGGTCCGGGGATCATGATTTTGGCAAACGCCGTAGTAAACAATCGATGAAACTAATGTCCCGACCAGTTTAACCTCTAGTGATGCGCGTGGGGCAATTATTTATCCCAGTAAATTTATAATATACTTAAATAATATAATAAGAAAATATTGTATAATATGTAATATAATAATATACCATTAGGTACTAGTCACGAAAAAATTAAATTTAAAAATTAAAATTGAATTAAATAATATACAGAAAATATTTTTATTTGAACGGAAAATAATTACCCCCGCGCGTGCAACTATAACGCAACTCGCCGAGAAAGGTGACGCAACTCAAAAAAATACCAATTTTGAGATTATGTCACTCAAAAATACGTTTTAAGTACCACCATGTGCACGAAAAACGCCACATCTCTAATTCGGAATTTATCGGAGAGGGGGCCAGTTTTTTGTTTGTTTGTGTTATCAGTTTTTTTAAAGTGATTGACCGATCCATAAAATGAATCCGTAGTGTATCAAAAGATTTACTGCCAAAAATACGTATAAGAAATATCAAAGAAGCATAATACTATTTCAATATACATAAGTCTTCTATATTTTCTATTACTCGTTATATGTCGAAAAATGCATTTTTGAGTTGGGTACCACCTTTCTCGCCGCGGTGCGATATGGTCTGACACTGCGCGCCTCACTGAAGGTTAATAAACTTCGAAATTTATCCCCGTCGCCTGGCGTTGATCGCGATGAACTCATCCAATAAACGTCGACTAATTAATTGGTCGGCGAAGAAAAAAAGGTGAGGAAGGATGAAAAAAATAAAAAGAGAAATGTGGAAGCATTAAGTCGATGACAGAGCGTAAGCGCCGGTGAGATCTGGAACATGTAGATCCCAAGATAAGCCAAGGTGGAACGAATTAGACGCGTCGAACGAATGTAAATTTTTCGTGCGGGAGACCTTGGCCTAGACGCCTAGGAGGAATCGACTCCGGGGACCTCGAGGGAGGTCGTTCCCCACCTCCTTCCAATGTCACTACAGCCGAACCTTCGATCTTGAACTTGATCCTCGTGGCTTCCTGGTCCACCTCTCCCGCGGCGTTAATAAATTTTCTACATATACTAGCGTATACGTGGGAGACGGAATTTATTCGCTGGCGCGAGAGAATCGTTAGCGATGTAAAACTCGTTTCAGGCGCCATTCCTGGACGAGATCGGTGACTTCTGT
Source organism: Pemphredon lugubris (assembly GCA_933228935.1). NCBI lineage: Eukaryota > Metazoa > Arthropoda > Insecta > Hymenoptera > Crabronidae > Pemphredon > Pemphredon lugubris. The sequence continues at coordinate 14,743,662 of OW121816.1, read as the reverse complement.
CAGCAGAAAAATATAGCCGGACGGTCCGTAACGTCACCGCTAAACAGCGTCATGTCCCCTCGGATCGTCGCGTCGCGTCGTACTATCTCGGGGACCGCCCAGAATCGTTTTGTTTCGATAGGGCGGAGTAATCTGTTCCTTTTTGGAAATGGGCAATTTTATCGCTTTATACCGTAAGGCATAAGGCAACGTTGGTCGTCGTACGCGAAACAGGGGAGATATGTATGTTCACCGTAAATCCCCATGGCGTTAGAAACATTTGCCCCCGCAACCTCTACCACATTTTCTAAATAAAAGATCACGAATATGTGAATAATATTACGTCGGGAATAAATAAATAAATTACCTTTGAGTTATCTTAACAAACGCTTGAATTACCATATTGGCCCAAATATAGCCCGATGTTTTTTCAATGTGTATGTATGTACGTTTGTACCTTTAAAAGCCACATTCGCACTATACTACCAGTTGTTTGAAGTAACTTTACAGACGCAAGTGTGAATCTTCACATGCTGTTCAACGCGTTTATTTTGGCTCGTTAGATTGTAGGTCGCACTACGTATGTACATTCGGGGTCGCATTATATTCGGGGCTAATACGGTAATTAACTAATATCCCCATAGAGAGAAGATATAATACGATGTGTATGTGTGCATACTTACATCCATACGTACAACGAAATAAGCGAGCGTGTAATGCTAATAAGGCGTACAAAGCGAGCGAATGGTGCGTAAATCCGAGGCGAAAGAGCGTAAAACAGGCGGAAGGAGACGAATAAAGGGCCAGAAATTCAGGTATGTACATCAGGTTTCGTGTTTACGAGAAGAAGCAGGAAGTCCAGGGTTCACGGACGCTGATCCGAAGCTGATAAAAGTTTCGGGTACTCCTCTTCTCTCCTGCTTTTTTTTTATCTTTTTGCACGGTGTTTTCGGTTGTTCGGTACCACCGAAGAAGAACCACGCACGTTTCTCGAGCCACTTTTGAGAGCTACGCGTTCCGTTACGAATTTTTGCCGTTGGAATTCCACGTCACGCAAGCGAGATGCAATTCCCTCGCATACACGACTGACCTTGCACTCGGGGAATCCCGAGAAATATAAAGCGGTTGCCAGGAACAATTCGAACGATTTAATAATCGTCATAACTCTTTGATTTAACCGTTGAGCAATGCTCGTGAAAGAGGATGCAGTTTTTACGGATCAGCATTGGGAAAGAGATAGCGCGTAATGGCTCATTCGTTAGCTATGAAGTATCGCATATTAATTGTGCGAGTGGAATCAAATAATTACAAAAACAATAATAACCGCGTGTGGTGACACAACTAACAGAAGGAACTCGCATCTCGGGTAGTTACGCGGTACTAACATTGTCCCCAGAAATTTGGATAAACATTGTACTAACGTTGTAGATAAGCTACGTGTCTCGTGAAACTAAGACTCCTCCTTTGCTATGCAAAGGTCGATCAAGTTTCACGACGCTGAGAAATAGGTAAATTTTTAGAATTTTTTTTTTTTCAGAAAATATAAAGCGGATCTTTCTGAAACTCTAGGGATGGTCTGTTATACCTTTCAACGGTATAAATGAACTTTTTGATTGAAAAATAAAAAGGTTAACGTAACATATTTCACATGCCAAAGTTGTGCCTCGTAACCCGAGTTGTCAACTGGCGTGCATTGTGTAGCCTTCAATTTTTGTCCAAAAAAACCAAACCTTTTTTAATGCTTGTAAGATACTCTAAACCAGGCCTGTCTAACCCCTGCACGCCGTGCAGGGGGACGCAGGCAACACTCGTCAGCCCAATCAGGACTTACCCCCACCATGGCTCCAGGTGCGTTTCTTAAAGTGTGACAGGTATAGCATTGTTCTTCTTTTTGTTCGCACGGCGTGCGGGTGGGGGTATCCAAATCGCGTGAGGAGAGTGCGTCACCCCTCGGTCAGACAGGCCTGCTCTAAACAACGAACTAAGGAAATTAAAAAATATACAAAATTGTAAAAGTTATGGGACTTGAAACAGAAGTAACGATTTTTCCCCAAAAAATGTGGCTTATTTATGCTCAAAATAACAGTTTAAACTAATTGTTTCTTAAATATTTTTAGTCCAAATTGAGGGTGCAGTATTATGTAATTAAAAATCCTGGAACAGAATCGATCCGACAAATAGTTTCCTCTCTATCGTACACGTCAAGGGATGACGGGGCACAAGTTTGATATCTGAAATAAGTTATGTTAACATTTTTGTTTTTCAATATCAAAATTAATTTATAATGCTGAAGGTTGTAGCAAATCATCCCTACAGTAAGCGATTATTTTTTTTTGTAAACAAAAAAATTCTAAGACGACCTATTTCTCAGCGTCTTAAAGTAGGTTCCCGCCTCAAGTACAATTGCTTTTCATTTTTAACGCGTTCTTTCGAGGCGAACTTTATTCCTATTTATTTTTATTCAGAGCAAAGATTTCTTACGAAAGATTCAATGTTACGAACTAAATCTCTGTCAGGGTGGGTACGCACCCTGCGCGAAAATTGCGCGACGCGATAATCAAAAAACAAAACGTCTTGATACGCTAAACAAAAACACGATCGTTTTTTGTAAACATTTTTGCATCATCGCGTTCCATTTGACTTCGACGCCGTTTTCAAACGAGTCGCTGCAGTGCTAGCTGACGCACACCCAAAAAAACGAGTTGAAACAATTCTGTATTTCGAGTTCTGTTTTCTGAGCTGTAACGTTCCATGCCACGTTACGTGCAATTTCTTTCTCGCGTTGTGCAGCATTTCTGTGCGACGTTTGTCTCCTTGCATCCTCTGGGAAGGTATTCTCATTTCGTTTTTTGTTCCTACGTGTTACGCGACGCAGCTTTGTGCAAAGACTTTTTCTTAATCCTGCACGCGTCTACCCATTCGTTAATTTAACGCGTTTGTATCGTAGCCCTAAATACGCGGCCAATTTCGAAAATAGGAAGCACGGCTGACAACCGGTTCGTATTACTGCGCATCCATAATTGTGTAATTCTGTTTTCATCGGAGATTCAACTGTTAACTTCAAATAGCTGCCATTTTCGGAAGAATTAATATTTTAAAAATTACATTGTATGTATTTCTCTAAGTATTCTTATGAAGATTAACGAGAATTTTTTTGTTTTGTTTTAGGTAAAAAATTGTAGATGCCGAATGTCACGTCTCAAAAAAGACTATGAAAAAAGCAAATAGGAGTCGTCGGTCATTTTATATGAAAATATTAATAAAAAATATCATTTTTGTTACTTTGATACATGCACGAAATACACCTGTAAATAGTTTGTAAATGAATTACTTTTTTATACAAAAGAAATTGTTGAAAATGTACATGATTTTATACTCGCTACCGTAGTCATAATAAACAGTTTTTTTCCTGGGGGCCCAAAATTATATTTTGCGGCAGGGCCGAACATTTGTAGTTCCGCCACTGTATTGTACATATATGTGCGGTAACTAAACTTGGAATAAATGTTAGGTAATTAAACTTGGAATATATATGAGAAACTTTTTATCGATCCGTTTGATAATGTTTAACGGTTTCCGGTCCGTCGACGGCACGATGCCGCCATAATTTATCTTGCTGATGCGGCCGTCGACAGTCAAGAACACGGTGGCGTCGCGGTCCGACAGTGTTCGTTTTATCGATGGGGATTTTTATTCTGCTTGAAAATAAACAGAACGCATTGATCAGGTGACTTTTTCGTTCCTCCTGAAATATTTGATTCCCCTAGAACTACTTTCCCGTTATAATAGCAAATGAACGGTGGAACGTTATCAACAAACAGTGGAAACTCGATTAACCGTCACTCTCTATTATCCGTTTCGGTAAAAAAATTTAAGAAATCTATTCATTTTTAAAAGGATTTATTTGATATGACGTAATCGATTTTGCACTATGGCAGTACACATTGTATTATGTTTGTATGTATGGACGTTTATTATAACCTACTTTTGTAATTACAATACGTTGTAAAATATACTTATACATACGTTTATTGCAAAATTTTTTTGAACCGTGTATTCGGTGAACCGTCATGGTCCTGGTCCCGATGGTGACGGTTAATCGAGTTTCTGCTGTACCCGTAAAAAGCACGCGGGTAAAAGTACTTTTAGGCAGTTGCGGTAGATGGAGAAACTATGAGACGAGAATTCCTGAACGGGAGGAACGTCGCGTTCGGGTTATTCGTAGTACTCAAAGTTTGATTGTTTAATTTTCGCATTGAGTTCATCATCGTTTCAAACTGCAAGTAGCGATCGAATACGACCTCCAAATCGATCATTACCGCGTGAAATTAACAATCGAACGAAGCGGTTAATGCTAATCGAGAAGTCGTCGACTTCGCGAGATCAGTTCTTCCCGCGTAACTTTTTCCATCGCATCGGACAATTAACCAACCCGTGAACAGGTAGGCGTAAATCAATCCGCCACGACAGAGGGAGCAAGTTTATGTCTCGAGATGGGAATCCGTGAGTCCTCGAACGCCGAGCGGAAGTCACCTGGCCTAACGAGTAGAAGAAACAAAAAGAAAAAAATCTCCGAGCGGCAATGACGCGGTCCCGACGAAAGGAGATTCGTTATAAGGGCGATTCGAATTCGCCGTTTCTTTTATTTCTCCCTCCCCTGTTTACGCGCTGATCACGGAACTAGCGGCCGATTTTACGTAATTTTTCTTAAGCATGACTCGTTCGATCGTAACGCGGTAAAAGGCTACTTCCGGTACCGCGTACGATTATCTCGACGTTAACGTCGGCCAAAGACGCTACCTCTCTGTCTGACAGTTTGTTAGAATAGCGAGCTCTACGAGAAGCTCGAAAGAAAAGCAGACAATCGAAGGCTAATTATATGGTAATTCGTACGGTGGAACGATACCGCGGAATACATAACATAATACGAGATGTCCTGAGAATTTTTTTAATACGTATGCCTACTCGAACGCCTAGACTCTTGGACATAGAATATAGTACGGATGGAGAGTAAAATATAGCCACGGATAGAAGTTTATCCGCGTACTACAATATTATTCTTCTTTGTCACGATCGCTTCGTTAAATCTCGTTTCTGGTAGTTTACGAAAACCACAACAATTTTCTATCTTAGCTCACTGATATTAATCGGTACGCCAATACATTCTATTACTGAGGGCAACACATATTTGGTGGACTTAGATCTGACACTTGTTCTTGACGAACATGTGGCATTTAAATCCAAAAATGACCTCAGTTTTTGTCTATCGCCTCAACTTTTCGAGCTACAGGATATCCGGCCTTTTTCTCAGAATTCCTAAAAAATATGCATACAAATGGGGAGGGGGGTAATTTAAAAATCGAGCTATGTTTCCTTAAAGTACAAACTTTATCCTTTAAAATGGGGGAAAGATCTTTCAGATACGATAATTTTTCGCGTAGTTATGCTTATTTGAAGTTGGGCAAATTTCATTCACCTAGCGGAGAGTAGTAACACTAAAAAAAGCTGTAGAGAAAAAACTTGACGTGATAGATGAAAACGGAAAACAGTTTTGAAATTAGCACACCTATTTAACTGTAAAACAACTGAAAAATCGAAGTCGTCAGAAATGTTTTTCAAAATTGTTCCCCAGTGTTAGCAATCGTACAACTGTATGAATATATAACTTAAACGTCACTTTCTAAACGGCTAATTTAATTTTCTAATTTTGTGCCCGAGTAAAAAAATATATACCCATCTCGCATTTTAGGAAGATCAAAAATGCATCCCACGCAAGAACGATATTGGATATTGAAAATCGTTGGCCGTCGCTCAACGGCAATTATCTGTCACCGATATGCATGAATGCTGGTGCCTAGATTTACGTGTGACAAGATAAAACTACTACATAGGTTAACCTAGCCCCGAACTATAAGCAATCTTAATGAATTATATCTCAAAAAATTGCTCGCAATTTGCTCATCAAGAATATAAAATTGCTCTAGCGGTAGCAATTATTAAAAAAAAGTTATTGAACAATATCGTAACAAACACTAATTTGACGATTTCTAAGTTGTCCGAGTACGTACGGAATCTTTTCTGGGCTCAAAAAATTGCGACCAATTTGCTCATCACTGCCCCACCTTTTTATTTGCGTTTTATTAACGTTTTTTTAATTAAAAATAATTATAAAATTTTCGATGTTTTAAGGCCTGGGAAAACGACAGTAGCGCGCTAGTTTTGAAACATGAAACTAACACCGGTAAAAACGGTTCTCAATCCAAATCGGAAATTAAAGTTTCCACGGAGGAGAGTTCGGTTGAAAAGCGTAAGCGAAAAAAACGAAACGGTGAGAAAAAGAGACGAGGCTCACCCAATGGCTTTGAATTCTTACGGGGGTTGCTTCATTTTTTTTCTCATTTTAAGATAAACAAGCAAACGGACAAGATGTACATACCATCTCCTGGTGATTCCTGTCAAAAAACAGTCTCAAAAGTCGCCCGGTTACTTTCGAATTGCTTACGTGTGCTTTTCGAAAACTCAAGTGCGCTGTACGCAACTGATTCAACACGTATGACAGATTAATCAGTGGCTTATATTTTTTTTCCCATTTCTCGCATTCATAAACACAGTAACAACGCTTCTTACCATTCAGTTTCATACTTAAGCATGAGAAAGTTATCGTTATCGGAAATTTGACTTTTCACTGATGTACAGGGAAATACTTAAATAAAGGTTGTTGAATGCTAAACAGCTTCAATATCTTTATATTTGCAAAAAAGAAAAATTCATTTGGCTCATAAAGGACATAGAAATGTAATTTTTTGTCTTCATTCGGTTATCAGTTGTTTTATAGATCTCTGCATCTTATAAATTTGTACTGTAAGTATTTTTGAAAAACACAAACAAACACATCATCATCTTACGTGTTAAAGTTACATATAATTTCTTTTTTTTGCTATATTCCTTTCGTGGACACTTTTATTTCCGATTTGGATTGAGAACCGTTTTTACCGGTGTTGGTTTCATGTTTCAAAACTAGCGTGCTACTGTCGTTTTCCCAGGCCTTAAAACATCGAAAATTTAATAATTATTTTTAATTCAAAAAACGTTAATAAAACGCAAATAAAAAGGTGGGGCGGTGATGAGCAAATTGATCGCAATTTTTTGAGCCCAGAAAAGATTCCGTACGTACTCTGACAACTTAGAAATCGTCAAATTAGTGTTTGTTACGATATTGTTCAATAACTGTTTTTTAATAATTGCTACCGCTAGAGCAATTTTATATTCTTGATGAGCAAATTGCGAGCAATTTTTTGAGATATAATTCATTAAGATTGCTTATAGTTCGGGGCTAGGTTAACCTATCTAAGATAAAACTATTATTCTTCGTTGGTACGCATGGAACTCACACTGCTTTTTTCCCTATATTACCGACCGTGAATAAAAAAGGATTCATTGGTCCAAACTCACCCTGCTTCTGCCCAAGCGTAACAGTCAGCGCCATCTTTGAACGATTTCTCCGAATCTCCTCTCCGTTAGAGTCAGTTAGAGTCAGTAACGTAACAGCGCTAAATAATATTTTGTTTGCGAAAAGAGTACTAATCGCAACATGTTCTTTTAAATACAATAATTTATCATGACAAAAATGCAGAAACGAGATTCCCGCACAGTAATCGATAACAAAACGCCGATGTATTTATTTTCTCAAACAACAAACTATAGTTATTAACACATTTTATCCTGTTCAGAGTGTGTAGCTTCTTGGAAAAAATAAGAAACACGCAAATTCTTGCTCATGTATTTCTCGAATGTATTTTGAGACATATTCTGAGATACGAAGAAAAAGTTAAAGAGTGAACATGGTAAAATAAAATAAAATAAAATAAAATCGTGGGGCGCCCACAAACTTCCTACAAAATCCTATTAACGTACTAATACAATTCTTTTATGGGAGACCCACGATTTTATTTTATTTTATTACACTTTTTTTTACTCTGTTCAGTATTTTAATTAAACACTACTGTAACTTACAAAATGGCATATACATTTTTTGGTCGCATGCCACCAAAAGGACATGATCCGGTTCCAATCCAACTTTCTGTTGCTACGCTGTTTCTTTTTGCAACCGTTTGCGACGCCGTTCGAGTAGTCTGCACTTGATAATATAACAATCCAGAGTGTTTGAAATCCATGGTTGATCAATAAATGTGTTATGATATACCGTATTGTCATCTAAAATATGGACGAGCGCAGAACTAATTAAAATCAGATGGGTAGAAGAGGATCGAATATTGATTTCAAGATTTGATCCGGACAAACCGAGAATCAAACAGAAATACCAAGTGAAATAATTTAATAATGATGATGAAGATATCCTAGTAATAAAAAACATATAAGTTTGAACTCGAGCAACGTGGGACGCCACCTTGGTCGAACAAATTATTATCAACAAATTTGTTGGACCCAAGAAATATACAAAGTAAACAAAAGACATACACAAACACGTAAAGTTGTTTTGTCCTACTTCTCAAAAGTGTTTTGAGACACGTATGAATAAAACTCCAATTCGTGGAACATAGAATCTTTCTCTCTTTCTCTCTTTCTCTCTCTCTCTCTCTCTCTCTCTCTCTTTCTCATTTGGAATGATTAAAGGACTTCCCCTACTTTTTTCCATTTCATTTGGTAATAACCAGTAATCCGCAATCGACTACCACTCTGGTCTAAGAATACCGTTGATTAACCTTCAAAGGACTTTTCGTGGAAATAAGACACCGTAATTCTTGGTTGCACCGATGTATAGATAATAACGACAATATTATTTCCAGAATAGCATACCTCGTGCAACGCTCAACAGTATATTAGAACAAGATTAAAAGTTAAATAATTGTTACGTATTCACTGTACAATAATTATACTAATTTCCTATCTATAAATAACGGAAATTTGTAGGAAAATGTAACCTCCCTTTTCAGGGGAGATATAACTTATCGTAGTGGATTATGCAATTTACAAAAATTATGAAGCAAGAAAATAAGAGTACTCGTTCCCTCGGAATAACTTCGTTCGTTTTTAATGACATCCTCTACCTCGTGATATTTCATGTGTTTTAACCGACCGTTCCAAAGGTGTATTTTCAGAAGTTGCATGATTAAACGTGCAAACGAAGTGAAAAAATAACCATGGTCCCAAATACGTCAGCGAGCAGAAAAACCTAAATCGGGCGAGCCAACACGAGGGGGAATTAGCGTGTCCAGCTGATCGAAACAAGACAAATACAATTCTCGAGATTTCAAGGCCGTATGTATGTACGTATATAGGTATGTACGTCTAGTACGTTGATACTTAGGGTATGCGTTTACCTTGTCAAGAGAAATTATAACTTTGTCAATCCACAGCGAGGTACTAAAACGGATAAGCCAAAATATTGTCTCTCTATTGGTTTTTACGATATATGTAAGAGCTCGTAACGAGAAATGTACTGTGCGCCGATCATGAGATGGCATCTGAGAAAAAGGCACCCTCATTGGTTGTAGCGTTCGAGTCCTACCTATTCCAATCAACCATAGGGACGGGGCACACGCATTTTCGCCATTGGACAAATTGCCACGCACACTAATAAACTCGTGTAGAAATGCCCGACGAAGAAAGGAAACGAGACGGTTAGGGACCGAGTGGGACAAAGCGACCGTACCGTGGCGTAGGAAAAGAATACTTGTTACCCTGAAAACTACCCCAACAAGATTTACCTGTCCCTCGCGCAAATAGGACTCCCCCTACTATAATAAACGGCGGGCCGAAAGGGCGTTAAAAGTGGGGATAGGCGAACTCACTCTTGCCTTCGGACCGCCTCAGGTGCCTTCTTCTGATCTGCGAACAGTACATATGTACATCGTTCGACAGACCCTACCCCGGCGTCTCTTGTTTATCGTTACTTATTCAAATCGGTTTATTTATATTTCCTACATTCGTATGGAGCAGTGGTCACCAACCTCTGGTACGCGTATTCCTAGGGGTATACGAAAAAATATCAGTAACGGCGGAAATCAATATATTATAATTATAGTACGCATTGCAGAAGACATGTGTATGGTGGCCGGTGCCAAAATCCTACTCAAGGGGTACACGAGACAAAAAAGTTGGGAACCACTGGTATAAAGAATGAAAATAGGCAAAATTAATTAACTGCATCAAAGTAAAGCAGAGTCTTGACAATTTTAGAAAACATAAATCGGTTTGCGTAATCGTAATATAAATACGTAAAACTGTAACAATGTACACGCATTTAACAGAAATTCAACCTTAATGTCACGAAAAAAAATTTTTTAAGCTGAAAAACGTGTGTATACATACATATATCCATATTTTACGATTAACTATAATAATAAAAACTACGTTAAACGGTATCATTGTGTGTGTTTTTTTAATAAAATTACTAACAACGGTTATTGTATGTTACATTTTAATCAAAAATAGGTCAATGTAATAATTAAATAGCATTCCTTTTTTTGTTGGTAATAATATTAATTATAAACCGAATTAGTTGGATACTAGTTTTTTGGCTTCTTTGAGATAGAATATACCCAAAGTTCGAAAATTCGAACAGCGTCAGCCGATGGTACCCTTCCGTCAACATATACAGAGTACCCCAGAAATGGTGGCACCGCGTTGAAGGTGCGATACCTACCATCATTCCAAGCAGGTTTTTCCTTATCAAAAATATTCGAAGCGCTTTAGTTAACGAGACATTAATGAAAATGGAGAGTCAATGTCGAACAGAAAAATCGAGAGGTGCTGGCTTTTGACGCGCGCTTACATTAGCTGTACTCTCCCATCCAATAAGAAATAAGCATCGCTACCAGCGACCGCATTCTCCTCCAATTGACCGCCGTTTTCGGGTAATATGTTGTTACGAACATGAGACTACTACAAACGTAGCATTTTGCTCAAGTCTATAGAGTGCTGCACCTTTAGTATGCTCCGGTGAGCAACGCTATCGTTGTTGTTTAATAGTAAAGCTCGATTCACGTTAACGGTCTCGGTCCAGTCCGAACCCGGTCCGGTCAACATCGGTAGTACGTAATCCAATGCATTTGAATCTATTCTTACAATCACATAGGTGGTCTTATCGTTAGTCCGGTCCGATCACGGGCAGGTCACGATCAAGGATTATTGAATCGAGACCATTTGCTAGGGCACACCCACCCAATCGTTCCTCGATAGTACAGTCCAACGGTCGCCGATCGGTGGTCCGCGAGAAAATGCTGGGGGTCCGAAGAGAAATTTGAACCAAATATTATTTTATTAACCTTTCAGCAGGTGTGTACTGTATAATCATTATGCACAAAAGTATTGTATTTATGAAAAAAAGTTGCCGTAAAGGGTTAATCTAACCGTCTTTAGATTTAGAATTTAGCCTCCCTCTCCAGACGTTCTAACAAAAATAAGAACGTGTTACGATCCCAAAAAATTGCGTACTTTTACATATTGTGAGGCAGGCCTGTCTAACCTTTGCACGCCGTGCAGGCGGGCGCAGGCAACACTCGTCAGCCCAATCAGGGCTTATCCCCACCATGGCTTCCGGTGCGTTTGTAAGAGTGTGACAGGTATAGCGTTTTCTTCTTTTCGTTCGCACGGCGTGCGGGTGGGGGTACCGAAACCGCGTGAGGAGAGTTCGTCTCCCCTCGGTTAGAAAGGCCTGTTCTAAGGGGTAAAGTGAATTTTTCTGATAACTACCATGACAACCATCGTAAAATATGGACTTTTTCCTGCAAATTAAAAAAAAAAGAAGTCCGTACGATTTTTTTTGCCATGTTATGGCTTATCAAAGGAACCTATGCGTTTACGTGCATTCCATTACCGCCAATGGAATACACAAAAATGCGTAGGTAACTTTCGAATCATCCCAGGTATCGCGTCTTTGACGGACTACCACCGTTTATATGTACATTTGTACATATACACGGTGTCCCATAAATGTAGCACAAACCGGAAAGGTGATATACCTGAGGTAATTTCGAGTAGATTTTTCCTTAGTGAAAATGTGCAAAACGCCCTAGTTAACGAGATATTAACGAAAAACGGCAGCCAATCAGAGTGCTCGCATAGATGAGTCGCAGCGGCAGCGATCGGTAGTCTAGTGGTACAAGCTGTCGGCATGTAACCAAGGGCGTGGGTTGATGATAATAACCCCCTTTCGAGTTTTCATGAGGATATCTTTTCCGTAAGGCACTCGAAAAGGGGTTATCTATGATCAACGCACATGCTGGGGTATGTATATGCCGACAGCTTGTACCACTAGGCTACCGACCACTGCCACTGCGACTCGTCTCCTATGCGAGCACTCTGATTGACTGCCGTTTTTCGTTAATATCTTGTAAACTACGGCGGCTTGCCCATTTTCGCTAAGCAAAAACCTGGTCGAAATTACCTCAGGTATATCAGCTTTCCAGCTTGTGCGACCTTTACAGGACACCGTGTATATAAAGTATTATTGAAGAAATATTTGTAATATAAATATTATTTTGTATATGTAACTTTGTATCCATCTTTTTCCTTCCTTCCCTACGTCCTGTGCGCAGTCTCTGCAGGCACGCCAGCGAGTTTTAGGGCCATCACTAGGCACTAGACGATTTCTTGTCGCGTGTCGCGGCGACAACGATTTTGCACGCGCGACACTCAACGCGCTGCCGTGCCGCCGCGATTCTTGAATATATCGTTTCCGCAGCCTAGTTTTACAAATAAAGTGTCAGTGGAAGGTGCTGTTGGCGTTTGCACTTACATGAATTGACGAAGAAAAGACGCCGTAAACGTCGAATACAAAGACACCGAAAAAAAAAATTCAGAAAAAAATATTGTTTTCATTTAATTCGTAAGATTCGATTAGTGTACTGTTCACTTTCATGTTCCATAATGATGGACGATTTTCTGGCGCAAAAACTAATGTTTTACTTCGAAATCCATTGCCAGAATGCACTTAATTCTTATTTCATGACCAATTGATGACCAAAAATAAATTAAAATCATAAATTATAACATAATTTATCTAATAATTTAAGATTTATTACATATTCGTATATATATTTTAGTTTTGAACGTAATAATTGTATAAAAAATAACTCAAATATGTTGTATCATATCAAAACATTTATTTGTAATATTGGACTTAAAAGTTTCGATAAAACGTAACAAAGTACAGTGTGTGCTACATAAAAGCGACGCATAAAATAAATAAAAGCCTCTTTTATTGAATGTTTATGTCTACTAACACATATACAGTGCAAACGTGTATACAGCTCAATGCTAAAGACAAAAAAAATAGCATATAAGTTAAACTATACATAAATCTAACACTTGACTTGAATAAAGACTTTTTTTTTCTTTTGGAGAAGCTTCCGAAGACTTGTGATAAAGGGGTCCGAATTGATCATAAGTCTATTTATTAAATTTGTGTTTGTTAGTTCCCGTGACATTTTTCGCGTGTGATCTCGCCGACATATCTTTAAAATTGTAATATTTGATTCAGCTGCTTCTTCGGAAAGTTCCCCGATCGATACTATTGCGTTTTTTATAACCGCAGATCCATGGATGAGAACTTTGTGGACGGAAGCTGGGAGATTGTACCACGGATATTCCCGAATTAAAAGTCGCGCGGTTTCTAAAGCATAATCCCTGAATTTTTCCTAATGTATATTGTATCCTGATGATAAAGCTTGTAAAATTATAGAACAACGATCGATCAGATGATTGTTTAATGCTGTGATTTCAGCAGATATTACAGAATTCATAAAAAATTTCCTTGCGGTATTACCGTCATTCGATGTTCCGCTTCCGCCCGTTCGTGGTTTACCTACAATTAATCCTAATCTAGATCTAAATCGATTTTGGATATACAATTTTCGGTCCATTAATACTCGTTTATCTTCTTCTGACCTAAAATGCCATTTTTTTATCTGGGTTCTGTAAGCGAGATGAACAAAATATTCGAAGAAACGGATCCAAGAATGTAAAGGCGATAAACCAAACTCGAATGTACTTCCTTTGCATTGTTTTTGCCAACGGAGATCTATGTTGTTCATCTCTTTGGCGGTCGCTTTACAAATATAACACCTAGCTGAGGATGTTTCACTCAATGCACTGCATATTTTTCCATCTACCGTAGTTAGCTGCAAAGAATGCTGAATTGAAAATACGCGATCTTTTACAGTGTATAATGTAGGGGACAAATTATTAAACTTTTCTGTGAAATAAGATTCCTCATTCATAGATTTGGTAGTGCTTTCTTTCATGAACTGAAAACGAATAAGCCTACAATATCTACTGGAAGAGGGCGAGGATTTTTCCACAAAACTTTACGATTATTTGTATTCGCGTTGGTAACTAATTGAAGAGGGACGTATGACGTAACAAACAAACTGCTATCATCTAAACTCGAATCCGTAAATGATTGTTTATACTCAATATGACCCGTACTACCGTAAAATCCCCATTTTTTCGATTAAAGTTAAATCATTTGATGAATCTAGTGACACGCTATCTAATACATTTTCTTGTGATTCAAACATCCGCGAAGCTGCATGATTAACAAACTTTGTAATTCGACTTGTGCTTTTGACTCGGACACAGAAATATTATCCGAATAGCACATCTTCTTAGCATTTAAGACACTTTGATAAGATTTTAAAATACTCCAGCCAGTTGTACTATTGATACAATTTTTAAACAATAAATATTGATACTTAATCAGCTGAACCTCCATGAAAATTGACAAAACATCATCAGCACTAATATCTGTTTTTATACTTGCATCGGATAGGTCAGAAGAATTGCGCAATGCATTTAAAGCAGAATCATCTACCTGAGACAATCTTGCCAATCGTCTACGTTTTGAATGGACACTAACTTCGGAAAATTCTTTCATAGATCCCCCTACTACGGCTACCCCGCGTGACGTGCTCGGTAGATTATCGTTAGTAGCAACTTCAGTAAGGCATTGCGAAATCCTTGTTAGTTGAACACATTCGATCACTTTTAACCAATCAGCATACTTAATCAATAATATAGATTTATCTCTCCGTACAGTTTTCCAATAATGATAGAGAGTTTTACACAAATTGCAAATGTGCGTATCTAAAGCGCTAACATTTAAGTTTTCAGCGTCATTAAAGGTCGCTAGAAAGACTACCAACACACATTGATATTTTTCTTTGATGGTTCCATTTGTTGTACGCCAAATCTCCAAGAAATGCAATCGTGAAAAATAACATTTTACTAAAGTACCTGAAAATAAAACACAATAGCTTAATCAACTATTTCGTAGACTATACAATTTTTTCCTGTTCTCTATTTCGTAGACTATAAAATTGTTACTGTTGCGTGCCACCGCGACACGCGACAAGGATTCGCCTAGTGCGTCATGGCCCTTATCCAACTGACAGTGTACATCCGAAAAGGGTCTAAATCTATCACCGATGCTTAGGTTTAGCACGGGTAACAATGCACAAGTAATATTATTATTATTTACAATGATGTTGCTTAAAATTAATTCATGATCCATAAAAAAAAAAATAACAGAAAACGCGTGTGGAATGAAACACGATAGCAGTGGTTCTGATACAATGTCGCTAAATTAAACCAAGAATAGGATAAACCAATTAAATCAACCGCGTCTGGGCGCTTCTGGCGATAACTTCATTTACCTTCCATCAAAATAACTTACTCATCTTCCCTTCCACATCCTTTCCCGCAAGATAATAGTTTTCTTTAAACCTATTGTAAGACTAGTCGGAATTAATAAGAACTCTTTATTTACTGGGAGTAAAGACAGATCCAGCATTCGCTGCAAGGACTAGGAAACCCAGCAAAACCTAGTCAGATCTCAATAATGAAATACAAATAAGATGTAGCTAAACGACACTAGGCGCTCAAGGCGTTATTACTCTCACTACAGGAATTGTATATACACGAATGCTATACAAATGACCAACGAATAATCCACGACTGAAGATTCAAGAGTGTGTCCTTGAGAGTCACGCGGTCTCTTATATATCCTTTTGGGCCGCAGGGGGCCCTTCAATGGGGTGGCATCCCTTGATTCCTCCCCGTGATTGGCCCGCCCGTGCGGGTGGTGTTGCCGGGCCTTTTATGCGTCGTCGTCTCGGGGTAACGAAGCTACGGGTCTTAGACTATCGACTGTCACCTTTTGCAGATCTCTTACATCGTGCAAAGAGCGAAGTATATTTTAACGACGAAACGCTATCAGGGCCTTTAACTTTAAATAAACTTTAAATGAGCCTTTTATTTTTAAATAATATCTGCATCTTTAGATTATGTCTGAATTATTTGAATTTTAAGATTCAAATATTCACGATTTTAGATACAAAGATACTCGAGTATCATAAATCTGAATTTGGATCTTACTAAACTTTAGCTATAATAAAAATTACTGCTTCCGAACCCGCATTCATGAAATCGCAAATAAAAATCATTAATCTACGGCGAATCAAATTTTTTGGTTCGTTCAATATCAGTTACATCGAGAAGTAGAAGCGCGAAAAATTAATCAGACACGCTCAAAGAAATATGGTTCTGGTTGTGACGTCGGCAACGTTTTACAAATTACGATTTTGTTCGTCTGTTCCACTTCAATAAACAAATAGTATAGTGCGATACTTACTGAAAAAACGGTCTAAAAAGAATTAGGCCGCGCGGAATATGGGCCACAAACTGTCATCGGTAAGACAACACTTCGAAATACACTTGAAAATTTGTGACACTGAATGTTTCCAACATAGCGTCTCAAAATTTTCAGGATTTTAGGCCGCGTACAGACGTGTAACATACGCGCGTATCACGCGACATAAAACACTTATCGGAGCACAATCCACGACGATGTTACGACCATGCACTAATACACTGGTTAGGATTGTGTCTCCTCACATACATTACACTGGGGAACAATTTTTAAACATATCTCTGTTGAGCTCGATTTCTCAGTTGTTTTAAATTTAAATCGGCATGCTGATTTCGAAACTGTTTTTAGTTTTCTTCTATCACGTCAAGTTTTTTCTCCAAAGCTTTTTTTTAATAATACTCGACGCTAGGTGATTGAAATTTGCCCAACTTCAAATAAGCATATCTCCGCAAAAATTGCCATATCCGAAAGATTTTTTTTTTATTTTCAAGGATCAAATCGGTACTTTAAGGAACCATCGTTAGATTTTTAATTTAGCCCCCGCCCTCTTGTACGCACATCTTGAGTATTTATTCAAATACTCCTGACGCGTCGTTGGATCGGGTACAGACGTGAAACATTCACGCGTAACAAACACCGTATTGCATTAGTAACATATGCGAGAACACACAATCCTAACTAATCTATTGGTGCATCGTGGTGTGTATTGTGCGATACGCGCAAATGTTTCACTTCTGTACCCGGCCTTAGGTATGTTACGCGTAACATAAGAGAATTGCCGCAGGGGAATATAAATTCTTTATATAATGAAAGTGAAAATCTGGAAATGTTTATTCATTCCATAACGAAAGAATATTTCTAATAAAGGTGATTTTCTTAAACAAAAATGTACATTCACATTTTTCTTTACATATCCAAGTAATAGACTATAATCGGAGTGTCATGAGTTACGGACGTCTCGTATCTTTTATACGAATAAATTATTATAAAAAGTAACTTGAATTATGAAAACTACATTTTTAAACGATGTTTTGAATGTGGATAAGAAACAGGATTTCCATTTTAACAGGAAATTCGGAGAAGTAAACAAATTTTAAAAGCCGTTTTTTTTATGAGTTATTGAAATCGTAGTCTCATCAGCCGTCATGGCACTGCAAACATCTCATTCCCGTAAAATAACCTGAAAATAGGAATTTTATAGCATTGTAGCATCTTTGACACGGTAGCAAACTTTATCCTTAAGATTTACCATAAATTTAAAAGAAACATAGATATATTTTGGTGCTTCTTTTGAAACTCGTCTTCTCATTCCCCATGCGGATGTAAGAAAAAGTATGATTACATACTGTTACGGACGGTACGCGTACGTGAACATAAAGTGGGCATATTTAAAAAGATAATGTTTATTGCTAAATTAATACAGGGAGCACAACCGTTCCTTCTGGGAACTCGAATACAACAACTCTTATTTATAATTTGAATCTCGGCGCCCAGCAACTAACAACTGCTTATCGGCAATGCCGGACGCCAAGAAGGCAATGAAATACATAGACATTCGTAACATTGGTGTCAGAAGTGGGATATCCAATAGTAGCGCGAATAACATTAATTTCGCGAGTGAATTTGGTGAAGGATTACTTGAAAATCGAATCATGGAAGACCCGCAACATCAGAAGAAACGGTTGTGCGCCCTGTATTAATTTAGCAATAAACATTATTTTTTGAAATATGCCCACTTTACGTTCGCGTACGCGTACCGTCCGTAACCATACTTTTTAAACTGTATACTTTTATCTATTAATTTACATATTAATAAAAACGTGGATGTGACGGTCATTACAGTGAAGCGTTTTACCTTGAACACCTTTCACGGTAAATTGAGCATATTCATTGGTTTATTCTTAAACCAAAATACACATTGGTTTCTCAAAAAAAGAATTGAATATAAAATCATAATCACTCGAAAAAATAACGACCATCCAAACATGGGTGTGATGTTTGACTAAAAAATCATTTTCCTCGAATGTATAAAAACTGTACTACGACGCGTAAATTAAAAATTCTGCAACAAAAAAGATTGATAATTCTATCAGGATTGTCTGTGTAAAATTACAGTTAAATCGGTCCATTAGTTAGCGAGATATATCGGTTAAAGTATTAAAAAACGTTACGTAAATAAAAGGCGTTTTTCTGTTTCCAGCAACGCTCGATAAAACCGGTTTAGATTGACTTTGTAATTCGGTCGACGGTTGGCGAAAACATGGAAGCACAAGAGAGTATGAAAACAAACGTCTATCGCGAAAATTTCTGGCAACGGTACCGGTATTACCTGCGCATTAGCCGCCCCCCCCTTTCCAGCTATCGGATGTTGCAAGTTTGTCGATTTCAATCAAAATTTCAGGAAATATCGTTAAACACTCACGCTCCCAATTAAAATTATTGCTGGAAAATCAATTTTTATTTATCAATCTCCATATATATACATAGATAAGTAGCCCCTTAAGATCTCAAGAAAAAGCAAACCTAATATAACTTCTGTATCTTTACACATATTTCTTCCTTAACACTTTCAGCTCCGCTTGACCACATTGGGTCACCATTTAACTACTTAAGTGGTTACGCCACTGTAATGTACCGAACCCACTCTCATGCTTTTCTAATTTTAAGCTAGTCATAAAATTAGTATGGTGAATATTTTGTACATTGCTGGAATCGTCCTGGACCCTGAATCAGTACTCTCTCGCATACGTCTCTCCTTATCACTGGTTCATCGTCCAACATCTAGTCCTTGTCCTCTTTTACTTTCCACTAAAACATCTTACTCACCATCCCTCTCACATCCTTTTTGATATATAATAGTTTTCCTTAAACCGACCGATCCTCTCCTTCCTTAGAATACTACAAACTCTTAGACAGAATACTCTTAACACCTCAATAGAATTCATTTAACACCTCAACAAAGAACACCTTCGAAGTGCTCAAGTCTCGAATATTGTGCTCTGAAATAAAGATCTTTAAATTCGATTTGTCAAAAATACTCCAAAGTCCAGTTTGTGCACAGCCACCTCATAAAGGTCTATTTACACAACTCCGTACCGTCACGGGTCCGTAAGGCCGGAAGGATCGTAAAAAATATACCGACACACCCGTCACAAAACGTCGGAAGTCATTCCCACATAGCCGTCAACGTAACCGTACTTGAGGCCGGTGGTATCGTAAAAGAATATTCCTCTGAATGATTTGAATGGCGCTGTTCCCAGTTTGTCCAGCGTGCGTCTGTACCGGCACGTCCGTCACCATCGTGTCTTTGTAAGAAAATCCTCCGATTTCTTCCCAACGATATTTTCACTTTGTACGTCCGTCAAATTCGTGGATTTTCTGAGTTTCATACTGTTGTTTTTATTTATATTCATGGTCATTTGCAGACCATAATATGGATATTGTATTATATACATATACGTTAGAGATAATGTATCACTATGTTATATATATAATAATATATATAACATATAAAATATTGTTACGAAACGAGCGCGAACGCGACCGCAAAATAGGTATATTTAAAAAAGATAATGTTTATTGCTAAAATACAGGAAGCACAACCTTCCTTCTGAGAACTCGAATACAACAACGCATATTTATAATTTGAATCTCGGCGCCCGGCAACTAACAATTGCCTATCGGCAATGCCGGACGCCCAAAAGGCAATGCAATACATAGACATTCGTAACAATATATATCTTAATGTATATGTTTCACTTTTGAAATTGTTGGTTAATTTTTAAAAAACTATTTTCAACAAATTTGTTTCTTTCTTTCATTTCTTCGCTGTTTGTTCTTCCCCCAGCCGAATACATGCACATTTTCTTAAATCTTTCCAAGGCTCGTCGACACAATAGCGACCTTTTTGCACCGCTCGGCGGAATAGACAATAAAACATCTGTCTACTAGAGTCACTCCGGCAAAAACTGTGAAAATTATGCTACGGTGAAGTTTACGGAGAAGGATGCGCCGACGTGGTCATGCGACGGACGAGTACGGACAGCGCCGTTCAAATCGCACAGAGGACTATGGGCGATGGCATTACGGAGGGTGACGTTACGGAACAGGTGTAAATCCTCCGCTCGAAAATTTCGGCCGGACCTTGACGGCGACGGATACTGAGCCTTGACGGTACGGAAATGTGTAAATAGACTTTAACACGTGAAATATTGGATAAACAGTTTCCTCGACGTTGGATTGGGAGGGTGCGAACGTTGCATGGCTTCCACGTTCACCTGATGTGACTACATTAGATTTTTGTTTATGGGGACCACTTAAGGACATCGTTTTTGAACATGATCCAACAACGCCCGAAGATATGAAGATGCGTGTATTCGAAATGCATGTTCCAATATTAGACAGGAAACGATAACGAGAGCCAGAGAATCATTTATTTATCGCATACAAAAATGCATTGAAGTCAATGGACATCATTTTGAACATTATTTGAAATAAATTTTCTCTGTTAAACCATTTAGCGTAATCAATTCATCACTTATCACTAGACTGCGGATGTTTATGCAACATGCATTATTTTGTGCCTTATTTTTTGCACTTAACGAATGAGTTAATGCAATATTTTATTTGACCCTATACATACAATATATTATACGCATATTTCACGCATATTGATCGCATTTGTTTCCCAAATCCGTTTAAAGTCAGTATAAAAATAATGCATTTTGCATAAACATCCGCAGTCTACTTATCACAAGTCCAATTAGTTTTGAATTTTCACATGGTCACATGAAGGTCATTATGCAATAGGTCATTGGAAAGGCCTTCACATTCACCGTTACTTCATGATAAAAGAAATATCTAGTTGCATTTAAAAAAATATCGATGACTTTTATATCTAAAAAAATATGACCTTGAAAGAGTTTTGTACGGGAAAGCATTTGCCCCCCGACATCAACTAATTTTTGTCTACAACATTTTTTTCTATCATTAAAAATACGCCAGATATTCAAGGTGGTCACGTTAGCTGGGACACCTTGTATATTATAAATAATTTTAAAGTTGCTATATTTGCTATGGCAAATATATGCTGAACATGTTATATTATATTTGTATGTTTTTCTTTCGGTCATGCTTAAAAATTGACGATCGGCGGCAAAGCTAACAAAAGAATGAAACACACGCTGCCTGGGGAGTGTATGTATGTTTACGCAAAATCCATTGCAATGGTACCGACGATTTTTCACAAATATCTCGGAAACTAAGGCCGAGTGACGGTGAATGTATAAGAAAAAGTTGCTCAGAATATTGAGTTTTACAACATATTCAAAATACATCGAAATCGGTGAAGTGGAGCACTTTCTGTATAATTACCTTTTTGTTTTCTTGAAGTTTGCACTTGTCAAAATATTTCAAACCGAGTTTAAACGAAAAATTCCGCAAATTGCTAGAGTTACAATGGTTTCAACGGACCGCTGCAGCTTACGCCGCGCTGTTGGGCAGCCTGGGCGCAAGTAGTATTAGCAATAATATACATTGTGCGTAGAAGCAACAAAACAGGCCAGAAAATTAAGAAGGGCGGCTTAAAAAGATAGCGAGGACATTCATTTGTCTGCGGAAGGAACAATATTGTTTCACGGATCTAATTCACTTTTTATCGGACATTAGACTCGTACTGTTTCTTCTTTTGCGTTTTTCTCGAGACCACGTTTTTCACGCTGGTAGGATAAAATATCCCTAACCCACTTGTCCCGTTTATTTCAAATTTGGCACACATATTCTTTAAAAGATTATATATCTCCTAGCATAAGATTTTTTAATACGCTTAACCATTTGTTTGTAATCCAAGTTTTAAGTTTTAATTTTGTGAGCCAAAACCGATCGGCAGTTGTACTTCCTGATTTTTTTTTATGTCGCTATGCCGTATTATAACTGTGTTATCACTGAATAAGAATATTTTTTTCCGGACGAATCCAGACCTCGTGATAGAGATGACGATCATCGGCAGTGGCGGGAGAGAGAAATTAAGTTTTTACAAATTATTACTGAATGCATGCTGTAATCATAGGAATTGAAAGTAAATCTTTATACAGTAGAACCTCGATTATCCGAACTAATTGGGACCGCACGTAGTTCGGATACGCGGATGGTGGGAATTTGTTTAATATGTACATATGTATGTTGTTGACGTGTCTTCCGTTAAATAAAATAGTTCCGTTTATTAGTTTTTATAATGAAATCATGGGTTACATAAAATTATTTTTGGTATAGATTCAACACCACTCCTTACATATCTGTAAAGATGTGTACACCGTAAAAAACAAAACTGACAAGTTTAGTACGTGGAGGTCGGTTAGCAAATACATCGAGTCTGGATTATCTACAAACAATTCATACACATATACACATATAATAAAAGTTTCTTTTATAAATTGAGCTAAACCAACGTTGGCGTTCCCGAACTACTGTATTAATAATAAATTTTGACAATAATAAAATCAGTATACCTGTAATGTACCGACCCGCTCTCCTCCTTTTCTAATCATAAGTTTGTCATAAGATTAGTATAGCCAATACTTTGTACATCTCTAGAATCGCCCTTAGGCCCTGAATTGCCACTTTTTCGCGTTTGCCTCCTTATCACCGAGTCCAACATCCAAACTTCTAGTCCTTCTCCTCTTCTACTTTCCACCAAAACATTTTACTCATCATCCCTTCCACATCCTTTTTGATAGATAACAGTTTTCCTTAAACCTACCGATCCTCTCCTTCTGCAGAATTCATTTTACATCTCAAGAGAACATTACAAACTCCTACTTAGAATATACTCGAGTCTCAAAGCATCTACAACATCACCAAGTCTTAAATCCAAACGTGTATCTTAAAACCTCACAAGTATTAGTTGCTTTATACCAGTGGCTCGAAATAAAGACCATTAAATTTCGTTCGTTAAACCTCCGCAGTCCAGTTATTGCACAACCACCTCGTTGTGCAGTACATGCCGGCCGTGCGTGTACGAGTGCTTCGACGTGTATTGATATTCGGATAACAGACCGTTCAATACGTCAATTGAAGTTCGGATAATAGAGGGTTCGTATAACGGAGGGTCTAGGACAACTCGATCTCGAGGACAACTCGATCTCGGACAACTCGATCTCGGACAACTTGATCTCGGACAACTCGATCTCGGACAACTCGATCTCGGACAACTCGATCTCGGACAACTCGATCTCGGACAACTCGATCTCGGGACAACTCGATCTCGGGACAACTCGATCGCGGGCCAACTCGATCTCGGGACAACTCGATCTCAGAACAATTCAATCCCAAAATTAATACAGCGCGATTTATACGCCTGAATGCTTAATGCATAATTGGCACAGAAGTACCGAGCTTATCAAAACATCCTCTCGGATAAATAAATTATTGTAAGATTTTAGACTTGGAACAGCAAATTTATGATTTGAAGACATTTTTTTTTTCAAATAACGTTCAACCCGAATATCGTTGAAGTATACTATCTTAATAATTTATAGTTATACTAATTCAACATTTGATTTACATTTCTTACAACCCGACCTCAAAATTACTACAGCGTGATTGCACACCTGAACGTTAATACATAATTAGCACATAAATACCGAGATTATCGAAACACCCTCTCGGATCAAGAGACAAGGGTCTTGTCTCGGGCCAAGTACAAGTACGCGAGACTAGACCTTGTATCTTTTAAATAAATTATTGTAATATTTCAAATTTTGAATAACAAATTTAAGTTTCAAGAAAAATTTTGTCAAGTAACGCTCGACACGAATATCGTTGAAGTATGCTTTCTGAATAATTTATTAATTATTAAATATAAATATAAATAATTATTTAAGTATTCAGAAAGCAGACTGCAACGATATTCGGGTTGAGCGTTATTTGAGTAAAATTTTCTCGAAACATAAATTTGTTATTCCAGATTTGAAATATTACAATAATTTGTTTATCCGAAAGGATGTTTCGATAAGCGCGGTATTTATGTGCTAATTATGTATTAGCGTTTGGACGTGCAATCACGCTGTAGTAATTTTGAGATCGAGTTGTAAGAAATGTTAATCAAATGTTGAATAACTATAACTATAAATTATTAAGATAGTATACTTCAACGATATCCGGGTTGCGCGTTATTTGAAAAAAATTTCTTCAAATCATAAATTTGCTGTTCCAAGTCTAAAATCTTACAATAATTTATTTATCCAAGAGGATGTTTTGATAAGCGCGGTATTTCTGTGCCAATTATGTATTAGCATTCAGGTGTATAAATCGCCCTATATTAATTTTGGGGTTAAATTGTCCTGAGATCGAGTTGTCCCAAGATCGAGTTGTCCTCGAGTTCGAGTTGTCCCATCCCCTCTCGGGGTGGCGTAACTTCTTAACCCTCAGAGAGCTTGCTCATCGCACGCGGTGTGCACGCGACGTTATGCACTTTAAGACCGCATGTTTACCAGTGGTCAATAATCGATATACATATTTCATATCGAAATATATATTGTTTAATCAAACAAATTAATGCATAATGAATCTACATAAAAATTATTGCATCTTATATCGCAGGGCCGAACGTGTTAAGAAACGTAGGAAAGAATATACTGTCCTTGGTAATCTATCATAACTTACACTTTTTAGGATACCAGTAATGACACGGCAATTAACACAAATGCGTCATTTATTTGAAGAAACGCGAGAAATAACTTATTGTTTCCATTTGGGTAGATAACTAGTACGTTTTAAAAACAACTTATTAAAAGGGGGGGGGGGGGAAACAGTCCGCCGAGCGTTTGCATTGTGTCCGATTAATGTCGGGCGAATCGTAAACTACTCGGCTGTTCCAATAGCAGCGAGTTTGTAATAAAAAGGAAGCAGCCAAGGATGATTACATGTTTGTTTCGCATGCATGAAATACGCATAGCGCTCGCGATGCCCGTAGATCATATCGCGACACGTTCAGCAATGTTTAGAGAGACACGATGATTATGTCATTTTGTACATACGTACCGCCGGGAAAATAGAATTATATAACAAATTCGAATAGAAGGCTCTACGGAAAAAAATGGGCCTTAATCTATAAAAGGTGCTTTCGGTCAACTTTACTGTCTGTTAACAACAGTTAAGGATAATGAAATGGATAATTATCTTGAAACGTAAACGTGCCTTACGTAACTTACAAATTCCACGTGATTTAGACCTTGTCCAGATGCCATTCACGTGTTTCACTTGCAAAATTTCCTGCTGCGCGTTACGGCGTTGTAAATGTAATTTTGTGTTTTAGCGCGGCTGCTGTCCGTTATACGTATACCTGGAGCTACTACGTAGTATACCTACTACGTAATCGCAGGTATATGTACGTACAATATTTCTTTTGCAAATTTTTTATTACTCTTTCGCTACCGTCGATTCCTTTGGCACGGAATATAGTTTTCAGCTCTTCTCGCTCAGTGGCATGAAATTGTATTCCTCTATTAATCCAAGAAAAAACGGTGCCCTCGTTAATAAATTTTGAGAATGAAAATTGTAGCCTCCAAATGATATTAATATGCAATATTTATCGTAGGACTCAAGAACGCGCCACGTCCTTGCGAATTGTACGTACGAGTGTAATGTCAGGCACATCGCATCGTGCCCGAGGCACGTCAAGAATATAAATTCACTCGAAGCACGGTCCGAGTGAAACGATGATAACGAAAAAAGTAACGCGAGCCACAGAGGAAAAGTAGAAGCGTAAGCGATTTATAGTTTTCACGGCGATTCACAATGGAATTTCACGGAGGAAACTATTTGAAAAACGTTGTCCGCGCAGAACCGTTTGTTTTCCACTATACACTGCTCGTTTACGCGTGGAACGTTAAAGCTCTTTGTACTGCGTAAAAATCACTCCGCGAAGCCTAAAAACAATTGCAATCACTTACGGTAGGTAGAGTCGTCGCGATTTGCACCGCGACGCGTTTCGTGTTCCTATCGTCGTTGCCGGAACGCGAAATCTTTTAGCGTCGTTTTTGCAATTGAAATACGAAAATTATAAAAATTGAAAAATAATAGTTTACTCGCTAATAGAAACTTCTTCATACAAAACATGTGAAATCAAGAAATGCGAGTAAGTATTACCTATTTTCAGCTTAATAAAACAGTTATTGATATTATATATCAATTCAATTATTTGTTAGATTCATTTGAAAATCGGAAATTTTTAAATACGTCGTTCCAACGTAAGAGAGCGAAACGCGTCATCGATGTTACTACCTGTATTTCGCATTGTGTCTGAACTAACTTGATTCCAACTGGCGATGAATTTCCTAAAATTTCCTATGGAGAAACAAAATTCTCGTCGTTAGCTCTAACATTACGTTCGTTCGTTAGAATCGTGAACGTTTGAAAATTCGAGCGCTGCGTTTGCTGAAACTCGAGATCAAAGTTTTTCAATACACACGAAACACAGTACATATACACATAATATCTTTCGGAGCTACGTATCACCTGACAGAAAACTCGCGAACGTTTGGCAACCAGGATGTGGCGTCGCGAAAAAAGGCCAATTTGTCAGCTAAATGGACGATAATCTATGTTTGCCGAACCCAATGACCATTCAGAGAAGGACCGACGCATGCGTTCGCGTCCTGGACGACGCGACGCGACGCGACGTATCGTCAGGTTCACGGAGTGGAGGGAGCGCGAGGCACGTGTGAAACAGCTGTAGATTTAATCAGTGTGTCGAGTAGGTACGAGCAGACACACGTCAATTGGCGAGTCTCTGCTTGCCGAATCCTTTCTTTTTTTTTTTTTCCCTCCCCCGTCGAATATAAATCTCACGGAGTTTCGTTCTATTCGCTGGTAAACAACCGAACAAGGAAGTTCGCGACGAAATTTCCATCGTGATATCCATTGTTTGTATCGGCGGGAGGCGATACTTAACTGAACTTCGGATAGAAGGAAACGCGAAGATATACATGTACGCAGATATGTTTATAGTGGTCAGTGATAGTGAAATTGTTTTTTTTTCCAATCGTTACAGTGAATGGTGTCTCCCGAGTGGCGTAAATATAATACGATACGTACGGGGTGTGTTTTCAAATCTCCACGGAACGATCGTTAGATCCATTTCTCGAGAATTATTTTATACCTTGAGATAATAAAGTTGAATCACGTTCACGGGGCTATGGGATCGTTACCATTTTATCCGACCCTGAGAAGTAAATACTGTGTCCACCAATTCTAGAATACGCTGATACTCGATTATGCAACGAGGATAAGCGACCAAGATAATTATAGAGTATCGGTACAAATTTGCAATCGCCGTCAATTAGTTAAGCGGGAACGGAATAATTGCGATGTCTAATTGCTCTCAGACGCTCGCCTGTCAGGTGCCAATGAATGGGGGTCTTTGTAAAAGTCACCTGTACCACTCGCTAATTGTTCCGTGGAGATACGTTAATTACCGTTTCGTTTGTCCGACGACGGATGGAAATAACGATACCTTTGCTTTAATCAAACCACACTTCTCGAGGATAAGTAACGGCAGGATAGAATACGCGTGACAGTAGCGGAACCAACGATCGAGAGACGAAGTCAATGTTAAAGAACTATATTAAATGTGTAGAAAAACTGCGTCGACGGGAAAAGAGCGGTGCAGTTTCTACGTCGAGCGTGGCAATCGCAGACCCTTTTGTTCTAAACTTGAAACGTTTACGTCGTTTCAGAACTGATAATGACGACGATGAACTGAGAAACCAAATTTGATTTCGAGAAACCGGTTGCACCGGGCACGAATCATGACGGGGATTAACTTTAAAACGGTGCTGAAGAACAGAGTTCCTGTTTTGAGATGGCTACCACGATATAGAGCAAACGACGCATTCGGTGACCTGGTTGCGGGTCTGACAGTGGGACTGACCTTAATACCCCAGGTACTTTCCACGTCCCACGATTTTACGATCAACGATCAACGATACCTAATTCTTGAAGTCTAGCGCGGTCCGGTGGTGACACGAACCGGATTTCTATTACCTGCGAATTGCATTTTTCAGGCAATAGCCTACGCAGGATTGGCGGGCATGACACCGCAGTACGGACTGTACAGTGCGTTCGCGGGTAGTTTCGTTTACATACTTTTTGGGACTTGTCGAGAGGTCAATATTGGTCCGACCGCGCTTATATCTTTACTAACGTACACGTACGCGAGGTAAGGAAACTCAACGTCCACGATAGCGACTGAAAAATAACGGGTTCGTTCGCATTAGATATCAACCGCGGTTCGCGTCCTCACCATTCCTCTGTCTCCGTGCCGGGTAACTGATCTTAAGCAGTTGGCACAATGGCTAAAATTCGTCCAGTGCAAAAGACACAATTGCGAACAATTGCCGGTAATCGCGTGTCCACTTAACCGTATAACTCAATAGCGCTTGAAAAGCCACTCCGTGCTTTTAAGCGCAACGATTAATCCTGAGATTTTTCATTCGATGCCTCGCGTGGTATATCCAAATTGTATTTATCTATTGTAGAGAAAATAGTACCTAGACGGCAGATGTTTATTTGAATGTATGCAATAATGTGTGCAAGTACATTTGTTTCTTGTAACTTGAACTAAACTAAAGAACTTTGCAATAATGTTTTTTTATATTTCCAATATTATAGGGTGTAAATTAGTGAACCTCGTCGGCTGAAATTAGTTCGTACGCCGGAAACGAACTACGAGTCGACGCCGCGTAACATTACAGGGCACATATTTAAATTTGCGCCTATACCGTGCCTGAATTTTCTGTGACCCTTGGACGTATAAGGGGAAAGTAGATGTAAACCGCTAAGAACAAAGATATTTTTGTGAATTTTTTAAAAGAAATGTATGCAGCGGATCGTTTTGAAATTTGCACGACATCTTACTTGTTTCTTGATAGAGAGAAAGAATATTTTTTCAATACAAAATTAACACATTACGTATATAATAATTGGTGGTGTTGTAGCGGTGTTCTTCTCCGACGCCTCAATTGGCTTACAAAATGGAGCCTGCTGAAGTGGTCTGAAAGCAAAAGAACAAAAAATTTTGTATTCGTAATGAAATTACCTTCTGGCTAATTTTAAGCTAAAATATATTTTTAAAAACTTCAATATAACAAAAGTGACGCGACTGAAAGAAGAAATTTTAAATGTGGCTACAAATTTGCCTCTTATTTAATGAAAATAGTTTGTTTAACATAATCATTTTGTACGAAATGTTAGCTAAGCTAGAAGAGAATTTCATTACGAATACAAAACATTGTTTTTTTGGTTTCAGACCACTGCAGCAAGCCCCATTTTGTACGCCAATTGGGCAAGAACACCGTAACACCGCCAATTATTATATACGTAATATCTTAATTTTGTTTAAAAAAAGTATTTTTGCTCTTTATTAAGGGACCAATAAGATGCCCGGAAAATTGCAAAACGATCTGCTGCGTTCTTTTCTTTTTAAAAATCCGTAAAAATATCCTTGCTTTTAGCGATTTACATGTACTTCCCCCCTTAAGACTCTTCAAAATTTCACCAATGTTTAACGATGATACGTCGGAACCACTATTTCTTTGCAAAACAGCATGAAATTTATCATGACCCCGAAAGAATAAAAATGTATGTCTAAGATATTTATACGTGCGTTACCGTTAACTAAAATGACAGTCATTAATTAATGACCAAGCATAAGAAAACAACATATAGAATCGTTATTCGCCTTTTAAAAACGCGTTCCCAACGCAAATGTTTATCGCGCTCGTTTATTATACTGAACAGACTATCAACTCAATATACGCGTACGAAAGATACGCGCATTCTTTGCAAGAAATACCCGTTTACGTAAAACGTATGCAATACGGAAAATATGTCAAGTAAGAAATATGTTCTTATATAGTTTTCTTGTAACAAAAACAAATTTCAGCCCAGGTCCCATAACTTTATGTATTCTCTGCAAAAGTATGCATTTGCACAAACATCCGCTGTCTTGCGATAACATTGCGTATTAAACCTAGAACGACACACGTTATTCTAGGCAGCGGCGGATTAAAGAGATCGTAAAGATGCAGACGACCAAAAATAGGGTAAATTTTTAAGGTGAGTCGTGGGCGCGCGATTAAACGTACACCACATTTGTATTTCGCATTGCACGCTTATGTAAGAAAGGCTATGTTTCAAGTTTGTAAAAGTCGTTTGCACAATCGAACCGCCTACAAGAAAATGAATGTAGGAATACCTACTGGTTCTTTTAAATTTTGATCCTTATTTTGTTCACTAAGCGAAGTTCCCTAGGAATTTCTGTATTTTCTTGGTAGCATTTTGACTGTGCAAACAAGCTCTACAAACTTTCAAACAAAGCTTTTAAAAACAGCGAGTTGTGTGTTATTAACATAGAATTGAACGTTCGTGTTTTTTGATACGTACACATAGGTTCCGTTAATAGAAAATTCCATTAGCCTTATTTATAAAACAAAGATCTAGTTATCTAGTTACCATAGAATGGTAATCAAAAATACTATTTCGATATAATCGTAGTTATAGTTTCAAAACAGCGCTCCGTTGATTAAATAATTCGAACCTTCACGATTCGCTGTCCTGAATTGAGTATATTGCAAACGTATCTAACCGAATTGTATTAACCGATTGTGCGAAAAACAAAAAATCAAATGTTTCAAACTTTGATGCCTAATTGTAAGACGACCCCTTATAGAGGAATCTGTACCACTTGTTCTTTGACGCGACAGTACAGCCGTGCCTCTCATCGGAGGGGAGAAAACAATTAAAAATAACCGTTTTCGTATGCAAAGCCATTATTCGATGTACTCACCAATTGCAGAGCAAAATGTAAAATTTTTCAAAAGTCCATTCAATACGGATGATATCTATCGAAGGAAAAAAAGAATGATCATTAGAGAGATCGGTAACAATTATTAACACAGCGGCCATTATTACACACGACGGTGGCAGGAAAAAGAACATCGTTTCGTTTGGGGCTTCGCGCATAGCGGTACCTTTTTTTATTAAGTCAGACATTCTTTCCTAGCGAGAGCTTATTGTCCTCCATCCTGGCGTCAGGCATGGTACAGTTTAATTGGTACATGGTACATTTGTAGTTTAAAAGAATCAATACGAAATTGCGGACCCAGACTAATTCCCCTTAAGAAATCATATACGTTTCCATCTCTCGAAAATCGGTTCATAATGTATAGTGGATTGCAAAAAATTACTACTGGAGTAATTGTTTTAAATCTTTTTTTCATTTGAAAATACAAAAATCTTGAAGAGCAAGAATCATGTAAAACAAAACAAAATTGGAGTGAGCGCGATTCAGGTCACAGAGTTGCTTCGAAACAAAAATTTGAAACTTTTCTTTATTACTCAGAACCTTGACCAACGAGCAACGAAAGGGATTTTCGAAAAACAATACGGAAACAGTCACACTGGAAAAATGGATGCATGAAACGATATAAATGTATGAACGTAAAATGACTTCATTTAAGAATGGTTAAAGTTATGAACAAACCCTCGTTGTTCACTAAAAAATCTAAGTAGGAATATGCATATAAAAGAAGGAAGTAAATCGGACGTTCGGTGTGGCAGTTATCACGCTCACCACCTTGAGAAACAGCATTTCGAGAAAAATGGGTTTAAAGTTTGGGAGATGCAATTGCCGAGCGGCCTGATAAGATTCTTTAAACCTTTTTTTTTGCCCTCTATCCATCTCTCTCCGTCACCTGGAGAGTGCGGTGTAACCACACACTCGTCCGGGAAGTGACCGATTTTCTCTCTTCCCGGTTCGGCCATTATGCCCTACGTCTCCTATGCCCCATCAGGGTATTAGGAGTTCGGAAGCCAGTGTTTTAACAATGGGCCCTAAAGCGGTCCATTATAAAAATGGACTTTGAAGGAGTTCTATGAACGGCCGCCCATCAGGTGGCCGTCGCGCAATTCTAAGCTATTTCTCCAATTCTGAACGATGTCAGATCAAACTCGGTAGTTTCCCGTAATTTGTGAATTTTTATCTTTCGCCTGAATGGTCCCAGAAGGAGATCATTGACAATACCTGTAAAACAGCGAAATCAATAAAAAAATAAATTCACAGTGGAGGGGCACATTGATATGCTCTGAAATTTTACTATTTAATTACCTAACTTCAAATTGTCTAACTACTTTTTGGCATTCTGATGCCCTTGGAGAGAGTATCTCCCTTATTTTCTCATACCTCGAAGGAATTCGTTCAAACGGGTATAAGTCCTTCAATATTTTAGTTACAGGATTCGTTGAGGCGTAACATATTCCTAAAGGATGCACGTTTCAAAATATGTAAAAAAAAATCGATATTTTGAAACCGAAAAACGTATATGACCCCTTAAGGCTGTTCACCTCCTCTAGCGTGAATCGTGAGTCTGGGTCTGGATCTGACTTCAGCGACGGGTAGCGGAAAATATTCGAACTACAGGCGCGTGAGGGGAGTAGAGCCCCCACGTTACTCTTTCGCGACGCAAGTCCTCCGGCCCACCGCGCCCTGTCCCCCGCTCGTTCTTGGTAACAGTCAGCTGTGCACGCTTCGCGTCAACGATACACATGTTGCCAGCCGTTGTTCTTTATTGATTCATTTTAGTTGCGAATAAGCATCGCTCATGGACTTAAGTAATTGTTTCTATTGCGAGTAACAAACGTAAGATTATAATTCGATAATTGCTGGAAAAATTCCATAATTTGCACAAGATGACCGTGAATGATAAATCACGAAAAAATTATTAACGAACAGAATCCGTATGATACAATGGTTTGTGCATGGCACAACTATCATTGCATTGCGTACAAAACCCAAGAACTCAGAAACAATAAATAGAATACAAAGAACTATCGAATAAATAAATATCTCTTTGAAAGTTGGTGACATTTACCCAATTGTCAAAAACTTCCCAGATTTCACACCGTGGAGCTCGCTGCTTTTCAAGTCCAAAGTCAGAACTAGCGCTAATCAATATTGCTAAGTATATGTCGGGAAGGCCCACCAACACTCGCTTGCTACATGCTCTCGTCGGTGTGCCTTGACCAAGTGCCATCGCGATGGAGTGAAGGAAAGAAAGAAGAACCCATGCGGCGAAAAATAAGAAACTAGCGCGATGGAGCGAATCTAAATCCAGGATTTTGAGTTTTCCATCATGGACAAAGGTAAGAGTGACGTGAAATCTGGGAAGTTCTTGTTTGTCACACTGCATCAATTGTTATTAATTATTAACGTGTTTCACGAGAACGTTTCATAAAACTTATTATGCCTAACTTTCACCTAAAATTTTGATTTAATTTTTTGTTGTTGTAACAAGAAAGTTACACGGTATAAAAATTGAATGTTTATTTGACCAACAATCGGGCTGTAGATTATACAGACATAACACGCCTAACTGCATTATAATCACTAATCAGATGCAACTACCACACGATGTGTGGCTTAAGCGTTTACGCCATCCTGAGACGCCCGAAAACGGACCGAAATTCCATCAGCACATCTTTTGGAAGAAGAGATTCAGGAGGTTGTATATAACTCCTTCATTTTTAAATATTTCACGATAAAATTTTCAGAAAATTAATGTTAGATATATGTTGCAAATTTAGAGATGAAAAAAAATTAATTTACATCCAATAGTCTCGTTACATAAAATTCTTTAATCTCGGTCTGTGTTCGGACGTTTCACAATCATTGTGACATAACCCCTTAATGGCGGTTCACCGCTGAAGGCAGTGCAAGGGTTTACACTATATGTAAATTGTTCAGAATTTCTATAAAGCTCCGCTTCTATGCGTGAAGCTGCTTTAAAACTTTAGAACGCTCTTTTATCTAAGAAAATTATATTTTCTTATCATTCTAAACAATCACGTGTGTCTTTCATTCTTTATCTTTGAAATGTGCCCTTGATCATACAAACTGATGGAAAAGTATTCTGTGAAAAACGCGTGGCGTGTTATACCCCTAAGATGCTTTCCACGGTGGAGATTGGACAGAAAGTCAAAAAGGGCACGCGTTTGCTTATTCGCAAAAGTTTAGAATGGATCAGAGTAATGTGACGTCTATGTGTTTCCCCGCTATAACGGTACAAACTTACAGATTAATCGTACTGTTCTGCCGCTGAAGTCGAGAGGCGCCATCATACCAGAATATCTTTCACAAAAATTTCACATGCCCGAAAACACGAATTAGCTCATGTGTTTTGCAAGCCTTAATTGTTGACTTATTTTAACTGATAAATTTGTTGTTTATGAGATACAGTGATTCAAAAATGTCTGAAGTTCAAGACAACTTTTTGCGTGGAAAGAAACCTTTTACGAAACGTGTGCAAATGACCAAAACTTTGGAAAATCTGTAAAAGACTTCTGAAACCCACACCGCGTTGAAAAGATTATAGCTTCCACAATTCTTGCGGTACTTGAATGTAATAACTACAAACGGCGAAAAAGTTACGATAACATTTAAACCCGTGTGGGGTTTGCCATGACCACAAAATCTACTAGAATGTTAGCGATTCCCGTTCCGGCCGCGATCATATTCATTTAACGCCATTCGTTATATCGATTAAATATCCTTCCAATTGTGATCGTGCGGCGCGTGTTTTCAATTGTTACCGAATAAATCGCTTTAAAAGTTAAACCTGTTCGGCGCTCACGGGAAACTCATTGGGACGAGAAGCGTTAAGCGTGTGTACGAGAAAAATACAATACAGATACAAGGTCTAGTTCTTGCGTACTTGTACTTAGCCCGAGAAAAGACCTTGCCTCTTGATAATTCGGTTAAAATAATTGAAGATGCGATTCGTCGAAACTCTACCTTCTCTTCTACCTCGGTATTTTTTTCAGGGGCATACCCGAGTACGCGGTCCTGCTCTGTTTTTTGTCAGGATGCGTCACTATAATCCTTGGCATCCTTCGTCTAGGATTTTTGGTAGAATTCGTTTCAATACCAGTCGTCTCTGGATTCACGTCCGCGGCCAGCCTTATCATCGCCTGCAGTCAGATCAAAGGCCTGCTGGGTTTAAAGATTCACGGCGAAAGTTTCATCGAAATCTGGAAGGAGCTGGTCAACAATATCAATCAAACTAGAATCCCTGACCTG
Source organism: Pemphredon lugubris (assembly GCA_933228935.1). Classification (NCBI taxonomy): domain Eukaryota; kingdom Metazoa; phylum Arthropoda; class Insecta; order Hymenoptera; family Crabronidae; genus Pemphredon; species Pemphredon lugubris. The sequence goes on along the minus strand of OW121816.1, from coordinate 14,707,879 downwards.
ATCTTGTCTTGCTGCTGCATTCTAATTCTGCTGACCTTGAAGGTAGGCCGCGTGTATGCGAAACTACTTCTCGCGAATGTATCGTATATGTATACAGTTTGCAGTGCGTAAATGAATCACGGTAAATCCTCGATTTAATGGATCGATAAGGAAAAAGGTAGTCTGCTAAAGACCCCAGTTAAGGAGTGTGACTAGGGCAGCGGGTATAAAATCATGTGCATATTCAAGAATCTTTTTTGTATAAAAAATAATTCATTTACAAAACTAATTACAGGTGTATTTAGTGCATGTATCAAAGTAACATAAATAATTTTTTTTATTAATTTTTGTATGCAAAATGCCGACAACACCTACATATTTGCTTTTTTCATAGTTTTTTTTTATGCATGATATTGGTATCTGCAATTTTCTACCCAGAAAAAAACATAAAAATTGTTAATCTACATAAGAATACCTAGAGACGTACATGTGGAATTTTATAAAATATTAATTTTTTCGAAAATGGCAGGTATTTGAAGTTAACAGTTTGCACTGGAAATTCAACTGTTAACTTCAAATACCTGCCATTTTTGAAAAAATTAATATTTTCTCAAAGTCTATGTGTACTTCTATAGGTATTTTTTGTTTAGTTCTAGGTCAGAAATTGTGGATGCCAAATGTCACGCGTAAAAAAGAACTATGAAAAAAGCAAGTAGAAGTTGTCAGCCATTCTGCAAATAAAAATTAATACAAAAATTATTTTGGTTAATTTGATAGATGCACCAAATACACCTGTAATTAGTTTTGTAAATAAATTACTTTTTTCTACAAAAAAAAAAAGAATTGAAAATGCACATAATTTTATATCAGCTAGCGTGGCCATACCCCTTAAGTGCCAAAGTTAGTTTTTACTGGACTAACGACTCGTATCGAACGGCTTGTATCGAATGAATATATCTTCCATTATCTTCTTTATCACTTTCTTTATTTGGTTTAAATTCAAAGTATAAAAGGATAAAAATTATCGACAACAAAATCACGTACACTTAAGAACAATCACTATTAACAGTATAGCAGCCGAGAGACTTTTATTTTTATAATTTCGTTATATAACAAAGTTATTTTTAGTAGTGCGTTGTATTTCGTACGTATAAAAAAAAGATTTAACAGATTATTCCCGTTGGATTTGCAAACCGATAAATCAGGAAATCACCGTGAACGATAAAGAAAAGTATGTACGCGTGTTATATACTGTTACGAATCGTACCAGAACGTAAACGTAAATTAGGTATATTTATAAAAGTAACGTTTACTGCCATAACATAAAGAACGCAACCGTTCCTTATCAGAAATCGAATACAACAACTGACATATTTACAATTTCAATCTCGGCGCCCGGCAACTAACAACTGCCAATCGGCAATGCCGGACGCCAAGAAGGCAATGAAATACATAGACATGCGTAACAATAATATTTTATTACATAATATATTAACGACGTATTTATTTATAAAATTCGCACGCCACGTTTATGGCTCTATTTTGTTTCAGAAATTGAAAGACAGGAAAGTCTCGAACGAAGTTTTGGGAAAGTTCCTCTGGTTTCTAGGAACTAGTAGAAACGCTCTCGTAGTGATTCTGTGCGCAGTGACGTCGTACGTTTTCGAGATTCACAACGGCGCACCGTTCCTTCTTACGGGGCACATAGATGCCGGTTTACCGCGCGTCGAGCCGCCGTCGTTTTCCAGAACGCACGACAATCAGACCGAAACTTTCATCGATATGTGCAAAAATTTAGGCTCTGGTATTCTAATCGTACCGTTGATCTCGATCATTGGCAACGTTGCCATCGCAAAAGCTTTTTGTGAGTCCTCTCTATTTATCTATTTTACTATACGTATTTATCATTTTGCAATTTCTCACACATTGAAAAGAAATTCGTACTTCCAACAGCGTGCGCTTTACACCGTGGAGTTTTTATACTTTCAGTTAAATCTGTAATCATCATTCTCATACACGCGTTGCGCTCTGGGGACTATTACACAGGGCAGCACATATTTGGTGGACTTATTGTTAGATCTAACACTCATCGTTCTTGACTAACTTGTGGCATCTGAATCCAAAAATGACCACCGTTTTTGTCTATCACGTCAACTTTTTGAGCTACAGGATACCCTCCATTTTTCACAAAATTTATAAAAAATGTCCATATATGGGGGGGGGGGGGCTAAATTCAAAATCGAGCGATTGGTCCTTAAAGTACAGACCTCATCCTTTAAAATGAAAAAAAAGATCGTTCAGATACGAAAATTTCTCGCGGAGTTATGCTTATTTGAAGTTGGGCAAATTTCATTCACCTAGCGTGTAGTAGGCGTACTAAAAAAATCTGTAGGGAAAAACTTGACATGATAGAAGAGAACGGAAAACAGTTTCGAAATAAGCGGAACGCCTATTTAAGTTTAAAACAGTTGAAAAATCGAAGTCATCGGAGAATTTGTCCCCAGTGTTATTAATTTCTTCTAAACCCTGCTAATTGTTCGTAGGAACGACCGCAAAGGTCTCATCGCAAGCCGGAAACGTAGGAAATCCCGAGATTGATTATTCGAGCAATTTGCGTACAGTTCGAAATTCTTTTGAGAGGCCTTTTAACCCTTTGACTAAGGTAGACTTTGAGACGTTCTGGGCATACCAGACGGTAGGAATTCGGTCGCGACCCTCATTGGAAACGGCGCAACTTTTCATTGCATTTCTGAGATAATGTATTAAGATAATCAAAACACTGAATTCCACGGCATTAATCAATATAATTTATTTCTTCGTATTCTGCGTTGTTAACGGACATACAAAAAATTTAACATTAACTTTCACCTTATTTATCATTGTTGTGGCATGGTCGATATAATGTTCGCGACACCTATAGGCGTCTATCGTACTGCAAGAGCAACTCTACTGAACGCCTTTAGGCGTTATCCGTAATCAAAGGGTTAAGGAGGGCGTCTGGTTTAGAACGCCTAAAATAGGGCCTTTCTTCTGAATTTTTTAATCTTTAAAATACTCGTCGAACCAAATTTAAACATTCAGGGTCTGTTTACTGATGTTTGAGCAACACACACGAATTTTTAAAAATTGATTCAAACATTTTTGGTCACATTACACGATGGCAACAGCGAGACTGCATAAATAACGGTTGACATAATATTTCCACTTATAGACCTCTGCCACCAACATTTGTCTGAAATTGTTATTTGTTATAACTGTCGTTATAGTGGGTACCACCGAGAACACGAAATATTAAGAAAGAAGGGAATGTCAGACTAATGAAAAAAAAATCAATCTCCATCTTAAACTCGCCCCTTCCCGGCTTTGTAAACAAATGAAGATTGCACCACCAGCAATTTTCGAGGTACATACCTTTCATAGAGCAACATGTCGTCGCCGAAGAAACAACACCGCCTATCTGACACTTTTTGCGAAATAGACATTTTGGTTTCTATGGCTTCGTAACATCGGCGTTCACCATTGTGCGAGTGGTCGCGTGCCGATTCCTGATCGGAAAACTTTCATTCTTAGGCATTGCAGATCCTGAGTGCTTTTAAATCTTCGCCCCATTTCAACATCGTTCTCCGATCAGGAACACTTTCGTTCGGGGTCAAATCAAAACGAGTGCTAAATGTCCACTGCGTCGCAATCCCAGATTCAGTTTTTGAAAAATGCTTCAATAATGAAACCACGTTGTTTACCCAACCATAGCATTGTGACGACTAAAAACCTTATTAGTCACCCGATCCAATGAGATATATCACTCGACTCTACCCGGTCTGATTACGCGTCAATGAGTTTTAAAAATGTGGGAGTCCATTACGCCGCAACCCTGTGGACGAAGATTGGCCGTCCTTCTCCCTAGATTTTGAATTATGCCACGCTGGGTAGCCTTCCGCCGCCGCATTTCGCAGCACCTCCAAGTATCGACAATTTCAAGCGGTGCTCGCAGGCAGTTTGGAACGAAATTTCGGTTGAGTGGTGTGCATTGCGAAGGGTAATTTTGAAAAACAGAGATTTCCGAATTCTATCGATGTAATACTTTATTACAGTTTTATTTTCTTTTTTGAATTCTTTAACCCTACCAGAGACATGGATTCTAAATGTAAGACTAGTCGGAATTAAAAAGAACTCTTTATTTACTGGGAGTAAAGACAGATCCAGCATTCGCTGCAAGGACTAGGAAACCCAGCAAAACCTAGTCAGGTCTCAATAACAAGATACAAATAAGATGATGTAGGTAAACCACACTAGGAGCTCAAGGCGTTAGTACTCTCACTACACGAATACATACACGAATGATATACGAATGACCAACGAATAATCCACAAATGAATATGATCTTTGGGAAACGCTATCTATTATATGTATAGGCTTTTGGGCCCGCAGGGGTCCTCCAATGGGGTGGCGACCCTTAGTACGGTCGCTGGTATTGGTCGCCCCGCGCAGGCGATGCGGAAAGGGTCCTACGTGGTCGGTCGTCGGGGACGAAGCACGGAAATTCTTACATAAATAAAACCGTATAGATGTAATTTCAAATAAAATATCATCTTTCTTTTTAAAGGGAGAAATTGCAAAAAATTTGTATAATAAACGTATAAATCCGGATGGATAAAGAATATTAAATTTAAATAAACCGATAGTTGCAATGTAATAGTTGAAAACCCCACATTTGTTACGTATCCTGTATACGTTACACTCTGTCACAAAATAAAGGCAACATTCAGGAACCTCGGAATCTACTTCAGATAGAAAATCCCACGATCGGGCGTCTAAGGAATGGACTGAAATTCTATCACAGTCTACAGAGGATTAATAGAACCGCAAGACTCTTTTTTATATATAGTTTCCTAGCGATGTTCTCCCATTTTTGGGGGGATATCCCACAGAAGTTGACATAGTCGAACGAGTGCAAATTCTATACTTACCGTTGTAGGGTACATAGGTAAATTGATTATGAAAGTAGTCTTTGTCAAGTATTTAAAAATAATTGTTCCTCGGTTACTTTGTGTCATGTTCTTTAAAATAAAATAATGCGATAAAAAAAATTTTTTAAACATGACTCACGATTAGACCATTTTCATAGTTTAAACCGCCATTGGCGTTTTACGGGAAATTTGAAAGATCTTCACTCGAGCAATTTTTTGTATCTTTCTCAACGTACTTATGTACACGGTGGCAACGTTTCATGACACCCGGTAGATACTTTCGGCTAAACCTATTCCAACGTCTGATCACGGTGTTTTCTGTGTCAAGTAGATTACGAAGTACTCTATCGTTCCATTGTTAATGTTGGTAACGCACTGTACGACTCGACGGTACTAAGAAGAAACGTGGCAATTCCAAAATTAAAAATTGAGAATTTTCCAGGTTTGTCGCTTAATTTGCTACGCGCGAGCACAAAATTTGGTTTTCCAAATGTATTATTTTTCATATTCGTAGTAGCGATGGATATAATCATTGTTTGACTTAGAATTAGATCTGTTTATCCGTATTACGTTGTACCCGACGGAAACGAATTAAGTGACATGGTTGGTCAATTTTCAACTTTAGGCTTAACACGCTTTTGTTCTGAGCCACGTTCACCACCTTCTTCTTTGGCAGTCTCTTCGGAAACGATGGATCTAGGGCAGGGACGGCGAACAGAGTGCAAGCGTACTCTTCCCCGCCGCTCTTGCTTCTCCCACTACTACTCTCTTCGGTGTAGGCGGACTAACAAAGAGAAAGACAACAATCTATTGCGTACCGTAGAGGACACTCTGTCTCTGTCATTGTAATGGTAACGGATACGAAAAAACAAAAGCTCGCGCGAACAAACGCGTGACAGAGTCGCTGGAGGTGGTAGCCAAACCGACCGGCCTTCCCCTCACGGGCTCTTCTGAGCCCCAGTTCGCCGTCCCTGATCTAGGGTTTACCAGTACTCAATTTTCTACCAGCGACATTGTACCTCGTCACGATAGCGTGTCGATAACTGAAATTGGTCAAATAAATCTGATTCAAAATTATTTCTTTTTTTAAGCGCGAGGACAACCACTCGACGCTACGCAAGAAATGTTGACTTTGGGTCTTTGCAACGTGGCCGGTTCGTTTTTTCATTCGATGCCAGTGACGGGTTCCTTTTCGAGAAGCGCCGTGAATAACGCTTCCGGCGTGAGAACTCCTCTCGGTGGTATATACACAGGTGAAGAATAATGACCAGGTTATCAAATATGGAACAGTGAAATTTGTAGGAAAAATCTAATCCCATTGTTTTATTGATGAAAGGTATTCTAGTCGTACTCGCCCTGAGTTTGCTCACACCATACTTTTATTATATCCCAAGAGCAACATTGAGTTCGGTGATAATTAGCGCAGTGATATTTATGGTCGAAATCAGTATACTACGACCCATGTGGAAATGTAGCAGTAAGTACAACAATTCTTTTTATCGATTCTTTTTTCCATTTATTGATTTTGTATAGATCCTAGAAAGTGACAAATGATACGATATTCCAGAGATAATACAGTTAAAAACGCTGAAAATGTTATTGCTGTAAATTAATCGTGTATCGCATTATATTTTGGCGTACAATAAGAGTAAACGCTAACAAACATCACGCGTGCCTGCATGACTTTTTTTTCAAAGCAGAAGATAAAAATCGTCAACGCACTTCCCGTAGAGACGGGCCACACGCTTCTTTACTTTGACGTTCAAATGTAGAATGTTTGAAAATGTTTATCCTCGATAATAGTCAGATTGCTACGCTGATGCAATAAAATGTCAAACGTATCGAATACGTTCGGCAAATTGTATGTACGTGGTATTTCAGAACGAGATCTCATCCCGGCTTTTGTGACGTTCCTCGCATGCTTGTTCGCCGGTGTCGAGTTGGGAATTCTAATAGGCGTGACAATTGATTTGGCTATATTGATTTATTTCAACGCCAGGCCGACAATATATATCGAATACAGAAATGTAAGTACATAATAACAATTCGAGTGGAGATTCTTAGATATTTCTATTTTAAAAATATCCATTTTTTTCTCAGACCCCTACGACGAGCTATATCCTCGTACGTCCCAGTGCTGGCCTTCTTTTTCCAGCGGTGGATTACCTGAGAATATACTTATTGGAAAGTTTAGCTAACGATCATCACAAGTTACTGAGGACCTTCAAGAACTCGAAAATCGTCGTCTTAGACTGCAAGCACATCGATAAAATTGATTTCACTGCGGCGCAAGTACGTACTACACTCCGATAATGACGCGACGTACAATTCGACCTGGACTTTACTTTCTTTTACGCCGTTCGATTGACCGAGCAACAAAATCTCGAATTTTTCTCATTTTGCCTAACCGCAATTTTATTTTCAATCAGAACCCCCTTTTTTGGTGTAAATGCAACAAATAACCGAAACATACCCGATTAATCGTCCAATGAATAGTTCAAGGAGATAAAGTCCAAGGCAGATTTGTATACAGCACCTTAGCGAGCACAAATATAACTACCCACGTTTACAGGGTCTCAATACCGTGATAAAGGATTTTAAGGAAAAGAATCATCGATTGATAATGCTACGACCTGCCCAGGAAATCTTACATAGCATACAATCGCTCTCGGAGGAAACGATTATCGTTGCAAAGTCTGACGCCGAACTCGTAGCTATTTTAAAAGAATTTAACACCATCAAGCGAGCCCAAGAAACTAATATCGAAATAGTCGATCTGTCGAATGGGAAAGTTATCGCTGGGACCAGAGACGAGCTGGCTAGCACGAAACTGTAAAACGGAGTTTTCAAATTTCACGAGGAAGTTACGATGAAATCATAAATCATAATATATGTCGCCCTAAAGCGATCAAAACAAAACCGAGGAATATTCTTACAGATTCTTAGAAATGTTGATAATATTTGTTCATTTTCGTGAGTTGAACTAGTGTCGACGATACAGTTGAAAATCGGAATGAACATTCGTACGTGTGTATTTATTATGTATATTATACGGGTTGTATAATAATTCGTACGTTTTTGTTACTTTTTGTAAAGATCCCCGGATCGGCCAGTAATATTACGCAATAAGAAATTATTATACTTATGCCTTCTTTTTATACTTGAATGAAACCTTCGCAATTCTTTGGTAATTGAGAAATATTACTTCCAACGCGAGGCGTGTGTTTCCCATGCGAGTTATGGAACAACGCTATTGACATAAATGTATATCAGAATACGTTGAGGGATTATAGTATATAACATCCACCTAGTATAACAAGTTTTTGTTTTATTTTGTAAAAACTTGTAAGTCCTCGAAAAATAAACTATATGGTATTTCTTAACGATATAAGTAATATTTAAACAAAAATAAAGCGGTAACGCTCGGATATACTGTTGTATAAAATACTGTACGACGAAATCATCGATGAAAGTAACTGAAACAACATGCTGATAAAGTCATTAAACTTAAATTCTAATGAATGACTAATACAAGTCTAATCACAATGTTATCTCTGAGGCGTGTATAGCACACTGCCTATTATATATAAAACCAAAAAATCTAATACAATAAACTAAAGCTAATCATTCTAATACTTTCGATCGGTAGGAACTCAGAATATGTTTTATCGAAGGTATCGAAATTACTTGTTTAACAAATTAAATGCTACAGGATATTGTTTTAAGAGTCGTTAAATGGCCCGATAGAACGCGAAATGCCGAACACTGCTAATACAGGTAATTGGTAATGGATGAAAAGTTCCGCATTTCGTGTTCTTACTCAACATTCATCTGTTAAAAATACATAGAATTCAACGAGTAATACTGTCTCTAGTACCGCGGATACAAACTTTTGAAGAAACTAGAAAATACATTTACTACATTCACACCGCCGAGATAGGGAACAAGCCGAGCTAACGCGTTAAGATACCGAACAATGGCAGTATTACTAATCTTTGAAGCCTCTCAACCTCAGTACTGTATCCTAATAATGTAAAACACAGACGCGTCGTATGATGTACGTGAAATGTACGTATACCTGGGCGATTGAAAAAACTGACTTTACGATGTACACACATGTACATCGAAAGAGTAAGTGCGCGAAGAGATGAAAAGTAGTAACGAAATATTTGAAGTTTGCACCACAGGGTTTCGACTATCTAAAACAAAAGGAATATGGAACTGTTGCACGTGACATAAATCTTACTGCTCTGCCATCTTCCGCTCGCAACGACCAAGGGCCACCCTAGGTGTAAAGTCTCTCGGTGGCATGTGATAAGCTGAATTGTTCTGATATTGAGGAACCGAATATTGGGAACTAGCGGAATAATTATTATACTCCGCATGCTTGATGTCGGATCTCACGTTCGAATTCGGATTGTCAGTCTTCCGTGAATAATTAACTCCGTAGTACATGCATTCTCTCGGGGACACCATCGGTGGTATGCATTCGGAATCGGTTCTAGACGCCTCGTCCCTCCTATGCAAATCCTGACTGTTCTGTAACGCGCTGTCGAGCATTTTCTCATAACTGGCAGTATATACGTAGCGAGAGAGATACTTCTGATTCGTTTGGATCTGCATGTTCGACTGGGCGTTTCTTACCACAGGATCCAACGTTGGTGGATATGAGACTGGTGTCATCATTTGAGCATCTTGAGAATAATTTTGGTACTCGTTTGGCACAGGTGCTCTGTACTGGCTAGCTCTCATTTGACAGTCCCCTCCTTTCATTCTAACGTTACTCGGCTTATAGCCCTGCACGTTTCCCATATAATTATCAACCTTCATCGGAGCGGTGTAGTTGCCGGGATTACTGTCGAACTGTTGCACCTGGTACTGCTGTTTGTACGGATTATCTTGAGGAGATGTCGCGCTAGGGCAGTTGATGGAATCAGGTAGATTGTTCGATGGCATAACTTGATTGGGGTATGCGCCACAATTAACGTACGGAGCATTTTGGAACAATGGCGCTGGATACTGCAGCAATGGATTCCATCCCTGCATGCACAAGGGTGGCATATAGAAGAACGGGTGTTGTAAGTAGCCTGCCTGTTGGATATTATTGAAATCGGTGCTGCACAGGTGCCGGGAGTTCGGTATTTGCATGTTCAAAGGATGCGCCGATGTTGCCGCTGCGTTCATCACATTTCCGTAATAAAGCACATCTGATAATGGCACGTTCCACTGACTATGCTGAGTGGTCATAGGGTGATTGTGAAAACCATGTGGCGGTAAGGCCGGAGTTTGATTATTCTGCATCAGAATGTTGGGAGCTTCGGTGTGCAACATGGTCTGATTCTCCATATTGTACGGCGGGTTACTCGTCATCGCTGGATTCTGAGAAACGTTTGCGTTGTCCGCGGGCTTTCTTGACAGTGCTTGCATACCGTTGTACTGATTTAAGTACATATTCTGATAAGGCATTCCATTTGCTTGAGCGATCGGTGAGTTAAGAGTATTCTGCGGGGCTACGTTTTGAGAAAAGGTTTGCAGCGGCTCTGTCTTCTGTTGCGACGCGTCAGAGTTTCGGAAATCTTGATCGGAACTTTGTATACTACCAAATAATGCACTATCATATTGATGAGCGTTATCAAAGTAGTTCTTGTTTTCAATGTTCTGATGGCTCTCCTTTTGTTGAGCGTTATTTGTGTGGGCCGCGTTTTGTATATCGTTGTAGAAAGGATTCGTCGAACTCTTATTCGGTTGTACAGAATTTTTCGAACAAGCCATCGGCGAATGAACCGACGTGGTAATCTCTTGAACATTGTCAGAAAATTTCACCGACTTTGTTTCCGATGTGCTAGCGATCGTTTTATTATTGTTACTATTATTACTATGTTCTTCTTCTTCAGTCTTCACGGTGGATTGTACTTCAGTGCCGTTATAAGCAGCTGGGGAAATCTGCGCATCTTTTTGCGCCTGATTAGGGGCGTTTATCGAAGTCATAGGGACTTTGGTATTGTTCGAAGTAGAATTCAGTGTTTTCGCGGGTGTAACGTTGTTTATAGCACTTGATTTATCAGTCTTGTTTGTCTTATTAGCAGCCATAACTGTCTTCGTTGGATTTGCAGCTGTCCTTGGGCTCTCCGGCCGAGCATCTAATTTTGTATCCGTGTGCAATGTACGACTTATTCTATAAGCTTTTGCAGAGCTGTTATCAGTATTTTCCTTGTGCTCGTCGGTTTTTGTTCGCACGTTTACATACTTACGCGCAGTATAATCTGACGAACGCCTAAAGACATTAGGATCTCTTTTAAGCTTCGGTGTATACCCTTGGTCATCTTTAGTATTCCTTTCAATATTGGTCTTTGCGCTCAAAATATTTGGTACAGTTGATTTGTACGACGTAAAACTCCTACAACTTATGGAACTTCTTTCGGCTCTAGCACGCTCCGAAACTTCTGAACTCCTCAAAGTCTTCCCTGGTGTAGATTGACAGTGCTGTACATCACTAGCCTGTTTCTCTATTACACTTTGTTCGTTTTTGCATGATTTGTTCAATCCATCATCAGCTGATGTACTAGACCTACTAATCTCGCCAGAGGTGTACTGTTTGTCGGGAGTTTCTGGATCGACCTTAGTGGGAGTTCTCGAATGCTTTAACGATGGCTTTACTACAGATTTAGTTCTATCGTACTGAAAATTGTATGACTGTGTCCGCGTTACTTGAATCTTGTGACACTTCTTTGTGTCGTCGGCATCATTTGATTTCTTATTAGAATCTGTTCTAGATGATTTTTGGTTTATTGAAGTAACATAAGACTTTCCTAGACCTTCCGAAGCGGTGAACTTATTTTTATTGCTAACGTCATTGTTCGTAGAAAACTGTTGCTCCTTCATTCGTGCTCCCTTTCCCATAAACGTCTGTCTAGTATTGTACCCCTCAACTTTGCCACACTTATCAACGTTAGATGTTGTTACAGGTAAATTTTTGGGATTTCTGGCAGAAGTAATATTGCTATCATCGTCTTTACTTAAATTAACCGAATCATCTTTCTCTCTGGAACCCTGTTTCGTGGAAATGTAAGATTCTTTGAAAGTGCCACCTGTAAATATGCAAATATTGGTATGGTGCAATCTTAGTCTAACGATTCATTAGTCATAGGATTAAACCTAGTATAGCGATCTGATTCTCACCTGATAGTCTTTTAGTCCTCTGTTCGCTTATCTTCTTTGCGCTGGTTTTTGTCACAGTTTTTTGTAGATCTTTCCTTACATCTGATGCAGATTGGGCTTTTGACTTTGCATTGTTGTTATTGTTGTCGTGACACTGTTTTGAGTTTGCTTCGTTGTCTACATCGTTATTCAGTTTTGGCAAATCAGGGACATTAGGACGAATAGTACCCCTAATTTAGTAAATAACACGAATTGTAATGTATATGTCAGAGATATGTAGTAATGCTAGAAATCTTTGACAGTGTACTACCTACCACTCGTCATCTGATTCATCTTGCGGGTCATTCAACTTATTCGTTTGGTCGTCGTCCAACCTAAACTGTTCTATTTGAGCAGTAACGATACTTTCAGCCAATGCCATACTGATCATCTCTTGCTCGTTGAGCCTTCCTAGGACCAAAGACTGACGATTTGGAAACAATGTACCAGCTACGTTAACGTCTTTATTCCAAACAGTCTCCATATCTGTTTGCGGTAGTTCGAGATTGGTCAAAGTTGGCTGAATATGTTTGCTTACAATATTATCACGTTCTTGTATATATAACTTTGGAATGGAACCACAGCTTTCTAACTCAAAACTATTTGTATGTAACTTCGTACTTCCATTTGTTCCCTCATTTGTTTCACTTTTGAGCAGATTATTATTTTTGATCTCTTTTCCACCTAAAAGTGTTTTTGTGCTATAACACAGAAATCGGAGATATAATTAGAGAATACACAGTCATGAAAACCTTGAGGTTTTACATTTTTTTTTTTAGTACGGGAATCTGTTCCATTATCCCGTACAATTTTTTCTTAATAAATGTGTTGATTCTTATTGTCCCATAAAATGTTGTTACGCATAATCACGGGTAAAATTAATTAAGTGGCCAATTATAAACAGGCCAAGAACAATCATTTCGTAAAACAAACATTTCGTAGAAATGAAAATAGGAAATAAGAAACTTTGAGCATTAAGGCTCAGTACTCTGCGCGAAGTAATTTGGTTAAATGATATAATTACAGGATTTTTAACAGTGCAATATTACTGCATAAATTGATTTCTTTTATGAATTGGTCAACTTGACAACCGCTTTATATGCATAAAAAAAAACAGATAGATTATTTCTTTGTTGATTCCATTTTATTTAATTTCTACAGTCATTCATTGATTTCTTAGTTCAAGCTAGATTTTGGAGTTTTAAGAGAATGCAAATCATCGATAGCAAACGTAACAATAAAGATTAGATAATAAGTTACGCAATATATAATTAATTCAATGAAATTAATTCAATGAGTACTAGTCCTCAATGGAGAATGGTTGATCGTTGTAAGATAATTTAGCAATGTAGTGATATGCAATTTAATTGAAGTGTCGGAAGTCTTTTATTTCATGGTAAAATATATATAACACGTAAAGTGTGAAAACTGCATATGACTATGAACTGTTCCAAACACCGTAATCATAGCAGGAAGTTGAATGAACCTCAGTACTCGCATTAGAAATGCTCCGATATTTCAGATTACTGTCCACTCTGTGCTGCGCAGCTTCCAGATCGTATGTCATACCTGTAGCACGCTGTCAGCAGCGTATTTGTTAAATAAACATTAGCAAGCATAGCAACGGGAAATATCGAACCCTGGTAATAATTAATAAATGACGATTCAACAAGTGTTATATAGGTATGCAATACAATCTTTATGATACGCAAAATGTCGTGTTGTTCATTGTTTTTAAACTGATGTTTATTTAAGCGTCCTTGATCGTTCAGGAAATTACATGCTTCGGATGCTTGGTATCAACTATTTTGTAGATCTTGTATAAAAGCAACGAGAAATGGAGCAAATCGGCAAGGAATAATCAACTAAAATGATACGTTGGTGTCAAATGTATGCAGTTTGTGTAACAATACAGTAAATCAAATAAGAAAAGTAAGTAGCTCAAGCGAAGATAGACTTTGGCCTCGTTTCAGTTATCCTTTAAAATTTTTCCAGATTAACTTAAACATTTACCAGTTTCTCGTTAAACTCTATGAATACGCTGACAGGTGGGCAAGGAACAGATTACAGAATGTCCAACCTTTGACATATAGTTTGCACGCATCATGACCTTATTTCTACCAAGACCGAGCCTTGATTCATATAGATTTAATGCATTGGAAAGACCCGTTCGATTATGTCTAGATAAATTGTAGATTATTATAAAATTTTTTAGTGTTCACATGTTCCTCTATTATATTATCCCCACCTGATTTAATCAGATTATAAGACGTATACCATTATTAAGAGTAATATAAATTGTAGTAACGACATCCAATAAGAAACAGTCAAACAATGCACGAGGAAGAGATAAAAATATTTAAACAGTGTATACAATATAATCTAATATAAATCAGGTAGAATTTCAGAACCAAGTTCATAGTTATTACGTATAGTAATCATAGTAAAAAATCATAGTAAAATAAAATAAGAATACAGAATAGAAAGAATAATAAAATTGAACGTACTGGCCTGATAACTGAGAACTACTTTTCAGCCATTGCATATTGTGTAGCTTGTTAATTGTGCTCACCTGTCCTATACCACACACCTTTTTTATATTAGTATCACTGGAATCCATTTTACCTATCACAAATGTTTATACAGAAACTAAATATGGCTATTCATAATTCTTAAATTATCGTAATTATTAATCTCACGTAGAGGATCCAAATGACGAAATATTGTTTTGACTCTTGATTCTCGAAATATTATTTAAGTGCAAAGGGTAACATGACACTTGTGAGGGGAAGGGGAATACTTATCGCTGTGCTTCGCTAAGAACGCTTATGACTGCTTACGACGCATTATTTAATATGGAAAGAGATTGAACTTAAAATAAAAAACAAAAGTTACTTTCTGTAAAGTATTTCTAATAACCAAATCTTCTCTTTCGAACGATTGGTGAATGAAATTTTCGATTAATCGAAGAATTACAGGATTCGTAATTGCATTTTAGACGCAGTTAACGGTGGCTAAACGGAATCCATTCGCTAAGACTGTAATTCGACAATTAAACGGGTGTTTACGGCAATAATAAGTTATCCCATTACCGTATAGATATTTCCCGAAGGAGGTCGAATCTTTCAACCAGGTTTTCCAGGGAAAATCACCGTCTCTGTCTCCCTCTTCCGCTTAAGGTGCGAAAAACCAGGAAGAACGTTAACCCACCGCAAAGGACGCCATAACATTGACGATGCCGGAGAATGCGCAAGAGCAAACGGCAAAAAAAGTTCCTCGATAAGAGCGGAGAAACCAAGCTTTTATATGCTACACTTATCACGCGATGCATCCATAATTATTTCAACTTATCGTTCTGCAATCTATTGCATCTCGCGTGAAACTCTCGCTTTGCGAGTGTAGTAAATTTTCTTAATTTAAGCGGTTTATCTGCAACGGGACACTTCGAAACACCGGAAAATCATTGGTTAATAGCTCAAATGTTTCACCAATCGGAGCAATTCGCGCTGAATTACCGACTGCATCATAGTTGGTCTGTGTACTGTACATACGTACTCGGAAATGCGATTGAAATGCACTGCCTCTATCAACAAATATGCGAACCCAACTTTCTCCGGAACGAAATGCTACCTCGGAACTTCAGTTCACCGTGGTCAACCGTGGTTTATCGCCACCATCGTCACTGTTGTGAGTTTCTGTTTGGATTGACGTTTCGGTTCTTCAACCTCTCTCTATCTTTTTCTCTCTTGCTCCAGTTGCCCATGGTATGAAAAATCGCGCAGCATCGCTGACTTATAACGCATTATACCGCGTGCCGGTACCGACAGTGAAAAGTATAATGTTTTATCGCGTACGCGTGAGTTAATAATGTCCTCCCGGGTCATGGGAGAGCATAGTGATGATCGATATTACTGAAAAGAACATGTTTTATGTGAACGAAACACCCGAGGCTAATTGACGGTACGTGTAATTGACACCGATGCATGCACTGTACATGGAAGAATGCACATTTGTGCATTCTTTTCTTGCGTATTCTAAAATTGCGTGTTCCTTCTTCGAAGAATTATACACGGATTTCTATTTCTCCCCAAATTAATTGGCACGTAGTTTGCAAGAATGAGCATTATTTAAGAAAAGAGATATGTACATATTCAAAGTGGCAGATCGATCACTGGGCTGCGAAACACTCGATTAACTCGCGTTTGTAGGTCTCAATGAAAAGGGTCAAGTAGCAATGGCCCTTTAATAAAACAGATCCACGTGAACGGCTGTCATAAGATGTTACGAAATGTAGTATTTATTACGAGCAGACTGTCCAATGATCCGTGAAATAATAAAAAAGAGCGCCGTACGTTCGTTTAACCTTCTGGCGCCAGTAAAATCGAGCCAGTCAATTTTACGCTTTGTGAATTATGCAATTGTTAAATGGCATGAAGGTTATTGCACTGCAATGATTTGTGCGTTTCAGTTTCGCGCGCGTTTTTGTCCTGTCGAAACTGGAAAGGAATGCCGAGTGGAGATTTAAGCTCCGGTATGCACAAAAATTTGACCGTTATTTCTGAATTGTTCTGTGAAACAAAATAACATTTTGTGACTATCGCTCGTTTTGTGTTGATTTTTTCGAACGTTAATACATCATTTTGTACAATCCTGTTTGTCTTGTACTTTTTTGCAACCGTTCTCGAAATTAGTACAGCTCTATTAGAATACGGATGATATCCGCATCGTTGGACGATGACGTACACAGTCGTTTACATAAATATTCGGATACTTAAAAATTTATCATAATTTTTTGCACAGTCCACTGGCCAGGATGACATTTAACGTGGGCTTTGTCCAAATACTTTCATACAATTAGCTCAAACATTGAAAATGATCGTAGTCAAGTTTGATATGCCGTTTCGAAACAGAAACATAGAAAATTCCGTTTGTAAAGATCGTTAATTTGCGCGTGTATGCTGAAAGTTTAATTTGAATTCGTTCATCAACTGAGACGCAACATTCTGCCCAAAAGGATAAGACATCAGTGGATGAACCAAATGTTGAATCAAATTTTTGTTTCAAGTATGTAACATTTTGTGAATTTGGTTGTAAACTTTCGAGAATTTCCAATTGTCCAAAATTCGGTTGAGCATGATAACTAGCACAATGTTTGAAATAAGATCACACGAAATGTCATCGTGGTTGGTGTATCTCGTAAAAAGTTATGATAAACTTATAAGTACTCGAACATTTATGTGAGTCACTGTTACATAATACCGTTGATGGAAAAGTGACACAATTCGAAATGAGCCATTTATGGTAGAGCAATTTAAAAATTCTATACCGAAACACTGTTTCAAGTCGGATACCGAGTATGTATAACTTCACTGTTTTTCCATCTCATGGAAAATTCAATAAAAATGCTGCTTCGTAAATTGTGTAAAGCAACCCAAAAATATTGCGTACGGACAGATGAATTAAAGTCTACAAGTACCAAGATTAAATTCTCCACGGACAGTAGGTGTGTTAAACGGTTAATAATCGGTATTATCCCCGGTTCAGGCAAAAAAGTATGAAGGCTAATACCAACTTTTCCTCGGCCAATGTGTTTTATTTCATAGCAGAGTATATAAGCACCTGAAAGTCCCGTCGTCTCTTTCAGTTCTTTACATTACGATCCGCGAACGGTTTAACTTAAGAGAAAATTAGTTTTCGTTTTTGGCATCTTTCGAAATCACAATTTTTTCGAAGACGGACAAAGACTCGCGCGTGTGTTTAATTCGTTCGTACTTTAGTGAAAGTCTCAACTTTCACGAGCAAAAGTAATTATTTGGCGAATCATCGTCATTCGCACATTTAATAATTTCCTTCAGACTAAAATATAGTGCATTTTAGTATTTGGTGTACAGATTTTGAACTGGTTGATTTATGTTAGCCTAAAAATGAATATGTGAAATTGTACGATGTGCACAGTGATTCCCTAACTGAACGTTTGAATAAGGTGAAGCCAGAAACAGCTAAACAAAAATTTGGCAAGGTTAAAGCAACGAAGACAGTAATTTCTCCCGATCTACATTCTGCCACCTTCATTTGGTATTAAAAATTTTAGTAACTCTGTGTTATTCAAAAGACAGTCATTTTAGAATGTATCAATAACACAATAACGAATAATGGCCAAGCGTTACGTATGGTTAAAAGTACGTTCGTTTTTCCTGAAAGCTTTTTCTTTAACCCCATCGAGAAACTATGGTCTTGTTAAAAAAATACAACCGTTATACCTGCAAAAGTTTCAACTACGTTGGGTCGTACATACGTTGATTTTAACGACATGACCGTTGTTTAAAATATTTTTTAATGCAAAACTACCAGAATAGATCGAAAGACTCTTCATGTTCCCTGAGTTAAAAAAAAATGACAGAAACTCGCATATCTCTTTCGCGTGCAATCGTACAATTAAAATAAAGAAATGAAAGTGAGATTTTGGATTTGATTTTCGTACTTTCTCCGAAGGTACGTGATTGACAATGGCGTTCGATATAGACCGTCGGAAAGTAAAGTCGAGGAGCGACCAATTAAGCAAATTAGCGCGGAAACGTATACCGATCTTAGCCTGGTTACCAAAGTATAATTCCGAAAAACTCTTTAACGATGCTATTGCTGGCATCACTGTTGGCCTCACCGTTATGCCACAAGGCCTTGCTTATGCGACTTTAGCTGGCTTGGAACCACAGGTACGACGTATTCAGGAAAACTTATTTTTTCCCTAATAAAGCAGGCTACGCAACTTTAGTTACAGCTGTGCGATTAGACCGTACAGTTTTATCTGTGCAGATAAATCGTTCTACGGTAAGGCATATACACCTTCAGTTAAAACTGAGCGATTTGACTGTACAGTCGGAATTATACAGTTCGTATATTGCCGGGAGAGTTCAACAAGATGGTTTTGATAGATGATGCTCTAGCAATAATCGGGTTCATATGTGTAATAAGAAATAAACAAAATACAAACGTAACTTGTGATATAAGCAGTGGCTATTAAAAAGAAGTGAATATTCACATACGAATCCAAAAGTTGACTCCAACGACGATGCAACGAAACTAAGTAACTACCATTTGTCTTCAAATGCTACGTGTTAACTGCACGGTTTAATTGAGTTTAGTTGGCACAGTTTTATCAATATGTATTTTCAATTCATTTGCTATCGACTGTACAGTCTGAAAACTGCGCCATTTCAGTCTACACACGTACGATTTATGCATCTGTACAGATAAAACTGTACAGCTAATCGCACAGTTTTAACCGAAGGTGTGTATGCCTTACCGTAGAACGATTTATGTGCACAGATAAAACTGTATAGTCTAATCACACAGTTGTAATTGACAGTGTGCAGCCCGCTTAAAATTTAAAGAATCAAGGCATTGACACTCGAAAGGATTGAAGTGTCGAAAACCGAGTATAACGATAACAAAGGTTTTTAACGAGACATTGTTTTAATAAAGCACAGAAAAGCAAACTTTATTTATAAACATTCTTGTTGAAAAAACAGTATTGTGCATTAAGGCAACATTTTTCAAATATCTTGTATAGAAAACACGTTAAACAATTGACTCGTTTGAGTACAAGATTTGGCATTATTAACATTTGTTTAAAGACAAAATGCTGTGCGCAGTTACTAGACCTTCTCAGATCGAGGTGTATATTATTTTCCATGCTATTTGCAATGGAATTTACATTCGTTTCTTGATAGAAAGAAATTTTCTGTGTTTTTGGCACTTACGTCCTTTACCGTGACAATATATCATTGCAATTTGTAATTCTATGAAACATATAAATTTCCAACTGTTCTGTATTAATAACATTTGATTGTAGTATGGTCTTTATTCGGCATTTATGGGAGCTATCGTATACGTAATATTCGGATCATGCAAGGATATAACGATTGGGCCAACCGCGCTCATGGCATTAATGACACACGAACATGTACAAGGTCGAAATGCAGACTTCGCTATACTTCTTGCATTTTTATGCGGCGTTTTACAATTATTGATGGCTTGTCTGCGTTTAGGTAATTCATTGCTGCTCATACAAATTTCCTAACGTGTATATTATTTTAAATGCGTGGTTTGTCATAGCTAAAAGTATTGTGTTACAGGTGTGCTCGTAGATTTTATATCGGTGCCAGTCACCGTTGGTTTTACTTCCGCAACGTCGGTTATAATTGTGGTTTCCCAACTTAAAGGGCTCCTAGGGTTAAAAATTTCTTCCAGAGGATTTTTAGATACTCTGACGAAGGTTGTACAAAACGTTGGAGATACAAATCCATGGGATGCTGGAATGAGTTTCTCTTGTATCGCAATTCTGTTGCTATTTAGGGTAATAAAATAAAAGTTCCATTTAACGATCAAAATAACAAATAGTGAAAACCAATGGAAAATTTTGGACTTTCAGAAAATGAAGGACATTAAATTCTGTCCTGGTAAGGAGAAGCCTAATAATTATCAGAGAGCTTTGGCAAAGATAATATGGTTGCTCTCGACAGCGCGCAATGCTCTTATAGTCATTGTTTGTTCCATTGTTGCTTATAAACTAAATTATACGGAATCTGCGTCACCGTTCATTCTTACCGGACCGGTAAGGTCGGGCCTTCCAGTATTTGGTCTTCCACCCTTTTCTACGCAACTTAATAATCACACGTTGAGTTTTACCAAAATGTGCTCGGAACTAGGCACATCGATATTCTTAGTACCAATAATTGGGGTACTGGGGAATGTAGCGATTGCAAAAGCCTTTGCCAATGGGGGTAAAGTGGACGCCACACAGGAGTTAATTACCCTTGGAATTTGTAATGTTCTTGGATCTTGCGCAAGTGCAATGCCAGTTACTGGATCTTTTAGTAGATCAGCAGTAAACCATGCCAGTAACGTAAAAACACCGATGGGTGGCCTGTACACAGGAATATTAATTTTATTGGCTCTCAGCTATCTTACGCCATATTTTTACTTTATTCCAAAAGGTATAAATTTTTCTTTTATCTACTTATTTTCTATTTACATTCTCGAAGAATCAATAAGACAGCACGTCGACATTGTCTCTTTCCAGCTTCGCTGTCTGCCGTTATTATCTGCGCAGTCATATACATGATTGAGTACGAAGTTGTAAAAGTGATGTGGAAATCGAGTAAAAAGGATTTGATACCCATGTTTGTCACGTTCATGTTTTGCCTCATTATTGGGGTAGAGTATGGGATTTTACTGGGGGTAGGCATAAATCTTGTATTTCTATTGTATCCATCTGCAAGGCCTACGATACACGTCGACAAATGTATGGTAAGTAACACCCTTTAAACGTTTAAACGATCAATTGCAGACTCAATTACTAATCCACCTAACTAGAAACATACGTCTTGTTTCAACGCATCGTAGACCAACTCTAGGGCAGAATATCTTTTGGTGACACTGGGAAACAGTCTTTATTTCCCTGCGGTAGACTTTATAAAAAAATCAGTCGACAATGCCGGAATACGAGAAGGTTCTCGTCAAGTACCAGTTGTAGTTGATTGCAGATACGTTTTGGGAGCAGATTTCACAGCTGCCAAGGTAAAGATCTATTGTAATAAAACACCAATGACCACCCCACGAGTGGACGTTATTAATGTATTTTAATCCCTTTGAAACTTAGGGAATAGCTACGTTGATAAATGAATTCAACAATCGAAAGCAAGGTCTATATTTCTATAATCCGCGAGCAGATGTTGTTACCGTATTGAAAGGTGCATGTGGAGATGAATTTCAATATATTTCTACACAGGACGAGTTATCATACCTATTATCAACGAATCATGGTTGCGATAAAAGTATTTATGAAATATTGTTTGTCATGGCAAAAAGGAGTAGCGCTACACCCATTTTCTATTAATATTGCAATTTTAGATAAATCGTCGCAACAACTATTGGAAGTGACACGCGGCAAATCGCACGAATCATTAATGCTGGCCAATCCAGAAATCGTTCATCGAAATGCACGTACTTCCTGTCACGAACTTAGCGAAGTCACAACTACATTGTTACACGCGACTGCTAGTTAACGAAGGAATACAATGAATACACCGGATTTCGAAGAATTTGATATTTTCATCGAATCGAAGTTACAAAGTTTAGGTATCTTCAACACTTTCCATTCCCTTTTAAAAGTGTTTTATTCGAGTTTCTCTATTTTACTTCCGTTTCTAATTTAACGGGAACGAAGAACAAGTGTATAGTTTCAAATTTAGTAATTTTTAGATACGGCGAATACATAACGTAGAATGCCTGGGTCTACGCGTTGGGATGAAAAATATTGGAATTGAAGGAATCCGAGGCTGTGTTTTGCACATTGTGTTTAGAAATTGCGTACGTCAGTATTAAATAATACGGTACTCGTATGATTAATTATAAGAATAATATTTATTACTGGATGTGAATTTTGGTAAAAAGTTTCTAGCTACGCGTATACACTTTAGGAAATTATATACATACATACATACATACATACATACATACATACATACATACATGACATAATTGTAATCTTGAAAGTGTACATATACATTATACATTTATGTATAAGTTTAAATGAAGCGTATTGTTATATCTTGCTTTTTTACATTGGTTATACTCATGAGAAATAAATAACATGACACAATTATGTGTTTGCCAATCCTCTACAGCAGGCCTGGGCAACCCCTGCTCTTTGAGTAAAACGGCAACCCGCTGTGCATCCCCACCATGCCTCCCGGTGCGTGTCTAAGAGTGGGACAGGTAGAGAGTGCTGTTCTTCTTTTCGTTCGCACGGCGTACAAATGCTGAGGGGTAGGGGTACCGACATCGCGTGAAGAGAGTGCATCTCCCCACTGTTGCCCAGGCCTGCTCTACAGTAATACCCATACCCGAAGTTATGCGATAAGTTGGTCCGACGAGAATCGCGTAATTGGGGGTACAACTTTGCATATAAATTAATATAAATTTTTGTTTAATTGGGACCAACGTCTAATAAAAACACTATTTCGGAAGAAAAATATTTACCGAAATTTCAGGTTTTTATACATATTAATACAAAATATTAAAAACGTTAATGAGTTACGAAAACAAGTTATTACGATGACGAAGGCTTCGTAAAATGTAATAAAATTGTCTGGCGACACATTGCCTTTTTTTGTGACGCAGAATTTCTTCGTAGCAAGCTGATAATTTCTGTACTCCTTGCTTTGTAGTTACAAGTTACAGCACGTTCTTCCTTTAAGTCTATGCATTGCAAACTTTTCTTACTAGGCGCAGGAGAGTCAGATTTATTTCGTTTGGACAACACAGCTTTTTAAGGGTTTAGAGAAAGTATAACAAAACAATCTTAATTTTCGTCGATCATAGAATCGTAATAGCGTGCGTAGTATCACAGCAAAGGAAACAAAAATCAAGACCCACGTAATTCCAAGTTTGCATAAATCGGGGTATTAATGTATTTGTTATCTGTCAATATTTTACTGAGAAAGGTAAGTTTAAAAGGTAAGTTCATTGATTTATAACCAACAATTTTATTAAATGTGAGAATAATTACATTGTCTTTCCAGCATAAGTAAATTAAACGTAATAAATAAAGATAATCATTCAGAGAAATACACCGCCGGTGAATGGGTGTACATACATTTGCGTCTGCTGTCCATCAGTTTCAAATTACGAATATTTGTATTATTAGATAGATATTATAACTTTAATATAACGCTATATATATATACACAACTTACGTAAAGATTTATAAATTACAGTCTTGGCTCGAGCGTAATGTAATTACAAAGGTGTAACTAAACTAAATGAAAGTATTGCACAATTCATCGAACGCATGTATGTAAGTACGTATCATCGGTCCATCACCAAATTATCTTTCGATCGCAATAGAAACGTGCATATATGTTTACTGTAAATATCACCGATATTAATTATAATATAAATTACACTCCTAATTTTTTCGATAATACTCAAGTATTGCACGTCGGTGTTTTGTATTCGTTAAAACATTTAATTACAAAATACTACAAACGGTATATACGCTATGCCGTAACTTCGACTTCTTCCCCAATTGGAAATATTCAAAGACGAGAAAAACTGATGAGACATTAAAACAGACGTGTAGAAATTTGTTCATAACGAAAAATGTACAAAAATATACATCGCTATTCTACTTTCCAATACAACATATCCTCTGACGTTTTTATAAAATAAGTACCAGTAATAATTCATTATAACTTAAAATGCCAATAAAATCGGAGTAACTTTCTATTTAATAAAGTCCCGAAACAATGTCAGTGACTTTTCCACGTTTTCCAATAACAGCGGAAGTCGTGTTTCTTCTTCCAACGGGACTTTCCTTCGCCTGCTGATTCCCCGAATATTTCGCGGCGTTAAATCGATGTTTTCCAAGGCCAAAAGTATCGTAAGTTCGGCCAGCGAAGATTCCGGAGTCTTTTGATCTATTGGAAAATTGATGATCGATACTCTCTTTCTGGCAGAGCGAATTCCGTCCAATTCCATTCTTCGAGAGTATTATCGGCGAACAATCCAGGTCCAATTCGTTATTCTTTCGCGCGGAATTCAATTGATTCTGATAATTCCATTCGCGATTCCTCCGTTCCTCGTACAATTCGTCGCTTCTCAGTTGTTTGTTGTTCGCGTTTCCCGAATAGAACTCGTCGTTCTTCAAGTTGTTCCTTCGGAATTTCTCTTTCCTCCCTTTCGCGTCCAACTCAGAACAGCTTCTGGAGACTTCCATGTTACTCGATTTCGACCTGATCAATAATTGTCTGTCCTCCCGAGATTTCTTCGTCTTTACTTGATAACGGTTTCCACCCCATTGATTCTTTTCCTCCGTGATGACAATGTCGACCATCGAGTCTAAGCCCTCGTCGATTCTGTCCAACGATTTGGTCAATAAACTGGGTGACTTGGGTGCATCGCTGGAGGACCCTGGTCTTCGCGTTACCAATGGTTCCAGATTGAAATCCGTGACGTACATCAATCCACTGTCGCTTCCACCCCGGGTGGAATATTGATCTTTCTTAGCGACGTGAGATACGTGATGGAAGGATTCGGATCTACGCATTCTGGACGTCGAGGCGTCCTCGGGGAAGAAACGATGCTCCTGCTTGCTAAGGTTCTCCGAACTACCGGGTCTGCCGTAGTTCTGAAGGCTTCGATGCTCGTCGAAGGAATTCAAACTCTCGAATTTTCGGATACGACACTCGACCCTGCTCCGCGCTGACCTCCTCGAACGTGGACTCGAAGTACTCGACCCTAGATAATCGTGACTCGCGGATCTACGGAGATGTTTTCTCTTTTCCACTTCGCTTCTGTACTTGGGACCGTGTCTATGAGCCGCGGATTGCCGGTCCGTTTGTCCGTAACCATCGATTTCTTTACCAAATACTTGTACCTTCGTTTCCGCGGTAGCTCTACTTCGTGGTCCGCTCGAGGTCTCGTAGGTTCTGATCGTCTGCCTGTCCTTCGCCTCGCTCTCGCCGAGGTAACGCAGATCGTCGAAGCTTTTCCTTAGTTTCACGTCGTTCCCAGTTCCGTCGATCGATGCAACGCCGCCGCACTTTCTCGATTGCGTCTGAAAGTGATCTATAACGGTGGTGGTGGCAACCTGTCCGTCGTAGGTTGGATTTTTTCCGTTATACTTTAATCGAGACGCGCTCAGAAGGGAATCACTGCCGTCGCCCAACGTTTCCTCCTCGATCTCCTCGTCGTGGGAGTTGAAAGTTTCCTCGTGATCGACAAAATCCCCGTGCCTCACTGCCATGATATTCGAGAGACACGGCGGTGTTCTTCTAGGTGGTTGAGGATGCAAAATGGTAGGCACAATCGCATCTTCGACGTCCGGTCCCTTCACCACGATCTTCACGCTACCCTCAGCGGAAGATTTCGAGATCCTTCGCGGCGATCCAGCTGAGCTCAATCTCCTGGTGGCACTCGAGTCGGTGCTGTAATCTCGATCGTTGCCAAAGTACGTTACACGTTCGCCTTTGATCACACCGCGGGACACATTTGAATCGGCGTTAGACTCGAGGAGCTTTGTGTCCGTTCGGCGATGATCTCTCGGCACCGCTTTCTCATACAAATAGCTCTCGGAATTGCTCAACGATACTTTCGAGTTTGTTCTGTAGAGCGTGTTCTTCGGGGCATGCTCGTTACGGGAAACTTGTTCGTCCGCGACACGATCATCTCTCCGACGTTGGTCCTGCCGTTTGTCACTGAACTCCTCTTCGGCATCTTTCACGATGATTCTCAGCTCCTCGATCACGTCGTCTATCGTCGTCTCCTGATCGTTGTCCCGAATAGGAGGAACGATCTGCCGATTACTCGTCCGTGGTCGATGTTTCGTATTCTCCGGACTGCTCGATCTCTCCGACGAACTGATACCCTCGTCCTCGGCGTTCGACGATACCTTTGGCGACTTTATCGCACCGAGAACAACCGGCGTCGTCGACTTTTCCCGATCCTCGAGATTGTAATTATTCAGCTTTTCCAGTTGAGACTTTTGGAGTTGAGCCTGCAGGGAAGAAACCTTTTTGCCGAGAATTCTACAGGTTTCCTCGGCACGTACGACTCTTCTCTGCAGGGCGTCCACGTCGACACAGTTGTGCGTCCATTTCTGAACCTCCTTATGTAGGAGATCGTTTAAAGTATCCTCTTCCCTGCCGTCCAACTCTTTCAGCCACTCTTGAAGGACCTGCGGCTCTAATCCAGCTTCGCAGGCTTCAGCCTGAAGTGAAATAAACGAAATTTTGTTCAACGTAAAATTGAAGACATTGATTAGCTCTCACTAGTAATTATTAATTTCTAAGTTTTTAAAGTTCAATAAACACGTCGTCCTCTCCTCCCGGGTCCCACGACCTCTTTTCGATTTCCTTTTTTTATCTTTTTACTCTCCTCTTGGCACGATTCCGATAACTTTGGCGGCTAAAAATTATGATGTTTTTAGATAAAGGCCATCGATTACAAAAAAAAGGTTCTCTACGGAAAATCGATATCTTGAATATTTTTTGTAATTGAAGTTCAGTCAATTACAGCAAATATATGCTAAATGTGTTACATTATATTTGCTATATTTGAAAGGAAAAGAAATGGTGTTTATGATAAAAAAAAAACGAAAAAATATATTACTTATTTGTTCATTTATAAATGATGTTCATAATTTCGAAATTGATTAAGTAATAATAAAATAGATAAAAAAATATTTTATTTCGACATCTCGAAAAATATTCGAGATATCATTTTTTGATACAGCACCTTTTTTCTCGACTCGATAAGCTTTATCTAAAGACGTAGTTTTTTGTCGCCAAAGTCATCGGAATCGTGCCTTCCGACGCTTCAAAGACTTTGTATTTAAACAAAAACGTTTCACATTCACTAGCTATCTTTATTGCTAATTTGTTCAATTAGTATTAATATTTATGCAGAATGTCCCGAAATAGCCGTGAAACTCGTTTGGGTTGTATTCTCGATGCAACGTTTTGAGGGAAATACCCTGATCGCCCTTTTCAAAAGGTCCATTTTCTGGAATATTTTGTGAGGATTGTTCTCGTATGCGAGTTTTGCAATAACGATTTGTAGAGATATGTTTGACAATTGTCTAAGAAAGACAATATGTTTTTTTTGTTTAATAAATTTGAAGAGTGTGGGCGGGTAGCGACGGCGCGGGTGACACTCCAAAATTACGGTTGACATGATATTGTTCATTCCGAAAGTCGGAAACGAAAAAGTTTCGAGGGGTTCAAAATACTCAAAGATTAATTTTTATTTGTGAGAGAATTATTTTATTTCCAAATCGTGATTTTACCTGAATGTACAATCTGGCCTGCGTTCGCGGGGCAGATTTTAAAAACGTGTTCAAGAAGGAGACTCCTGCGACTCTCAGGGCAATCGCTGCTCTGGGAGCCAGGAGCGCACCAGCCAGGAATCGAAATCTACCGCCTTCTCCGTATTTGAGTCTGAGCGTTGACACGGCTTCCGAAACTGCAGCGTGGCCAGCTGGTGCCTGACAAACCTTTGTCAATAGCTGTAACGAAGAAAATTTTTTAAGAGAAATCATAAGAAAAAGTATTTTAAATTGAATTTTGACGGTGAGATTGGTTATCTCTCGCGGCATTGTCGCACGATGAACATATACAGGGTGTTTATTTTAAAACTCTCCTGTCGAATATCTCGAAAAGTATGAAAGATATTAAAAAAGTGTAAAACACGTGTCCAAAGATTTCGAGGGAGAAAGAGGAGTGCGGTATCAGTTTTTTATTTAGATCTTGAAATCTTTGGACACGTGTTTTATACTTTTTTAATATCTTTCATATTTTTCGAGATATTCCACTGGAAAGTTTTTAAGTAACCCTCGGGAGCATTATCGCTGTCCGAGACAATGGTAAATAATAACATTAATGGTAATTACAGATATGATTCAAACTTTTATATTTTACCTTCAAATACAGTAGAACTTCGATTAACCGTCATCATTGGGATCGGGACTATTAGGGTTAACCAAATAGACGGTTAACAGAAATTTTGCAATAAACGTATGTATGTATGTATTTTATAACTGATTATAATTACAAAACTAGGCTAAAATAAACGTTTTTAAACCTTTTTAAATTAAAAGTAAATCTTTCTAAAAACGAATAGATTTCTTACATTTTTTTACGATGACGGATACCAGAGAGTAACGGTTACTCGAGTTTCTACTGTATATGCATTTGTTGGAAAATATATGTTCTTACGAACTTTTTATAACCGATGACAAGTAACTTAAAACAGAATGTTTACAATGAGGTCAAAGCGTTAATCTAAGCAATAAACGTGAAACTGAAAAGAAATGATTTCACAAGTATCTTTTACTTTACATATTTATCAAAGTGAACAGTTCAATTCGATCTTCTAGACCCAGTGTGTTTTCAGGAAAAACGATTCAATTGAACCTTTAATCCTACCACGTCTATAGACAAAATATGCAAACAGGTTAACGAAACCGATAGAGCGAAATCGTACGACCGTTATTTCATCTTTCCGCAAGTCTCGAACACTTAACGTAAAATTTGCGTTCCATCGCAAAACTGACCATTTTTATGAAATTTTCTTTGTGCGCTTCAAATGTTAATTTGTACATTTTGTTCCGCGATCGATATTTCTGCTTCGTAACAAATGCGTAATTGGTTTGGACGCGTCATCCAGATCGGGGGGCCTTGTCGCGTGTCATTTACGGGAATACCGGCGATAAAATTATTTTGAATTCGGACATCGATAAAAATAAATCACGAAAGAAATATAAATAGGAAATTTCGTAGATTTGCCGCATCGTCGTCTCGTTCGTAAACCTCTACAAACTCGTCAACAGTTTTCACCGCAACGGATAACGATCGTTTTATTCTCATTATATCCTTACAACAACGGTGCGCTCCTCCGTGATCACGTGCCGTAGAAGTAATTATGCAGCCCGGTTAGTCGACATCTGATCGCTGCCGCGATACTCGCTCGCAAGGTGCACTTCCTCGGACACACGTCGGAAACAAAAAGTGGCGAAACGCTACCACATCCATACGTTCCGAGCGTACGCGCGTAACGTGAGTACATACGTATGCAAGTGTTTGCAAACGAAGCCGGACGAATAACATTCGGATAGACGATAAAAACTGGTTTCTTCGACGAGTACGTACTCACGAAATAACGGTGCCCCGAGGCCCTCTCGAGTGGACACCGTGTTTGCTGGAAACACGCGTTTACGACTATCCGAATGGGTCAGAAAAATAAGGAAGCGAGGACCCGGCGTTGAATGAGAAAAGGCGTCTGACCCACTATCTTCATCTTCGCGAGAGACCGCGCCGCGAAACAAGAGTCCATTACGTTTCGTTTTGAGTACCAATTAAAATCCCCGCAGAAAAATCACGGTGGGCTCGACGACACTTTTATAATTAATAACGTACCGTACCGCTCTGCGCTTCCGCGTTTACCTGTCGCTTCAACGTTATCGCGATGAAACTAATCGTTGACCGATCGAGTTGTTTTCGCGCTCAAGATCGGCGACAAAGATGACGTTTCGTGCCAATATTATACGTCCGGTTTGAAATCCTCCTGGCATTAAGGAGTTATGAATAATTCATTAATACGGTGCATTACTATACGTAGATTAAAAGTGGTACGTAAGTGCGCTTACAAGGTATCTGTAGGATTTGCAGAAAGATGACGAGAAGCAAACAAAAAATTATGAGCGGATAAGAATTGAAGAATCATACGCGTTTTTCTTTTGCTACCGTGTCAAAGATTATCACTGTTTGGAGCGGTCGTATCGCGCGTACGTCGTTAGAAGTGATAGAAGAGATAAATAGACGAATCGAATAGCTTATCGATAAACCTGTCCGAGATGCTTTTTTTTTTCTTAATCAATAAACATCGAATGTCAAAATAGTTGATAAACGCGTCAACAATTGCTTGTAATCGGCACGAAATAGATATACAACGTGCGGCGCGTCAGGTCCTTGTCAGATAATCTTCGAAAATACCTCGTTATTTCGAAGCGGATTGTAATTAATCCTAGGCTCGTTACAACTTTGTCCTTTTACAGAATGAGCATTTTCGCGTTGGCCACCCCCGATACCATAATTTTCGACGCAACGTGTAGGGAAGTTCGGGTACCCCCGGACACTTGAGTTTCTAAGAAACTAAGTAAGCCAAACAAATAAAAAATGAGCAGTGTCTAAGCAAATGCTTAACGCGTAAAAACATATGCAATCTCATAAATGGCGTGTGCGCCGAGCGAGATACAAGTTATAGTGAGTTTTGTTTCCGGCTGCAATCGTTTTTACGCTCCTATAAAACTCCTGAGGTACATATCACGTACAAAATATAAGTATTTCGACTTGATTTATAGATTATATTATTGGACATTTCATATACTTTACAATGGCAGTAATGTTTGTTTGATTCCGTTTATTATTTACATATTGTTAATAAAAACAAAATCTAAGAAGTTGGGTAGCTCCCCGGACGCAAGAACGTCGGGTAATCCCGGACACTATTTCTAGTTTTCAATTTAATAAACAGCGAATAGTTTTTGAGTCATTAGCTTGATTGCAAGGGACTTAAGTAAAACATATTTCGATACTTCTAGGACTGGCGCAAAAATGCCAAATATATTTGAGAAGGTCTACTAACGGAGGCAAGTGGGTCGAACATGAAATGAAAGAAGCAATTAAATGTGTCAAAGAAGGGAAACTAACAGTCAGGCTAGCTGTTGCCAGATATGATGTGCCAAAAAGTTTAATAATAATTAAGTAATAATAATAATAATATATTAGTATTATTGCGATGTTTGTAAGGCTAAAGAACGCTTACGCAATTGTTAATAAGAGTATCCGGGGTGTTACGAGCCGAGCGAGTTTCTTAAACGCGTTCGTTGTGAGTTCAATGATTTTAGGTTATTGTGTACGAAGAGCTAATAATTAGGTCGGAATAAATGCTTGTATTAGTTTTAAAGCGTTAAGAGATTCTCGTAACTTTAATATTGTTAATTCACTCCGAGCGGTAAGAGTGAATAGTTTGTGGGACGTTACTCAGCACTTCTGTTCTTATATAGATTCACAAGGAAAAGTAATATTCTATATTTAAATAAAGTTTAAAATCAAATTAGAATGGTAATAATAATCTTGATGCATTCTTCAATAATAAATTCTTCAAATGATATGTTTTACAAATGGAATGGTTTGAAATTGGTTATACAATAATGTTTAGTGTTCAGTGTAGTGAAAAGAGGGAGAGAGAGTAAAATAATAATAAAGTAAATTAAAATCGTACAGGAGAATTGGGATGTACTCTTAGGCAGTGACAACTTAACAATATCCCTGTTGTACGATTTATTTAACAAAGCCTAAGCTTGTAGTTATTAAATTGCAATTAAATATGTTTGTAAATAAATAGTTGACTCTAATGCCTGAGTATTGCGAGGGACTAGCGACCACGAGTTATGATGCTGTAATAAAACGCGAGTGCTTCTATGGTGGAATGTCGATCAAGAGGGCAACTGGCTCAATATCACTGTTAATTACTTGAGTTGAAAAATACTAAAGCCCACGAGACCGTCTAAATCTCGGCTTACATATGTAGATCTCATGTTGTGGGGGAGGATGTGAAAACGAAAGAAACTCTGACGGTGATTGGTTGCTGTGGTCCACGCGGACAAAGTTTAGTGAAAGTGACGCAACTGTAGCTGGAATGCATCGGCATGGAAGGCAGGCATAATGCACGGTTCTATGGATAGGTTAGAGAGAGAGAGAAAGAGTGGGAGAGTGTCGTCGGGCAGGGGTCGTAGGACACTCGGGATAACTAAATAAGAGGGGACCGTTGCAGGCAACTCGCGACTGTTTTAAGGAAAGAGGGACACTATATGCTCTGTGCGTTTAAAATATAATTATAAAGGCGCCTTCTTGTCGCCAAGTGTAAATTTGAGAGTCGAAACATTCGGTTCGACGGATGCATCCGTAACAGGGGCCATAACCCATTTTTCCCAGTGCCAAATATTACAGACTAATTATAAGAGTTTTCTATTGTTACTATGTAAATAACTAAGAGAGGTCTTTATTGTTCGATTATAATTGTTAAAGAGGGTCTAAACTTTATTATAAATGTGCATAAAGAGGTGTAAATATGTTGCTTGTATATTTTTTGTATACTCTGATACAACTGTCCGGGGCTACCCGCCATTTTTTCCACTGTCTAATATTATAGTTCAAGTGTTTTCTGTTGTTACTATTTACACGATTAAGATAGGCCCCTATTATTTGATTATAATTGTTAAAAAAAGGTTTAAAGTTTATTATAAGTATGAAAATGAAGGTATAAATGTGTTATTTTTATATTTTTTCTGCACTTGATCCAAGTGTCCGGCGCTACCCTACGAACTTGCCTACGTATAAGTCGAAATACACGGTTGTAGCTATAAGCGGTTTAAAACCACTAACCGCGTATCTTAGAAAAGAATATTTGGCGTTGAGATTTACAAAACACAGACCGATCAGAAATCACATTTGTGAAAACTCAATCGAAAATAGGACACGCGGGATGTCTCATTATCGGTATAATAATTCGCTTAACTAACCGATGAAACTCATAAATAAACTTACGCCCGAAAACTACTTAACTTACCGCGGAGACATCCGTGTTGTGTTGCTGAGAAATATATCGGTATATGCGAACAAAAAGAACAAAGTTTCGTCGTACCACCATGATTCTCAGCCTCCCATTTAATTTGTTTCAATTTAGATGCGAATAGTTCAAGACAAATGTAGTTTTTGCAGGTGCGATCTGCTTTTTCCTTCCTTTTTACGAGTTCCATTAGTCAATTAAACCTGCAGGTATAATGTTGAAACAGCCCGTATTTTGTTGGTACTACAAATGTATACGTAAACGCGCCGTCCGCTCATCCCGACAAACGCCTGCTGCCATACGCGACGGCCAAGTTCTTTTTCGATTAACCGTACCATGACACTCGCAGAAACGGAAGTGACAATTGTTACCTGAAGAGCCAGAACCCGGGACCGGTTCAAGCTACTGGTCAGACAGACCGCCAGAGCAAGAAGACCCGGTTGAGCTTGCACCAAGAGCCTCGGTGCATCGGTGCAACGTTCGGCGCAGGCAGCGAGACATTCGACGCAACCCAGCTCGTCCAAAGCTGCTCTCCTGGTGCCAACCCTCGGACCGGTCTGCCCGGAAGAGGGTGGTAAGCTTTGAGCTAATTGAACACCCCGAAGCGTCTCCAACAGCAGGGTAATTCCATCTGCTGGCGGCGAAGCGAATTCCTGGACGAAGCTGAAAAAAATAATGCGATTATTGAGTTTGTTCGGAGAGAAATTTACGAGTATCGTAACTAACTTATAATGTAAATATGTATGTATGTATGCAAACATTAGGCTTGATATTGCAATTATAGTAAATATCGGTTTAGGTTTGATTTCGTAAATCAGATTTTAGGTTTGATATTGTAATCATATTGTAATATGTAAACATCGGTAAGCATTGTAAACATCGTTTTTTTTGTGATATTAAAAATGCAAATGCTGTTTTAAATGTTTTTATCTACCGTTCGTTCAATTAGACCCACATTTACGATTAGAATGAGTAAAATGTGGAACGTGTATGCACCTACGTAAATTGTATACGCAAAGAAAGTATTTGTGGAAACAACTGTCTGCGGTTTATGCAATTTACCCACTCCTCAACAAACGTGCCTCTCACGACGCTATATTTTTTTTTCACATTTCCACGGTTTCCCTTATTATAATTTGTCGCGATGGTAAATCGGTACAAGGAGGGTATTTAGTCAATCCCGGTCCGTCGAAATGCCTGATCTCGAATATTGACTCTGTACAAGGTGTTTAAAAATGACTCCGTTGAAGTAATAAACGGTTTTCAGTCTATGCGTACCCGTAAAATCCATCGATTCTTGAAAAAGTATATAAAAGATACGAAACGAAGGTATCAAAAATCGGCTTAAAAATTTAGAAAGGGAAGAATTTATACCGAGTTAAATTGCATTATCAAAACGGAAAACCGCATTCGACTCCAACAGAGTTTCGTTCTCCAATCCATGTGAACCTATTTTTTTCAGCGTGTAGGTACACGCGCTACCAAATTATTAAACCACCTTTCTCATTTCGTATAACAGAGAAAAATATTAATCGTTAGCACGGCATTCGTATTCGATCGTGTTATACGCGATCCCTACTACCGATAAGCGATCGTTCTTGATATAACTATTATTAACGTCTGTTTCATGCGCCTATATGTAACGCATTTCATAAAAAAATCTTCCTTTATATTCTTTAATGGAGATTGCATTTGCGAAAAGAAGTTTCTTTTTTTTGCAAGAACACAATTTAAAACTGTTAAGAACGAACGATATCGTTATTATTGCTACAAGTCTGGTGCATGTAGATCCCTCTTTCGAAGATCGCTGTACCGGAATATTCCATATTATAGTCGTTCGTCGGTAAAGTATGAAAATTATACTATTTGATAAGTAATAACGTACGTAACATTGGAAGAGACGAGCGACGTTGACGTAGTATCGTTATCGAAAGTTCGTAGTAAACAAAAACTTGTCGCACTATCAACATACTATCCATCTCTGTCAAATAACGGGTAACAGTTGGATTTTCCGAAAATGTACCTGCAACAATTTCCATTCGCGATTTCATTTCGCGATATCTAGATTGTCTATTCCGCATACCATCGCATACCATCGCTATTCCGCGCGTACCCCCCTTTATCGTAATGTATGTAAATAATTGATCGCCCAAGTTCAAACGACGGAAAATGAATGCGTAAATCCATGTAGCGACGGGAATGCAGTGATCGCGATAGAGAATGAACGTGAATGCGGCGGCGGGCATCGAATCGCTGAGTGAAAAACCTGTAATTACATAATTATGAGACCTCGTAGTGGGTATAAAAAAAAAGGAATCCGGTTTTATAAGTGCACCGGTAGGCAAGTTTCTTTGAGGTTGTCAACGAGTGATTCGAGAATGACGCTTCGAGAGCTCGACGATTATTAATGGAGTATAAATAATAAGTGGAAAATAGAAAAACGTCTCTCAATTAAATTACGCGCTCTCCGGCTGACCGAACGTCATTATCAAACGGCAAACGCGAAACACTATCCGGCGATTTAATCTGTCTAACGACAATTAATTTGCCATTAATTAATTCGAATCATAGGTAAACGATATTCTGCATAAAATAATAATCATCGCTGTTCCATGCGTAGGTACGACGTACGTTTCTCACGCACTTCCGAATACCTCGTTACCGTTCTCGTTGTTACTATTTCACGCTCGGGTTTCTTTCGTCTGGAATCCTCGGCAAGATATCGGATCCTCGTTCGATATCGGATTCATCGAACGTGTCCGCGCGGAGAACGACGAACGCGAGGATAGTTTTCCTTTACCGCCCCACTCTCGAACTCCCGGCTGCGCGTGCGATGGCCTTAAGGTATACAGGTGCGGGAACGAGGAAATGGACGTTATAGCTGTCAAAGAGTGACAAGTTCATGGCGGAATAAGTTTCCTAGATTTCAGTATCAGGTTTCGCCGCTTTTCTCTCTTCGAATCAATGGAATCTCTCGTACGTACGATAGGCGAATCGGGGTTTTCGTTTATCAGGCGAATCGGAGATCTTGTCTAATCGCAAGTAAAGAGAGAACCCATCTCCGCGGGCATCGTACTAATCTCTCTCGCTGATGCTAATAAAACACGCGTAACGGTATTCCCGTTTCATTGGGAATTTCAGCATCTTTGTCAGCGACTTCTCGATCGATCTTCCGGGGATCGTTGACTCCTTACTTCCCGCATTACTTTCAGTCATGGAGGAAATCTTGAATTACGGTTTAGCGCACCGGTTATACCGTGCCTAGTTTTAAGATAATAGAATATAGGATAACCGATCAACATCCGCCGTTCTTGGATGTGATAGACTAGCTTCCGTTCCTCCTAGAAGAGATACGTATTTCTAAGCCCAACCCCGCCAGTATTGGCAGTCCGAATGGGCGTAGCGACGGTGGTACGCCTAAAATTGCATTCCATTTCCTTATACCATAAGTATACATATAAACAAAAAGAAAGTAACACTTGTAAGTTGTACATTCAAATTGTTAGTTCTCTTGAAATATTAAACAAGGCAAGAGAACGTAAAGTCTAAAAATAGTTGAGTACGAAACGGGTATAATCGTGTAACCGTTTTATGTTGTACAATTTGTTACTATGTGTAGATTATTTGTATTACTGTTGGTTAATTTCATAAAATATTTTATCCAATGCGAAGACAAAGATTCTTCGTGTTACGCCTTACCGGTAATGATATCTTCTATTGAAAGATAGCGAGTGGACGGGGGAGCGTGACTGTTCGTTTAAAAAATGCTGATTCAGGAATAAACATAGCTCCAAATTTGAAAATACTTGACAGATTTTGTAAAGACCATCTCAGACGATCGGCATTGTTATAATTTCTAAATTATAATATAAATAGGAGTGCTTAAAAAAAATTGTCTGTTAATTTGCCTCCCCCCCCCCGTGATTGAAAAACTAGCTACGCCTATCTCAATCCCCTTTGTAATAGAAATGATAAAAGGATGAGCACGAAAGACGCCGCAGCTCGGTCATTAGTCCAGTCGATCAATTGTCAGTTAATTGTTCAATAGTCAGTCTGTTACAAACCAGTAGTACATCAATCTGCAACCTTGTACGTTATTTCTTAATATACCTTCTTAAATACCAAGTGTTAAACGAAAATAAGTTTATCAGTGTGGTGATCATGCCAATCCATTGTCCTAACATATGACATAACGGTACAACAAGCGAATACGAACTTCACCGAATCGATATGGTATTGTCAGTTTATAGATTTACGAGTGATAGTCCTTTTCTTGGAACTTCTAATTATCCGTAAGTTTTTTTCTTTCGAAGAGTCTCGTGAAAATTGATCGAGTGGTTCTTGGGGACATATTTTGAGAAACTGTATCCCGTAAGAACGAACTGACAGCAAAAGGAGCAGATTTCTGGAACCTATTCGAGCGCAATAAAACTGCCTTTAAAAT
The DNA here is from genome assembly GCA_933228935.1 of Pemphredon lugubris. Taxonomy (NCBI): domain Eukaryota; kingdom Metazoa; phylum Arthropoda; class Insecta; order Hymenoptera; family Crabronidae; genus Pemphredon; species Pemphredon lugubris. Next base: position 14,670,100 of record OW121816.1, on the reverse strand, counting down.
ATAAAATACAAAATGGAATTATAATCCTGCGTTAAACTGTGCAAATCGTGTGTCGTGAATTTTTCTCGTTTGACGTTAACGGGCCAAATTTACGAAGAATTCCTGTGCCCAACAGTTCGTGGGAATCTTCTGCCGACGAAGCTCTTTATCATTTTTTAAACAGTTCTGTTTAATCACTCTGTGTTCCTAATTCTCCCTCCCATTTTCCATGGCATTGGGCGAACAAGGGCGTCAGTATTTACACCACTTTTCCGTCGCACGAAAATACCTGTTGTTCAAAGTTTGAAATCTGCGCGAAACTTTTCGTTATCAAATCTCGCGTGCATGGCCCAACGAGGACCTGGGCTGTCTCGTGGTACCATTTATGGTCGCAGAAACGTTGCGCGACATTCCGTTACCTACGGGTTTGCGCGTGATGCGTCAGGGTGCAAGGGACGAAAGGAGCGAGAGCCAGAGCGAGAGCGAGAGAGAGAGAGAGAGAGAGAGAGGGAGAGGGAGGGAGATTCAAGTGAACGATAAATCGGCAGCCAACATCTCTGACCCACGGTATTTTCGGCTAACGAGAAACGAAGAAGAGGCTCGTTGATATCGCTGCCAATTATTCGCTGAACTCGTTCGACGCGTATCCCCCTTTAAGGAACGACATCGTGGGTAATGACTTCGTTATATCCTTACAGGATACGCGTTCCAATTTCAAATGTCCATACGCTCGATTCTTTTTTTACAAGAAAAGGAAGATGAAGAGGAAGCGGGAGCGATTGGTCAATTTACACATATATCGCGCAAACGTTGCTGGTCTCGATTTGCTCTGTCTCCAAGTGCGTTGCCAACAAATTACATTCGGAGTAAATTTAATGGGCTATACATATGTATTTGTAATGATTTGATATCTTTAAAACAAATATCGTTTGGGTCACGTTTGGTATTATACACCGTTTGGTTTAAGGTTACTCGAGAAAAGTGTGCAATTCGTGTTTCTAAAGCGTAGTCTGAAATTAAATATCGTCGGATTCTCGTTACACATACACGCACAGTGTACAATAAATGTTAATGAATGTGCAACTTTGTTATTAGTGGCACGATCATTTTAATCTTAACAAGGTTTTGAGAAGAAGAGAGATGCCATCAGAAACACGTGAGTTTTAAAATACACGTCTGATCTCTATTTTTTATCCTAATATTTAGAAAACATTCGATATAATTCCAACGGAAGTTACACGTTTATACGACATTTCATGGTCCTACGTTCTAACATCTTCTATCGCAGTTATGATTAAAGTCAAATAAAAAGATATCCCTACGTTTTGTTTAATTGCGTTCCCGGTTCTCGTCGCCCCTAACCATAAAGGCACACTAACTAAGCACTAACTAAGTCAATATTCGCGCCAATACCATTGGCGGGGACTTATTGACGCGTGTCTCGATCGTTTAAGCGGCCCCTAGACGATCAATAAGATTAACACACGCCAATGGTATTGACGCGAATACCGACAAGATTTTATTGATCCCCCTTAGGTGTCTTTAGAAAGAAACAAAGAAACGGGTATCGATACTGGCAAGCCACGAGTGTCAAAAATTGAGCTAGCAGTGATTAAAAATGAGCTACGATGCAAAATTATGTCGTGACTCGTGAGGCAATCGAGTGCTGGGCACAAAATACCATTTGAAATGTTGCTCCGTCTAGACGATGACTATATGTATGATCACCGTGTATAAGCGCCGTACGTACAAGTCGAATGTATGCAAATGAGTATAAACGTATCTCCTGTATACCCGGCTATGTATACTCGTCGCGTATTTAGCGAGTGGTGTGCGAGAGAAAGAGATAGAGAGAAACATGGAGGAGAGGGTTCTACTCTCCTAACAATAGGTGCATTATGTTACCCGTGGTATTATGCGTGTCGTGTGCGTTACCGTGATATTCGCGCGTATACGCGCACAAAATATACCGGCGTATTACGATTCGCGCCACGAATACCGTAGGAGGCCTGTCTTTGGTCGCGCCTTAAAAAAAAAATACACCAAGGCCCCATTTGGTTAGCGGAGAAAATGAAAGCTAGCGCCGCGCCGGGGATGAGAGTGACGGTATGGAATACAAAGAGTGAAACTTGACCGTGGACCACCCTGTATGCTGTTTAAACCAATGCTTCTAAATATTTAAGTTTTTAAATTTCTCGTAGTTCGTTGCTACGCCATCGATGGGGGACCGTTTATAATGGAATCCGCCTATTGGGATTGATCGTTATCTAATTTTCGAATTTGCCGACTCTATCCTTGCTTTAAAGCATACCTAGCTCTAATTCTAAACCTTCTGACTTACTCGTGGCACATTATTCACGCTTGTTCGCTCTTTTCCCTATGTTCAACGTCTAGTTTTTCCGTCGCTACTTTTCTCCACCTGATACCCCACGTTCGTCGGCACCTAGTTCCATCGGTGGCTGATTTACTCATTATCAGATTTCAGAACGGAGTATAACTAAAATAGTTTAGCGAAGCGCTTCTTCCACGAGTACTCCAAGCTTATTCCAAACAAAGTTCAATATCGCGCCACTTCCCTCGAGGTACATAAAAGCGTTTGCCGTTAGCACAGAGACTGTTACTCGTCTACGCGGAATACAATATATTTTTCTAACGTCGATACTTCCTCTCGTAATAGGAATTCTAAATGGCCGTCCTTAAGGGGTCTTATACGTTTCTACCCGAGCAGAAATGTACCCCACCCGTACCAAGGCCCAATTGGGCAACGAGCGGGTTTCGGTTGAGTTTTCGGTTAGATCCTACCTCGGTAGTAATATTGGAAATTAGTGAGTTGGTAAAATTAAAGTTGGTCGGGTAGATGTTTATTTTTAATCAAATATAGTAATAAAACCTATGTTATACAGGTTGTCCCGTAAATGATAATCCTAAGCGGGTTTTTTTTTATCGAAAATATCCGAAACGCCTCGGTTAACAAGTTACCAATGAAGACCAGGTGCCAATCGGAAAAGGGATATCGTAGTTGGCGGCTGTAGCTATTGGAGTGTGCTTTGGCCAGCCATGGACGTTGCGGTTTACCGAAATTGTGCAGGTAAACCTGAGCGTGTATGCCAACTATTTTCCGTGAAACTATACATGTGGCACGATCTGCTACAGGTGATTCAAGCAAAATCGAAAATGGATTCTTTCTACCCGCGCAGTTGTGTATACCGGAGCGTATGTGTGTGTGGGTCACTCGACACCTGCACAAGTACCAGTTCAGTTTTACTAGGTTTACATGCCACGATGAGGAGAACTGAAGGGTGGAACCTTAATGGTTAATGGTTCACCGTATAGTTTACTGTAAGGCCAGCGTTATAGTTGGCATACACGATCCGGTTTACCGCTGCAGGTAAACTGTCCAGGTAAACGTCTGCAGTAAACAGAAACGTGTGTATGGCCATTAAACTTACTATGTGGTAACCAACGACCAACTATCCGGCGGTTATCGCTTTCCTCTCCGATTGGCTGTCGTTTTCAGTTAATATCTCGTTAATTGAAGCGCAACAAACATACTTTCGACGACAAGAAACCTGCTTCGAATTGTTCCAAGTATCGCGGCTTTGACGGACTATCAACAGTGATGGGACATCCTATATACAGGACGATCCACAATATTACGAAATTGATAGAACATACTATGTACTTGGCTCGAGACAAGATCTTGTCTCTTGATGCACCCTATGGAAGGCACAGGGGTGCTTCGTGCCAAGTGGTGCCAATAACAAGGGCACCTCGACAGGGGCAAAAGGATAATTTTGTTATTTCTATTAGACGGAGTTTAGTTACTCAGTTAGTTTATTTGTTTACGAATATTACGAGTTAAACCTAGTCTACATTGATAGATGTACGATACATTGATAGCCTACTATTATTCCCACTCACTCTATTTTATTAATTTTGGCAGAGTAATTGTCTACAGTAGTCTACGCAAACCTAGTGATCTGGTAGAGGTGAGTACAAGTTCACGTTTATAATCTTTGCAATAGATATTTCGTATACACTCAGCACTTTCATACAATTCAACCAATGCGATCGTGCCACTTTCAGACCACTTCATTTTATAAACTATAAACATGACAGATGGTAAAAATTCCTCGCCAATAAAGAACCACGTGATAATATATAAACATTTTACTCTATCAATACAAATCTGTTTACACTGGTAGAGTAGTAGAGTAGAGTAAAAATGGTAGTGGGGGGTAAAAGCAAGTAGAGTGTACTTTACCACAGTGATAATCCACTCTGCTATACCGATTTCTACTTTTAATATTCTGCCTACGCTATTCTTAAGTGGGCACATTATGCTAGTAACGGTAGAGTAACAACTCTATCCTCGTACTCTACCGAATACTCGGTAGCAATGTAGACTAGGCTTTAGCGATGTTGCTTGCTTTCTTGCGCGAGGCGCGCCTGCCACTGGACGCAAACGGCGAGTTTTCAAAACCATTGGTTAAACGAATTTTTGAAGAGCCGATGTATGTGATTTACGAACATCATGAGTCACGTGAGTGGTATTCTACTTTTCTTGGGAATCACTTTTTTATCGGTATTATTGTCATGGTAAACGTTACGATAACAATAATTCTAAGGCGCCGTATAAATTCTTGCATAAGGACACCAAGCGTCGGCTTTGCCCACGACAATGAACGACGTATGATTGACTGGTTGTGAGATAACAATACCATAAACCCAATACCCAACATTTGGGGAGGTACAAGCCGATCAGGAGCCGGTAGTTCTTCGATTGTTTAAAACATTTGTTGTTACATTTCGTCGAATTAAATTAACTATTTTAATTTTAACGACGCGTTGGATAAAAATTATAATATCAAATAAATGAGAAGAAGAAAACGTCAAGATCTAGTTGACATTCGGAGCATTTCAATTACATCTAAATTAGATTTCTCTTTCAATTTCTTAGCAATAACGTCATACTGATTGAAATTAATTATTTAGGTGGTAAATAAGAAATGTACAAAATATTAGCTGCAATCGTGCACTACAGGTGTGCGAACTAAAATATATACTACCGGGTGTGCTATAAATATGTCGTAAAGCACCGTAAATGCACAAATTATCATATTCGGCCATTGTTTTCGGGTTCCTGCACTTGACCATTGCAAACCAATTTTTGTACATTTCATCTATATGACGTTCTGAGCTTATGGAAAAGAAATTAGATTTAGGTTTCGACGTGACAGGTGTGACACTCTCCTTTTAAGAATACCAAGTACGCATATTAAACTCATATCATAGCTTTGTTAAATTCAAGTATTTTTCATCGTAATCATTTCAGTAGAATCCTTAAATGTTAACAAACAAAACTATAGGGAGCTATACGTTCCATACTTTTTGAGATAAAAATTACTAAATATCACCATCTTTTTATGGCCATATTTTTAATTCAACCGCAATGCAAATTTCCAATAATTCGTCTTGAAATACAATGAGAAATGGTGTTTTCGGCACTCAAATTAGACATTTTTAGGATACTCTGTATATATTAGGTGGACCGGAAAGTAATGTCGTTTTCTTTCATTAGATTCAAACAAATAAATCTTGAAAACGAATTGATTTATCGATCCGACATTGAAAATTGGCACACTACATGGTTTACTTGTTTGTATTAAACGACATTACTTTCCAATCCCCCTAATATATCGACCTTACAAAAATGATAAAGTTAATACTTTTTACGCGACACACGTGACATGCGTCTGTACAAGTAAGAAGTAAAGAACGTCATACGTTTGGAGCAACAAAAAAAGAATTTCGAAAGGACTCGAAACTTAATATTTCGTATACCGATAGCTATCGGGGGATACAAGCAGAAACAATAAAAAGAATTGTCAAATCTCAAAATGGAAAAGAAATAAACTAAGGAGCGTTACGTTTACGAAAAGCCATTAATTTCCTCGTACCCGATTTTTGAAACTTTTTCTCTATCCCGAATGCGAACCCGCGACGTTAAGGGACAAAGAAGAATTTTGTTTCAAGGCGAGCGACTCTCATATCGAAAGCACGCTTTCCTGGAGACGTCACGCGAGGCTTCAGCCAGCAATGGGTGCATTATATTACACCCTGCATTATGCAGACTACGAGGTACACGTAAGAATGGCCGTGTCCGACGCAGCATGAATATCAAGTGTTCCTTATTGCTCGGCGTGTGGGCACACCCTAAAATTCAAGACGACGCATGACACCGTGCGGAGAAGAAAACGAAAACGAAAATGAAAGGACGTAACGATATACTCCAGGGTTTCTCTTTCGGCAAAGATGCTTTCGTTGTCTACCTCTGGATGCAACCCGTAACTTATATTTTATTATCGATTTTTTTTTATAGCCGAACGTACAACGGTCGTTTATTTGTACGACGATCCGTATACCGTTGAGCATTATTATTTTCAGAATGAACGATGAAGCATGTACGGGTACGCGTCCTGTGGAGGCATCGAAATAGAAACCCGATGCTTGGCGACGTGCTCGTTTGACCAGAAACAATGAACGATAAACGCGTTACGCGATGCGCTCAAAGACAATTCGGAGTCGATAAATATCAGGGGGAATTGCGCATCAACATTCTACGGAAATCTGTTTCAAGGTTGAACGAAGACACGGCAAGAATAAATTACTGAACATCTTCCGAAGGGCATAAAACATCCGCAAAGCATAAAACATCGACGACAAAGGTGTCGTGTTCCGTCAGTAATAGATTGTCGTCATTTGTGGGTAAGGCATATACCGAACTCATAAATCGAGAAAAAGAACGATGCACGGAGCGCTTAATCGTTTTCCTTGGGAATTCCTCCCCAAGACAAAGACCGATACTTCCGATAGGGATCAGCGAGCAGCTCATTGGAGTTAAGTCCCGGGGGGTCAAAGTAGCGTCGGAAACGTTCGATAAACATCCGATAAAAATTGACGAGTCGTATACATTACCCACCTACGATAATGGAATTTCAGTGAAACGTGGAAAAGAGCGTGGTTAGGGACGGTCAATTAGATATCAAACTAGTTTTAGTTAAACACGTAAGTATGTTTCAAGAGAAATTCACGATTAAAGTTTCTGCGATGCTACGATAAAATTACTTATGCACGTTTCTATAATAAGTATCAAAAATATCCTCTTGGTAAGTATAGTAACGTAAAAACAACCAACATTTTTCACGCTGAGCTTACCAAAAAGTTCTTTTTCCATCGTGGTATTGAAACTTGCCGTTGATGTTATCTAAGATCCCAATCTCAAAGAATCATACTTTATAGTTCGATCTTAAGTCACATTTATACATTCGCTTCGAACGATCGTTAAATACTTGACCGTTTTTAATTTGACCGCATAACTGTACGCTCTCGCGTTAACCGCAATAATATCGAATTTGGAGCGCAAAATTGTATTAGTCGGAATATAACCATGAAGATGGTAGAAGTTAAAGTCATTCTTAATTAATTGGTTAAAGACTACGAAGACTTAAATTTAAAAAAGGCGACCGCAAGATACATACGTCTCGAGAAAACAGAATCGATTGGGGTGTCTCTTGGACATCGGTGTACGTGCATACATGGTCGTTAGAGGTGTGCGAGAACCCGTAACTTTCGTGATCCCGATGTTCGGGACGGGTCGTGAGGACGACGGGTCGGGTTCCCAAAAAATTCGGAATTCCCGGAAATTTTCGAGAATCCTGAACTTCTCGGGAAATTTTACACGTTAAGGTACGGTTTCGTTACTACGACCGATCGCAGTCGTGGACGACTGCGACACCCTAGACACGTTGTTTTAAATGGGCCCGGTTTCGTTACCACGGCACTCGGTCGTCCGACGACCCGACCGATCGCACTACTAGCCCGGTCCAGTGCTGCGACCGATCGTCGGACGTCAGGCACGTTGAAAATAAAGATAGACAGAGACAGCATGCAACGACGAGTAGTGGGGGAAGCGAAGGATGGGCGAACAATGACAAGAACGACTGTGCCTGGTCGTGATAACGAAACCGGGGCACCGACGACAACATTTGTCGTGGTCGTCCACGACTGCGATTGGTCGTGGAAACGATACCCTACCTTTAGGAATTCGTGGTATTACGATTGACTGATATCTATGCTTTGAAAAGTTCCCAGACACGCTTTGACGAATACGACGATCTTTTAGGTGTTTTCGTAAGCCACATTATTAAATTTGATTATTTACTTATTTGATGTAAGAATATAAAATTACGGAATCTAGAAAATGGAGTAGAAATAATCCACGAAATAAGTAAGAAGTTTAATATGTTATTTCGTATGTTATTTCGATTCCATAATTTTATAATCGTAAATTAAATAAGTGAATAAACTAATTTTTTAACGTGACGTACGAAAACGTCTAAAAATCCGTTTGTATTCATGAGGGCGTGTCTCGAAACTTGTTGGCTTTTCAAAGTACAGTTACTTATCAGTTAATCGTAATACCACGAATCTTCCGAACGTGGAAAATTCCTGAAAAATTCGGAATTCCCGCATAGTGTCGGGGTTCTCGAGAATTTTCGGGAATCCCGACATTTTCGAGAATCCCGAGATCTTCGGGAACTTATCCGGATCCCGAGAAAAATTCTCGTCCCGACCCGACCCGATTCGACATGTTCGGGCTCTCGCACACCTCCAATGGTCGTAGGTTAATCATGCGCGCAAACATTTCGGCCTTTTGACAGTGTTACGAGAAACGTTTTAAGTTATATTTCACCTTGCACGAGTACGACGTATTGACATTGCGTATCCGGTTTTACATTTGTGTAAACTCCTTAATCATAAGCTTATGTTAGTCATAAGTCAATATATTTTGCAATATTTTGTACGCCGTCGAAATTACCCTGAAACCATGATTCATCATATACCTCGCCGCGTTGTGTCCTTATCGCCCAGTCCAGCGTTCAAAATTCGAGTTTCTTTTTTCTTGACTTTCCATCGAAACAACTTACTCGTTATCCCTTCGATATCCTTTTTCGAAAGATGACGGTTTACCGTAAACGTACCGATCCTCACCATCATCGAACCCTCTACTGTATTTACCTCTTAAAGGCGAAGTACATTTTCACTACGAATATTTTCAGAACTTCTAACAACGATGTTCATAGTCTTAGAAAACATTGTATTTTGAAAGTAGTGCATTCCAGAAGTTGAACATAATTGTGCGCAACGATCCCGTTGTGTATTACGTGACTTACAAATTTCTCTGTCAACCGGGAATATAGAAACAACGTGCGTTGTACTCACACGAAGAAAAAAAACAAGCCGGTATCTTGTATCGAACTTTTACGTAGTCGTGTAAAATAAAACTATGTTTATCCACTCTACCGCGAAACTCCCGCCCCCCACGTTTGCTCCTTTTTGTCCATCGAGAGAGTTAAACCATCCAACGATTAATCATTGGTAGTTAATCCACAGTTAGGTATACACATGCTAGTCGAGGTACGGAATACAGAAATCGAGAATGAAATCTGCGATACCTAATATCGAAATTATTTGCGGTCGAAATCGATCCAAGGATGAAAGTATCCCCGAACTATCTACATAGTTATAGCGCATAAATATCTACCTACTGATCGGACACATAGTTAACTCGAAACTATACCCAACCTTCGAGTGATTTAATCGAGATCGTAATTCTTGCAAAAGCTTAGATCGATAGCGGCACGAGTAACGAACAAAATACGTAGATATTTGGTTCTTTCAATTTCTTCCATGAACGCGCACCCCGTCAGGCCCCGCGCGTAAGCATGAAACTAATCGCGATGCGTTACCTTGCCCCGCCTAAGAAGCAGAAACGGGATCTGATATCGCGTGAAAAGAAAAAGAAAGAAAAAAAAACAACGAGACTTCCTTGGTTTCCATTAAGTAGGAAGCAGTTACGCATTCGCTGCTTACGCGAAGCGGAAGCATCGTGGGGTATCGTGGGTTCGGTGGCCGGTCGAGGCTTCTTCGACGCCGTTGATACGCTTCTACGTGGAAAAAGAAAAAAAAAAATGAGACAACGATACGGCCTACCATCGTCTACCTTCTGCGTGCCATGCGAATTTTACAATCTGTACCTTTTACACTCTGTACCTTTCTGCGAAGTAATTACCTTTTTACCGGTGTATCGTGATATCATTGCATCTGCGAGGTGAACATTTATTTAATTCTAGGTTATCGCGCATATTGAAAATGACGCTATCTTTGCGCTACGTATTTATCGTCGACTACAACTTTCGCATGTAAAGGATCCGTTCTCGCTATAAAAGCCAAACGAAACTTCCTTTCACGATAAAAGTGTTTTCGAATTGACAATTTTTATTTACAATTTAACACTAGAACTGCCGACAATTAAGAAACATCTACCAGACGAGTCCAAACGACTGGTTGTTTATAAGACGCGTTATACGAGGAAAAAACCTTTTTTCATATATTCTACCTTTGATATCGTTAAAAAAATGTATACATAATATTGTACGTAATTATATTACTTGGAAATACACTTTTTTATGGCCCAAAATTGTGATTAAATAAACATTTTTAAGTTCTAGCGTTAATTATCGTCTAAATTGTATTGGTCAAAGCCGACTTATGGCGTAGGGTGGAAATATGAAATCTGAGGTAAGTAATTTTTGAGGAAACATATAAAAGATACAAGGTCTCTCGTATATTTGCACTTGGCCCGAGACAAGAGCTTGTCTCTTGATTAAAAGAAACAGCAGGAGACGTTCATAATTTGAATGCTACGACCGAACCGACCATAGCACTGTGGGGAATTTCGGCCAAAGCGTGGGCAAAATTCTAAAAATGAAATTTAGATTTAGGATTTATTGCCTATAGGGATCGTGAGAGAAATATGCCCTGCGCAGAATGGCCTTTCTCTCAGCCACCTAGTATTTTTGCAGCTATGTTAGTTTAAAATATGTTAGTTTAAAATACACCCTCGCCGGCGACACTCGTTTCTGAAGCGTTTCGTCGATATTTTCAGTCCGTTTTGAGTGCGAATAACTTCTGACATAGAACCGATAATAAAGTTCAGTAAAATGGATTCACTCCCCGAAGGTATGTAGACAATTTTATATTTTGAACATTTTTTAAATAGCGTTTACCATCTTTGTTTATGACGCATAACGGTAGTCTGACAAATTTCCTAGTTTCCTGAATAAATATTTACTTCGTGTAGACTTTTAGTTCCACATACCGCAATATCCCGCGTTCATTGCTTTTTCTTCTTACAGCCTATAATATTGGCATTTGAAATTCTCACGAATCAGGTATTAATAGCTGCTAACCTAGCTTTACGGTACTTATAAGTACTAGCATAATTATACCCCTATTAAATTGCAATGAACCACGAAACTGTCTTAAATACCTATTGGTACTGTAAAGTAAACACTAACCTACTTGAAAATACATTAATATCTTATTATTACGTATTACTTATGAATTTATGAATTTGTTTATTTAATCTAGCGGTATTAAAAGAAATGTAGGATACTTCATTTTAACAATCGGCAACCCTGAAAACATAAGTGTACCAATTTTCATGCAATTTAGATGATTCCCCAAATTATGGCCATGTTTTGGCCCAAATTCCCACTGTACGTTTTTTTTGACGGCGCGGCGACCTGTTTGCGGTCTTTACCTTTTGCGTCGCCATCAGCTCGCTCGTATATGAACGCGCTCGCGCAAACGCTATTTTTCTGAGAAGCATAAACATAGATACGTATCTGGATGGTATTCTACAGTCCTTGCAATAATTTGTAACGGAGAAATTTGTTGTAACGATAAACTTTATGCGATCTCGCCAGATACCATTTTGTATTATTAATTGAAAAAGGAGAGTTGTTTTTCATGCGTGAAAAAGTGTGATAACGCTTTAATCGCATAATAGTACAAGTTCATAATGACATTGGGATATTTTTATCAGTGACGTTATATTGGTGCCTACCTTATATGTATGTAGCTACATACATACGCTGATCATCTAATTTATAGTAAACAAAGCTTTTGACGCTCGCTACTAGTCATACGCAATTAGTATTTATTTGTCTTTTGAAATACTTTTACCTAATATCATTGTACATAAATGAATATACGTTGTTTACGTTTCGAATTATACGTTCTATGCTGGACTCTGTTAGAGCAATTATTTGTCATTTGTTAACCATTCGAACAATTGTTATATTGGCATACCTCGAAGTTAACAAACTTATTAACTATATAATACGAAGGTAATCCTCTCTCGAAATACGCGGTTACCAGATATTGGGTTGGTAAATAATTTCCCGCCGTTTTGTATTTGATTCTTTTTCCCTCTATTTTGTCTTCTAAATGGCAAAGTGTACATACTATTCTAAAGTGTTTTTCTACCCTACAAATCTTCTGCCATAAATTTTCTTGCAAAATTAATTATACCGTAAATTGTAGACAAATTTCCAATAAGCGCGTTCATACTTTGTTGCGGTAAAATTAATTTTGCAAGACAATTGATATTGGAAAACATTTAGAAACGCTACACTGCCCAGTAAAATACCCAGAGGAGGATGGAAGGTGTGATAATAAATAAATAAGTAATAACTATTAATGACAACAACAAAAAAGGCTTGAAAATCGATGAAAGCAGGTTTGTAGAGCAGGAAGAGCACTTTCGAATAGTTATGTACAATTTGTCATTAGAAGACAAAATAGAGGGAAAAGTATCAAATAAAAAACTACAAGAACAGACTTACCAACCCAATAATACTTTAAGCAATCCTAACAACTCTGAGCTCCACGCGTAGTATTTAGTATGAAACGACTTAAGATTTGGAGTTCGGAATAATTCTGTGGAAGCCCTAAGGCCTTAGGTTTCTAAGAAAAATATTATCCAAACGAAAATGGGTTGGAAATTTGTACGATTAACTTATAGATAGCGGGAAAGTCATTATGACCGCGCATTCCTTTTCAGATTTCGAAATGTATACGGCTACCATTTTCACATTTTTCAATGAAAGTGGTTACAGCTGGTACACCGATTGCGACAATCTTTCTGATTAATAACAAAAAGAATGTAATTTTGGTCTAATCGGACAGCAACGATCAATCCCGCCAGCGAAACACGATTTTTACAACATTATTTCATTGTATTGTCAAATAAAACCAACGAGCAATTGGATAAAACTGTAAAAAAAATTCTCGTGTATAACGAACAAGCAGCCGAAAAAATTGCAAAAAAGGATTATAACGTTACGCATATTTGAATATTTAAAAAACGTTCACAGAAGGAACACCACTTAAAACAGAAAAGCATAACGATATTTCAAATCAGTTATCGGTTGGTTTATTTATTTGTATACTGTACAGACCGAAGAAGACAAATGAAATGTTTTCTTTCTTCGCCCCCGAGGTATGTACATTATGCGTAATGACGACACTTTTGGCGAAAATCGTTGGGAAAAGCGAATGGTTTTGATAGATTCCGTACGACGACGAAAGTAGTTTTCATTCGACGAGTTTACGAACACAATTTTTTAACGTCTCTCCATCTACCCCCCTCCCCCCATCCCATTATTTTTTGATCATACCCGGCTTTACGCGATTGAACTTGAACGCAATAACGTCCTAAAGTAATTATATCTACAACGCACGCAAATTTTTCAACTCCGGCTATCCCGTTACAAAGACGGAACTACCTTTGACGATCAAAGCCATGCTGTTGCCGTTAATATCCAAGAACGTGTTTATTTGAGAGAGAGAGCAGCACCAGTTCCAAGATTAAACACCAATTCCAGGATCACTGACAAATTATCGAGCGAGCGATCGATCTTCTTCCTCGAAGATGTCCCCGATACTTCTAAACGCGAGCGTAACACAAGTGACTGGAGCAAAAACAGAAAGACCAAATCCCGCCCAACCACCGGCGATCTTGTGCAGCCCATAGTTACGAGTTCCAATCGATTTGAAAAGAAATCGATCTCGTAGCAAGGGACACGAGGGAAGGGGACGATGCCGCAGGCGCACAGCGCGCGCTAAACGGTCCAATAAGACACCGGCAAACGATACGTGCACCAGTATCTATCGCTCGAGCGATCGAGAAAATCGAGGATGCGCCTCATCCAGATCGATTTGCGCATCGAACGCGACGAGCTTTCGCGACTACAGTTATTCGTAATATCGGCATTCGGTTATCCGAGGCCGCTACTTACGGGTTATCCGCTCGTATCGTAAAGGAGGTGGTTCCCGCGTTATAACTCATCTATGTGGGACATCCTCGTCGGCCACATGTTCATTCAACAACATTCAGGGCCGATACTCTACGAGCCGTGAGACAGTGACAAGCCCGGAAAAAATTGGACGGTAAGCACCATCTTTAATCATCAGCCAGGATAACGGGGCTGCACCGTCTCCCGTGGAACGTGATCGGTCATCCTCCGTCTCGGAACCGTTTATAATCTCCGTGGTAGCCGGGCAAAACGGCAGGATACGCGCACAAATAACGTAACTTTAATTTTAGAACGGCCCCGAGGGCTCCGCTCGCAAATTGCCCGAGTCACGTGGCTAAATGCACAGCGAAAGAAAGATAACGCGGCGTTACCCTCGTTGCGTGCGTCTCTTTGCGGGGTCACTAATAAATGTTCCCGCGTCTCTCTCTCTCTCTCTCTCTCTCTCTCTCTCTCTCTCCCCCTCTCTCTCGCTCTCACTCATTTTGAAATTCGTCGAAATTATCATTAGAATAATTTTCGTCTTGGCCGGCGCTGTTCTCCTTCGCCGACGTTACGCAAACCTCCGGTTGCTGGTAAATTGCGCAACGTTGAGCGCGGATGATTGCGGTTAATACGCGTGCACCGAGCGCAATTGAACGCAAATTATTGCGAAGAGGAATAATGCCGGGGATCTATATGGCGCATCGTGCGTGGAAGAACATGGCAATCGTGAGTCGATTACCACGGCCAATTAAGCGTGCACCTACCGGCGGTGACTGTACGCGTTACGAATCAATAAGTACGAGTGAATTCGCCCGAAGCACGCCTGAGGAACGTCGCGTCGGCGATCACTGACTCTACGGCGGCACGAGCCATCGACGTTTTGACGAAAAATTTCCGTGACCTTTATCGTCGCGTCGCGTCGGTCGTTCCGACAGTTCAAAGTCAGGGTGCAGACACTATTAGGCTCTTCGTTGATCGCGAAAGTTGCCGAGCAGAGGCGAGACTACTGTATAGCATGACCCCACAACGCGCGGGGGGACCGAAGTCGGAAGCGGCCCAACATTTCTGTATTAATTATTTTTTTAATTACACTAAAAGTATCCTCAATCTAAATTGTTTTAATTAAAAGTCACTTTTCTTACTGGGGCCGCAAATTATGTTAGAGTGTCCCGTAATTTCCTTCCGCTTCGTGTATTCATCTCGCATAAAAAAAAAGGAACAGACTTGTGGGACACCCTAATATTTTCCGGAGGGGGGAGGGGCGAACATTTGTAGTTCCGCCACTGTTGCCGTGATTGCGAACCAGTCGAATTGAAAGTATTTCGTCCGTTGTAATGTACAGTAGGACTTCGATTAATCGTCACCGTCTGGACCGGGACCATAACGGTTAACCGAATAACAGCCGGTTAACAGAAATATTGCAATAAACGTATGTACATACAAACTTGATGCAAAACGTAATACAAAGTGTTCTGCGATAAAAACGAATAGATTTCTTATATTTTTTTTGTACGATGTCGGATAGCAGGGAGTGACGGTTAATCGAGTTTCTACTGTAGTAGGATTACGCGGGAAGTAGATCGCGAGATTTTGATTAATAAAGACTCGATTTAACGCCCGTTGTTTCAAACTCAACGTTTACATCGAAATATAGTACGCGTAATTATCGACTCCTGGTTATTCGATGCTTCGAGGATCGCAGAGACGCTCCGAATATTTTGGTAGTTTGGCATTTTTCTTGGATCTCGTTACACCAGATGGGACTAGTACTTAACGTTAACAGGGTCGAAAAGGTTGCGATTGAGATACAAGATTTAAGAATTTCGAAAATTAGTGTATCACGGTGGACGGGACTCGTGAGTTTGAAGAGTCGGGTGCTCCAAAAATTTCTTACACCATTTCACCAATGAGCGCGCGTAATAATTTTAGTCGATAGCGAATCAGGTAAAACGCGAACAATGTAACTCGATTTTGATCACCGGGTCTTTCGGTTTATACCAATTTACGACTGTGGTCGGAAATACAAAAATATGGAGATAGAGAGTGAGAGAAAAATAAAGAAAACCTTGTTACCTCATTGATATTTTATCAGGTATTTGGTAGGAAATAATTACGGACGACAAGTTCGGACAACCATGTCATAATCTCTTCTTCGACGAAGACACGAAACAAAATTCCAACGTAGCGTTCAGAATACGAGATCTGTTTACGATTAACTTTCAACGCTTCCGCGAACGCGTGCGTATCTGGCGAATATAACTGTAAAAGTGTCGTACATGCCTTTCGCATTTTTTCGTCTTCTGCCTTTTTCCTCCGTATGTGTGCGTTGGGAGGGGAGGGGGGGGGGATGCCGCAATTCCGTTTATATCCCGTGAACATCGCGGGACAACGTGTTTACATTAAAACCATGAAATTGATGATGTGCCAACTAATAGGAGCTCGGATTAGGTGGATATTTTTACGACTCTGGAAGGCGAACGTATATGATCGGACACCTCCTTCTCCGCATGAAAACGCATAAAAAAGTAACTGTAAATCCCGCACCGTTCGAGCTTCCTGTTCGATTAATATCGAGGACTTTCGTGCGCTCGTCGTTAGTTCCACCGAGGGAACATAAATTCAAGTACGCGCGCTCGCTTATTCTAATTGTTCACGGATAATCGAGCGCGCATCCTTCCGCGTACCTCGCGTTTTGCGCGCGGCATCGTTAAAAAGTATTCCCCTCGAAAGTGAAAGGTCTTGCATTTAACCGCGAAGCGTTTTCGAGGAAGTTCCTGGCGTTAATTTGTGACACGCGAAACCGAAGACGCGGTATACCGTTTCGCGGCCGATCGTTTAATTCACATTTGTGCAATTAAAGTGATCATTACCCGGGCATTAAGAAATGAAATATCCTCTGTATTATAATAATGTTTTGTCATAATCGAGTTTGATGTTGGAAACCAGAGAGACTTTGGAAAGTAAAATTAATACGATGTAATGTGCGCACCCCATTTATATAATTTCTTTGATCATAAGTTTAGTCATAAGTGTGAGAATTTCCGTGCTTCCACCCTGACGACCGACAACGTAGGACCCTTTTCAGCATCGCCCGCGCAGGCCAACAAATACCAGCGATCGCACCGAGGGTTGCCACCGCATTGGAGGACCCCCGCGGCCCCAAAAGCCTATATAATAGATAGCGTTTCCCTAACGAGGAGATTCGTGTGCGCATCCGTGTAGCGAGAGCATTCGTACATGCATTCGTATAGTGACGGCATTCGTATACGTATATATTCGTGGTACTGATGGCGTAGTGTATAGAGATGGCATAGTATAACTGTATATACGCGCTTGTTTCTGTAAAGCAGTCTAGTTAAGTTTGACTGGGTTTCCCTAACCCTAGCAACGAATGTTGGACTCGCTTAAGTTCCCAGTAAATAAAGCTCTTTTAATTCCGAATGGTCTTACATACGATAGAATAGTCAATATTTGATATGCCGTCGAAATCGTCCTAAGACCTTGAATACGTATCCTTATCGCCTAGTCTAGCGTTCAAAATCCTAGTTTTCCCCTCTTTTACTTTCCATTTAAACTACTTACTCTTTATCACTTCCACATTCTTCCTCGCAAGATAATAGTTTTCCTTAAACCTACCGAACCTGATCATACACAGATCTTCTCCATCAAGCGAAGAACGAAGTTATATCTTAACGATGAAATTACAAGTCTTTAACGATGACTTTCACAATCTTCGTATATTTTACTTTAAACGTAGTACGTTAACTTCAGGGCAAAATACGGTATCAAAGAATCGTTCCTAAAAATGGTCCAGTCAAATAGTAGTTTGAAGTGGAAAGTTCTGGTGCAATTGTTTTTAGTGGCTTACTTTAGGTTTCTTGGGAGCTGAATAGGAATATGAAGTTGCCCAACAAACGTTTGAACGGTAAATATGAGAAATCATCAAAAAACGTACAAAATTTTGATGTTTTTTGGTTTTTGGCTTATTCCTTGAAAAATGAGGTTTTTACGGAAAATGTTGTTCTATATAAAAATAAAGCGCAGAGAATTACCTACAATTCACGCTATTATCATTTTGGCGTACGACATACGGTTACCGCGCAAAGGGGTGGGCAAACTAGGCAAACATAATTAACGCAACAAGAATTGACGTTAACAATTTTTCCAACTTCAAATAAGCATAAATCCGCGAAAAATGGTCATATCTGAAATATTCTTTTTTCATTTCAAAAGGTCAAGTCTATATTTGAAGGGACCAGCGTTCAATTTTGAATTTAGCCCCCTTTCCCTTTGTATGCACATTTTTTTATGAAATCTGGAAAAAAGAGAGGGTACCCTGTAGCTAAAAAAGGTGACGTGATAGACAAAAACTGAGGTAATTTTTGGATTTAGGTGCTACAAGTTAATCAAGGTTAGGTGTCAGACCTAAGTCCACCAAATATGTGTTGTCCTGTGTTTATCAAGAGACGAGGTCAAGTAGAAGAGTATGCCACCCTGGACCTTGCATCTTTCCAGGAAAGAACGAACGGGGGGTTTCGAGGTGGCCAAAACTGCATTAAAAAATTAATATTCTTTAAAAACTCTTTATTATACCGGAGTAAGTGTATCGAAGAAAAGAGCTATTATTCAAACTACCGATTACCGGAATCGGACGTAGAAACGGGCGTTCAGGCCGTGACGTGAAAGGTAACGCGATACGAGGAAATTTATGTCCGTCGTTGGCAAAGAAATCGACCATCCTTTGCCCACGGTGATTACTGGAATTAAACGCAACGAAGGAAAGCAAATATCTAATTCCGGAAACAAAAGGGAAAAATGTCGTTATTACTTCGGACGACCGATTGATCCGAGTGTGATCGGTTGTCGAAAAGAAATTGTCGTGCAATTACGCCACGCTATAATCAACGTTGTTCCTCGCTGAAGCAACATCAGTTAGAGCTGCCGTAATTTATACAATTGAATATCTTTCGACACAACTTGGAATAAATTGTAAATCGCGTAGTGTTCGCTAACCTTGGAAACGCCAGCCTTAGGTCTGCTCTGAGCTTATTCAGTAGCTCGCTGACCGACGTGAATTGTCTCAAGGTCATCTCGCCGCTTCCGGAAGCGTAACCGGAACTCGAACTGGTAGTGGACGGCAGGGTACCTTGAGAGTCCTGGACATTTCCTATCGGACGTCTTCCCCATCGTCTCAGGGCGATCGCGTAGTCCTCGGCGTTGTACGTAGGTGGTCTTAATCGTTCCTGCATCAAAAAACGAAAGGCTGAAATTTGCGCGGAGTATGTCGTCGCGTTTTATTACTTCTTCGAATGAAATTCTCTTGGCCTTCATTAATTAACCGAATTAATTAAGTTAATTATCTCGAAGAAGGACCCGCACGGTCCAGTTCCGTCGTTTTGAATCTTAATTTTCGACAACGTACACATCCGCTCGACGTAAACTTCGAATAGGCATACAATTTGAATTAATTCGCAGATAATACGATTCTCGACTATACACACGTAAATTCGAGCGATAATAACTGTAAACAATTTGTTGCACGGATTATAGTCAGAATTCGATATACGCGAGTGGTCCGAACCACCGATCCTCTGTTTCAAATTCAAAAAGGCTCAAACGTAATGCGCGTACCGATGCGCGCCGTTATTTTTCCAGGTAAGATTTTTTGAAACATAAATATATACATATAATATATGTATCAATATCAATCAGGAACAGGATCAATGGAAAATGTAAAACCCCAATGGAAATGTAATTTCAAAGATACGGTGGATCAGATTATACATGATTATGAAAGTGGTCTATATCACATTCTTTCTGTTCTTTTTTGTCCCTTTTTATATGTAAGAATGAGATGCAAAATAACTAATTAATCAATTTTTTTATTTCTTGACGTATTGTTAGACCACTTTCATAATCATGGGCACATTAATATGTAGAATCAAGATAAATAAAATTTAGTAATTGTAAGAGTAAAATCGAAAGGGACGATTCGATGCCGGATCAGAAAATTAGAATGTTTATGCAAAAATCACTTGCTTTATACATGTATAAAATATTTAGTAATATTACATAATATCATATAAATTGTATAAGTATTATGCGTGTATAAACCAAGAGATTTTCTACGTAGAAAATTTCCAATTTTCCAATCTTATATAAATTCTGGCAAGAACTTCAAGAATCAATTATTTAGATTGCAAAGTTCCAACGATATTCGGGTTAAGCATTATTTTGGAAAAATTTCCTTTACACATGAATTCGTTATTCGTCGACTGAAATCTTGCGATGATTTGTTTACCCAAAAGGATGTTTCGATAACCGCGGTATTTAATTGAAATGGCCAGCGGGCAATTCAAGTTGTATTCATTTTGGCGTCGAACTATTCTCGCATCGAGACAGTAGCTGATTAACTTGTCCGGCGTTGAATCGTTCTGGAGCCTCTGTAGGTGTGCCTCGTAGCTTTCTCAAGTGAAATTCGCATGCGATTTTATTGCCAATTACTTTAAAAAGCGACAGGATTTCATATAATTTCTTTTTTTACACTATTTTATTTCAACGAGCCTAAATTGCGCGCATTTCATCCAAATAAAGTACGAACGGCATTGTTGAAATTAATCTGAAAGTCTAGAGATCCGACTGTAGAAGTATAAGTCAATTAATCTTTTAAGCGCTCGATTAATCATAATAAAAAATACTTTAGAAATATGTGCTTTAAAAAGATTATTTCACCTCAATCTATGCTCCGTAGGTATTATATTTTTTGGATAAAGTTTTAAATATTATGTTAACGATGGTCTTATCTACATCGCGATTCATGGTGTCGAATTGACAATGGTAAATCGGTATACGTAATACGTATACGTGCAGTGAACACTTATTAAAGATTCGGACACTGGAGATTTTATCATAACTTTTTACAGAATGCACCGGGCATTATAAAAGATACGCGTTTTAAAACGAGCCTACCTGAAATGCTCCAAAACTTTTTTTCACAAAGTTTTTCATAAAGATCTCAAAGATCTTTAATTTTTCCGAGCAGCGCACATCAACTTGGCTCGATATTTTTCACTTAGGCACAACATTTTCGGTCGGCACTAAAAGGCTTCAATCGTAGCGCAAAAGGTTAACCGCCACAGTCAATAAGAAATTCCTCTTTTCTGTAGTAAAATCCTCGGAGATAGAACTATCTTTTTTTTTGCTAAACTTCAATAATGTTTGTCAACCCCACGCTTAATTGCCTCGCCAGCACCTGCTTGCCCGAGGGAGGATACCACCTGTATAGAAGATGTTCCGTAAACGGTGGTAGTCCGTTAAAGGCGCGATACCTGGGGTAATTGCAAGCAGGTTCTTGCTTATCGAAAGTATACGAAGCGTTTTGATTAACGAGATATTACCCCTTTGAGTCTCAGGGGCTCATTTGAGAAATCTTGCCGGCGAAAGAAATCCAGCTGGGCAACGGCGCTCGTCTTGCTTTATATTGTGATCGACCAACGCGATCGCGCTTATTCGCTTGACCGTTAGATCGTACACTTTCGATCGAAGGCACGCGCGTTTCCTCATCGTCGCGCGTGGCTTTGGTCACAGTGGAACCGATGTCGGACGATTCCACCGCCATGCGCCAGCCGACGTAGGCCAACTCTGTCGATCATTTCAAATAATACGAAATATATGCAAGTGGTGGGCAGTGTTTCGGGCCGTATCGGCCGATTCCACTGATGTTGGGTGTCTAACGGCAGAATTTCAAAACGGTTTGTTTTTATCGGCCGATTCGACCCAGTGGGCAGTGCCTCTATCAGTTATTTACTTCGATTCAGTGAATGTTGTCCAAAAATAGATGTCCCACCGTTAAATAACCATTATTTAGTGAAAAAATTTGTTATTAGAAAATATTAAGCATTTTAACATTGAGAAAAAATATTCATAAAAAATGTTCAAATTGGAGACCTTCAGCAGACTAACAGATCAACGAGGGCCCTTAAGAAGTTTTGGATAGGATGCTGTGTTACTTAATTATTTTATTTAGGAGAATCCGTCAGTGGAATCGTCCGACGTCGGTGCCACTACGACCACCCCGTCGGCCGACGTCTGACTACAAGAATCGGACGACCGCTATCGGTTCCACTGTAACCAAAGTCTAAGAAACAATACCGCCTATGTGACATTTCTTGTGAAATAGACATTTTGGTTTCTATGGCTCCGTAACACGGCCGTTCACTATTATTTATTGAAGTTAGTGCAAAATTGTTTGACTCGAGTAATCGAACGATATATCTAAGCAGACAATTAAAAAGTTTTTTGGCGCTTGTGCGTTTGTTAAAAACTATTGATTAAAACGTTTTTAACGACCAGACAAACGCCGAAAAACTTTTTAATTGTCTGGTTAGTCGGTGCAAAATACCGATAGTTAAAGAAATAATGTATAAGTATTTGAAATTAATTTTTGTATATACTATATCAATCAAAAATATAAGCATTGTACCAGTTTTTTGTCTCTCCTGTAAAATTTCTTCAATGCCAGATAGGCCGTATTGTTTCTTACGCGACGTTATCTGAGTTAGTTTTTGAGATAGGTCGGTTCGTAGAAGACGTCGACCGTAGCCACGCTCCCATACGTGTATGCATCTACACAGTATACAAATGCCGTGATGCTGTGGCGACACTGTTTTTCGGTTACGAGCAGTTGAAAATATGAGTAGAGAACTTTTCCAAGAACAGAGGCGAGAAATTGGAATATATGTAATCACCGTTAGCTGCATAAAAACATGATTTCTATCATACATTTAAGAGAACTAAATAGTAGATTTAGATGTAAAAAGCAGAAAAATAGGTCTACGCGAACAAAGAGAACGTGTTCTATTACAAAGAAACACCCCGGCAACCTTACCGATTATTCGATTTTTTCTATAAATATTATATAATTTGTTTTATATTATTTTGTAGCAAATTTGCATCAAAAACATCGTCGCGGAAGCCGTATCTAGGAGCTCCCGAAAGTATGCCAAAAAGTATAAAATTGTTATTACCAGACTGTCAAAGTTTACGCAAATTCTTTCGCGCTGAAATTCCATCGTCGTTGATCCAATATTAACGAATTTTATTTTGGGTTTTCAGGTACATCGTGTATACTTGATAAATTTGTTATCCGGCCGGGGTGTTAGGTGCAATTTTTGAGATATTGCTCCGGTCAGGATGAACTTGTTCAGGATGTTTTTGGATATGTTGTAGGGATCGTTGCCAATTAAGAGTTGGAACTCCGCGTACAAGTAAAGGAAGTAGCTTTATTTAGAAATACTTATTTTAATCACTCCTTCAAACGGCACTCAATCGTTCACTCCCGTTCGCGATTCCAAGAGGCTGCTCAAAAGCTAACTATTCTTGCTCCGTGTAAAAATACAGAAAAGCTAGGGCGTTCGATTTGTACTTAGCTGTCTATTACCTGACCGTTTCTCTATGATATTCTTACTATGAGTATTTCTGCCTGAGTCTGGCGCGCGGGCCGGCGCGGCGTCGCGTGTTTTATGCACGCGACGTTTTTCAGAAAATCGGAGTGGGGTTTTGGCCTAGCAACCGCCCAACTTTGGTTTACCTATGCAGTTTTTTGTAACTCGTCCGAGGTCCGTTCCCACGCGCTCTTCGCGCACGTGCCGTGGGCTCAGCGGTTTTCAGCGTCGCGCACGGTACGACCGGATGGCATACTCTTACAGATAAGGTGATTTCGAAGAAGCGCGAGAAATAGTATGAAATAATAAAATGTTGGATAATTTTAATTACGCGTTACGCGCGTATAACAAATTCTTCACCCAAATGATACATACATATGTGGGCACAAATTTCGTGCAAATTGAAGTTACGAGTGAGACGTCTACATCGCGACTGAAGTTAGAATTTGAAAAGGACAGGGGAGTAAAGAATGATTATCGACCTAGATCCATAGTGGAGAGGTCGGTGTAAAGTTTGCATCATAGGAATATAGACGATCGCGCGAATTACAGTCACGATGATCTATGAAATATTCATGCGGAAGAGAGTGGGAGAAGGGCTGAAGTTAATTTCACGGCGCTTCCGACCATAAATCGCGAGGATTATAGTGATTATCGCCTATCCTCGCGGTCGATAGGTTGCGGTACAGGTGAAGCTACCTCGGGGATCGCGGATTGATTCCGTGTTGAAAAGCGGATCGATCGTACAATTTAATATACCGCCCGGCTGCTTTCGATTGGTTTCAATGGATTTCGCGGAACGTCGAGAGCGGAGTATATTCTGCGTAGCGTTTAATTGGAAAAGTATCCGGTAGGTGTTCGATAAACAACCTCAATTTCGTTTAACGCTCAATATTAATCTCAATTACTCCTCTCGGGTGGGCAGATACAGGTGCAAACGATCGTCGTGTCGCGCCTTTCCTTCGAATTTGCATTCGACGCGCGTTATAATTTGCGCGAATAACGGGCAGGCAGCACTTTCTAACGTATATGTAAGTAGAACCGCGCGGGCACTAAAGGATGCTACGGAAGGATGGTCGTAATCAATTTCGTTTCGTTAAAATTTTTTACCCAACCGGCAACGAATGCGGTTTACCTAGTTTGATCGCAATAAAAGAATCGATCGTTCGCGAGACGTAAGATTTCCGCCTCGTCCACGGTCGAGCGAGTTTCTATCTTGCGGTCGCGCGCGCGCTTCCATTTTCCCGCTCGAAACGCGAACGGAACCGCAAGCGAGATTTTTCTGAAAACTTACGCAAATGCAGCCAGAAAAATTGTGGAAGCGTGGAAGGAAACGGAAAGGGAAATGATGTGGTCAAACTGGGTCTCGGTTTCACGTCGTTTTCAGCTTCTTTAAACGACACGCGGTCAGGGTCATCGACAATTGAATCGTTTATTTCAGAAACTCCCCAGGCGCACTTCTTCGCTTTGCGAGATGATTAATAAAAAAACTGTTTCACGACACCAAAATGGTTTCTTTTAACTCCCAAAAATTAGGAAAAGGACTAGACTCCTCACTCTTTTAGATATCAGTGTCGTTTTAGCTCAATGATTTACCGGGTAGGGGAGTAAAAACCGAAAGAAACACAAACCAATCAACGTTATTTTTTTGGCGTTTAGGCAGGGAGACTTCCGAAATAAGCGATTGTAATTGCGATCAATAATTTTCTCGTTTATCCCGTTGCGCGTATTGACGAAGAATCGTGATTGTCCATCCTCGCTTCTGGCGAATCTAACGTTCTCCTCTAACGATCTAGTTTCGAAAAAATGTTTAAGCAATTAGAGTTTCCCTGGCGGATATGGCGCGCGCGATGCTTACAGGGATGTAGTACATAAATCGTATACCGGTAATTACGATAGGGTACAAACGGGCATACAGGTATTAATCATTTTTCATACTTTTGTCGCGGATTAGCGCGGTACGGTACCCGTTGGGGTATATCCCGACCGGGAAGTCGTTAGAGCGAGGAATTTGGCCGCGACCCTCATTTAATTAAGTCGTTAGGGGGTTAACGAGCAATGGGTACCGTGGGTTACGCGTTTCGCTTGAAAATGCTACCGACGATTTTCAGCGATAAATAAGATCGTAGAGCGACAAAACAAACGTACGACCTACATATCAAAGGCGTTACGCTTTCGCGAATCTCTTAAATATCCATTACATTGTCAATTTTAATATTCCTTCCACGGTAAACTCTTATTTTAACGAGGCGCGGTATGTACGTATATATGTAGGTACGCGTCGTACCAAAACTTTCGAATAACATGATCAAACTTTCCTCTGATTTACGAGAGGATCCATGCGGCGTCACGCATGATCTAATTTTCAGCGCATCCACGTTGGCAATTTGGATTTTCCTTCATCCTCTCGACGGGCGCTCGCACCGAATCGGAGTAAAAGTCCAGCGACTTTCACGCGCGTTAAAGTGAAAATCCGACTGATTCGCGAACGTTATCTCGCGACGGGTAAAAAAGCTCGACCGAACGAAACGAAAACAGAATTTGTCTCGTTAATACGGCGCGCCACGGCACCTACCCTCTCGATTAATCGTATTAGCCGTAAATAATTATCAGTAGCGCGAGTTCGTGGGGCGTACAAATGCTGGTAAACCGATTACGGACAGCAGAATACTCGATGCACGCAACGCGGGAGAGCCCCTGTTAACAATGCCGGACGAGAGTATTGATACGCTTGCGCGTACTTCGGTTAAGTACAAATTAAGTTATTATTTCGATGATTCGAAACGCAGCGTTCGATAATCGGGCGATCAACTGCACGAGTATTCCTCGAAGTCGCGTATATCCTTGCGCGTAGATACGGGAACGCCCAATAGCGCGAAACGCGCGTCACAATTCATTGCTCGGTTACACGCTAGTAGAGGGTTTCATTTGCAAAAACAGGCGATAATGTTTTTGCCTCTACGTGATTTTATTCATATAATAAGTATAGTTTTAAGAATGTTTCGCCTTCCGAACGCGGTCGCGCCGCTGTTCCGCTGCAAAAGATAGGGCAATAAGGTGCCGTTGCGTTAAAAACTATCTTTGACAGGTGACTACGAAATTCCGCGTAGGCGTGTGTATGCAACTTTGATAATGGTGCGCGAGTTAAGGTAGGGTTTCGTTGCCACGACCGATCGCAGTCGTGGACGACTGCGACACCCTCGTGACACGTTGTTTTAAATGGGGCCGGTTTCGTTACCACGACTCTCGGTCGTCGTGCGACCCGACCGATCGCACCACTAGCCCGGTCTAGTGCTGCGACTGGTCGTCGGACGACAGGCACGTTGAAAATAAAGATAGACAGAGACAGCATGTACCGGTGAGCAGGGGGGAAGCGAAAGATCAGCGAATGATCAAAAGAACGAGTGTGCCTGGTCGTGGTAACGAAAACGGGGCACCGACGACGACGTTTGTCGTGGTCTTCCACGACTGCGAACGGTCGTGGTAACGAAACCCTACCTTAACGAAACTCTACCTCTATACGCATAAACTGTGCGCTGCGCGTAAAGGTACGGTTTCGTTACCACGACCGATCGCAGTCGTGGACGACCATGACAAATGTTGTCGTCGGTGCCCCGGCATACAGAGACAGCATGCACCGGCGAGTAGTGGGGGAAGCGAAGGATGGGTGAACAATGACAAGACGACTGTGCCTGGTCGTGGTAAAGGTAGAGTTTCGTTACCACGACCGATCGCAATCGTGGACGACCACGATAAACGTTGTCGTCGGCGCCCCGTTTTCGTTACCACGACCAGGCACACTCGTTCTTTTGATCATTCGCCGATCTTTCGCTTCCCCCACTACTCGCCGGTGCATGCTGTCTCTGTCTATCTTTATTTTCAACGTGCCTGTCGTCCGACGACCAGTCGCAGCACTAGACCGGGCTAGTAGTGCGATCGGTTGGGTCGTCGGACGACCGAGAATCGTGGTAACGAAACCGGGCCCATTTAAAACAACGTGTCTAGGGTGTCGCAGTTGTCCACGACTGCGATCGGTCGTGGTAACGAAACCCTACCTTAACACTTTATTTACGTTATACCTAAATGTTTGTCAAACGCGTATACGACGTGGATATAATGTTCCCGGACTAATTTCTTCCAGGCCAAGTTATCACGGTTGTACAGTAGGGCGGGCTGAAAAAAATCTTTTTTACAAGTCGTAATATCGCGTAAAAGTGGGCAATTGGGGAGACTAAAAACACTAAAAAGGGCTTGAAAAATAGATAATGTCGGTGCATATATTCCGGTCGCACATGTGCTCTAAAGTTTGCCGAGATTATCTTACTAATGGTCTAAAATAATTTGTCTTTAAACATTTAACATTGTATTCAATAAAGAACGCTAAAAAAAAGATATGTAAATTGTTAGTATTTTTGTCCATGGAACTATGATCATCCTTTATTTGTTAATTTTTTTCATTAACTTTGAACGCAATGTGCGACTGGAAGGTGTTGATGGATTTAAATAACATTTAAACATTATTTTCTGTGGTTATAATACATAAGAATTGAAGCTATTACATTCGGGAAGAGGCTAATTTAAAAATGTTAAAAATTATCGTAAAGATGTGGATTTTGTCCAAATTTCGGGAAACTTTAGAGTACATGTGCGACCGGAAGATATCAGCCGATTTTATATATTTTTTAACCCCTTTTTAATCTCCCCAATTTGCATCTTTTTCGTGGTATTACGACGCTTGAAAACAAAACTTTTTGTTTTTTCGGTCCACCCTATTGTAAGGATGTCTCATAAATGGTGACAGTCCGCTAAAGGCGCCTTACCTGGGATAATTCCAAGCAAGGTTTTCTCATTGAAAGTAGTGGTTACGCTTTGGTTAATAAGATATTAACCGAAAATTAATCGTAGAGGAACGCGGTAGCCGGTTACGTCGGTGGTGTTTGGTTACACAGTGAGACAAGTCTAATCACTTTAATCGTAAGCGTCCCCCAATACCTAACGCATGCGTCCCATTCCGACCGGCCACTCGATTTTCATTAATATCTCGTTGACCGAGGCGCTTTAGACATTTTCGACGAGGAAAACCTGCTTGTGACTATCTCAGGTATCGCACCTTTAACGGACTACCACCATGTGCGGGACACCCTGTTTATTTTCGATCGAGCGCACGCGCATTCCGTTACCTCGTTTGATTTTCGCGAAAAGACATTTTAAGCGAGACATCGCATCGGTCGCACGAACCTCGTCACAATCCTCTGAGAACGAAACATCGCGGTCTGGGAAAATGTTATCTCACGATCGGTAAAAATAAAACCACAAAGAACACGGGGAAACACCGTGCTCTGTGTTTTCGCTCCTTTTGTTAAGAGCAAGAGCTAAGCAGAGTCAAATGTCGCGTTTTTCCTGAAACTGTTTGAACCGGATTGAAACTGATGCTTTCGATTATACCCAGATAATACCCGTTATCATGAACTTTTTCATCATTTTAAATTAACAATTCACCTAAAGCTTTGCATCATTAATATCGTTTTCTCAATGTATTACGGTTAACGCGTTGACGCCGCGCCGGTGCTGCATTTCGTCTTTCTTGCTATCGGGCGGTTTCGTTGATAGCCTTCGTTTGATTTAATGAACGGCATCGAACTAAAGTGTGATATGAAATATTATGGCAACAATAATCAATCATTTCTATTACTACTTTTGTTGCAGGCATTGCTGTCAGGCATCACGTTAATGCGTTCAGTCTCTCGTGGCCGGCGGTGACTGATCGTAATACATTATCGAACGAACGATTGATGTATTTTGTATTAGTATTGCAAGCCACATCCCAAAACTTAATTAAGCGTCCCAGTATTCCGACTACATCGAAATATACAGGGTGGCCCACGTAACTTGTTCATCCTAAATAATTTCTAACATACGCATTATATGAAATTTGTTTAGACATAGGTTGTATCAGTGGTTCTCAATCTTTTTAGGAGCGCAACCCAAGTTCTCCCCCGAAAATCTATCAAAAAATATATGCATTAAACATATTGTACCCTCTCAAACCATACAACCACTCCATAAAAAAATATTTTCATACAATGCATACTTTGTAAGTTATTCAGGGTGAACAAGATGCATGGACTACCCTGTATGTATACTGACGCATCAAAAACCGTAAATGAATACGCAACAGGTAACGCAGTCGTCATTCTGAACACGAATACATGTTCCAACTACCGAGTATCTATACTCCGTGTACTCCGCGGGACTACGAGCAATTACGGAAGCCACCGATCGCATTAAAAAACCGGAATCGGTCGAGTTCATTATATTTAGCGATGGTAAATACGACTATTCAGGTTAAAAGAAAAATACTATTCACGGACCCTACCATTGCTATTTCGATTCAAGAGGCAATCTCGCAATTAAAACTGGCAAACAAAGAAATCTGTTTGACACGGATCCCATCGCGCCAAGGCATGATCACAAACGAAGAGGCAGATACGTGCGCCGAAACAGCATCCCCTAGTATAGGGCGACCAACCGTCCCATACTCACGGGATTGTCCCGTTTTTTTACTATCATTCCCGGTGCCCCGAAAAAGTGTCTCTGGACGCCCAATTGTCCCGTATTTACGTTGGGTACTAAGAACCGTTTAGCTAAATTTTCCTGTTTTATATTATTAAATAAGGGTACAGCGAATGAAAATGGTTTGAAGTTGTGTCCATTATAGTTCATGCGGGAATACAACTTTCTATTTCGAGTTGTCACAATAATCATTATTTATATATTTATGTTTCATTGTTTTCAAATATTTCATTATTTTATATTTTCAGTATGTGTTAGCTGCTGATAGTTACTTGCTTTAATTTAATCAATTCCACACCTTTTCAATAGGTTTCAAAATGAAAAAGTGAAAATTTGCCTTTTTTGAGAAAGAGGTAGAACGAAAGAGAGGGTGGAGAGGCTCACAAACATGTTTTGGCATTTAGGGGAACAATCTATCCGAAAATAATACGTGTCCCGTTTTTTTCCAGTTAGCGATTTGGTCACCTTGCCCCAGTAGCACGAGCGTGTAAATAAAGTCCCACGATAGAAATTAACTTCATACGCAAATCGATCACGCTGGAATAGGACACTCCTTGAAAACCAACTTTCAAACGACGTTAGGTGTCATTACGGAAAATACATTGGAAAAGTTTAAACTAGATAATTATTTCTCAGCGACAAAGATCAAACAAGTATCGCCAGAATTAAAATCAAGAGACAAGGTCTTGGTCTTGGACTAAGTACAAGTACGCGAGACTAAACCTTCTTATGATTATCATTGGAATTTACCACAGCAGGCCGAGGCATTCCTTTCTACTACAAACGGTAACAAAGAAGATTTACGACACCTGTTTGCGGGAAATCTCGGTCCACCGCATCGTCTTCCATTGCAGGAAATGCCAAATGCGAGACAACAATTTCGAATGGAAAAAAGCACTGCGTGTATGCATTCGAGAGAAGCGTTTTATGATGAACGGTACGCGACGAAAAGTGAATACGATGTAACGTAACAATTTTATCTCCACCGGTGGGACGGATTATCATAGAAGAGAAGTCGGTTTTACGAGCCGAGCTACCCATAATCTTCATCCTTCGGCACATTTTCTCTGTCGTTTATCGTACGACTCGCTACGCTGGGCGTAGTTCTCACGCGGTTCGGAGGACAAAACGAGGAGTAAGTCTCACACGCCTACCAGCGTGTATTATATTGACCGAACGTCGAAAGATATGCTAATCGAAAACATCCTGCCGATACCAACTCGATTACGCGCGCAACGGCTCTTTACCGTCTTTAAGGCTTACACGACCGAACGCTCTTTTATCTTTTTTCTTTCTCTCCGTCCAAACTTCCGATATCGTCGCAGTTCTTTCGGAACAATGTATGTACCTTGCTCGAGGCATCCTTTACCTTTTCCGGTTGCGGTCCCCAAGGTTTCACCACCAGCAATTCTTCCTCCGCGTTTGGCGCCATGTCCGACACGCTGAAATGAGAGAAAGAAAACAGTATGTAATTACGTCTCGTAATGCGAACAATTTAGATTTCTTCGTGATTTTTAGCAGAATGTTGATAATAATGGTGAAACGAAGTAACAAGTTGGACTAATAAGCGATGCGTACAATTAAATTTTATCGCAAAATCGTTTTATCTTTTTAACAAAAGATTGCGAAAATCCAAATAATTGGCGAAAACTTAAAAACGTTATTGATTTCTTCTCGTATAACTTCGAGACAAAGTCGTAACGTGATACGTATCAAAGTCTATTGATTCAATTAAATCCCCGGGATTTTTAAAAACTTTAGCAATGACTCAGGGGCCTGTAATAATATTTGCACGTATATCGGGTCATTTGGAAGTAAAATCGGAAGCCTTACGAAATAAAAAATGAAAATTTGAAAAATTTCAAATCAAGTAACCGTGCGAAAACATGACGAGGTAATGGGGTTTACACTTTTCACAAAATCATGAAACACGAATGAACGACACATTGCGTCGTCTGGTTTGCCAGAACAAAATTTGAATATGGTGCAGGAACCAGAGTACCATTGCGACAATATTACTTGTTACACTTATTAAATGGTATTTGATACGAAGCGTAATTAAAAATTGGTCTGTACTATTCCCCGGTCGTTTACAAAAGTTTAAAATAATCAAAACGTGAGAGATAGGAACTTGAAAAAATTACCGATTAGTGGTGGCTCGATTATTTTAAACGACAAGAAAATAGTCTGCATGAATTTCAAACGATCTATCGTCGTGATCGGTCAAAATATTAGCTCAAATTATAAAGGTATATCACTGAACGTACACGCGCAGGTACGTTGCGTGAGCTCTCAATATTAGCACTAAAATTACCAGCTCAGTCATTTTGACTGGTTTGAAATTTTTGTTTAAGACTACCCAAATTTACCATCTTTAAGTGAATGAACGAAAATTTATTTTTTAAGTAGCGTGGATATATAACATTTTATCCACATACTTTTGAACTATATAAAAACTGGTAAAATTGATTTAAAAAATGGTAGAAATAGGTATATATTATTCGTCGGTAGTTATACCGTTAACTAGGCTCGTTTCTTTTCCGGTCATACCTATAAAAGAATAACCGATTTCAAAACGAACACTCTATCCGATACCCAGATCCAGACCCAATTATCCTCCAATAATCCCAGTAGAATACAAAATGCAGTTTTCCTGGTGAGAAATACACAGCCGAAATGGCAGAATTGAACAAGATTTCAAGAGCTCACGATTCTCAGGCACACGGGCCTTAGACAATTTGTAACCTTGCTTCTCTGGCCACAATTAACATGAAAGAGCGCAAGAAGTAATAAAATATCGGCGTCAGGCATTCTGGGATTAATAAATTCCCCCGAAATAAATGCGATCGTGTCAGAGCGCAAACCTTGGATTTTTCTTTGATCATCGGGATCATGGAGGTAAGAGCGCAGTTAATTAAGGAGTTACGTATGTCAGGCGATCGTCCGCGTCGCGTCGTAGAAACGACACCGGGGAATTTCCTCCTTGGAATTTTCAAACGGTACCTCGGCTCACTCGTTTCGTTCCGCCGCTACGGAGACGTTGCTCGGAGTAAGTACCGGCCGTCAGTTCTTTTATTGTATTTCGAGGAGGTAGGTATGTATACATACATACGTTTGCCTGTCCGACGCTTCGGCCTAAAATTCGATTCCGCTAGATCGTGCTGGATTATACGGTTCACGGCTATCGCTTTGCGTAACGTTACCGTGGGAAGAAAAATCGCGAAATAACACGGGGAATATTATCTTTGGCGCGGAGCATCGCTCGCGGTGGCTTAATCGCGCACAGCCACGCTTTATCCGGGACCAATTAGCGTAACGAGTTTACAATAACAATCTAATTATTAATTCCTTTCGCGCCTCGTTAGACTCTCGTTCCCCCGTTCTATAGAAACATGGAATCGAGTTACGAAAACTACATAATATCGTTGTTACGTCACATACGAAGAGAGCGTGGTAGTCGGAAGAATATTCATACCGCGATGGAATAAAATTTCACCGATTCGAGAGCTTCGTAGTGGAGCGGAAACAACTTGCACTCGAGAGTGGCGGAAACCAATTGCGAACGAACCAAAACGATTCTGCACGAATTATCGAATCGTTGACGTACTAATGAATAATACATCGCATTTATCGGTAGAATAAGATCTTTTATTTAATTTGGAAAACGCTGGCGGTAATAAACTTTTTCTTAGCAAATAACACTGCGTTTTTCTTTGTGACAGAAATTTTCATTTGTAAAGCAGTGCTCGATGACAGTATCTTTTTATCAATGAAAAATATTTCTGGTTTAGTTTGCTACTTCGAAGAATGACGGGTAGACACCGATTGTGTGATTTATCGCTTACGTGAAAGTAAGGGAAACAAGAAACTTATAAATAGCAGTCCTGGAAAATCTGTTGTTTTAAGTTGTGTCACTGTTCTTGTGCACTAACGATAATATATGTATGTACGTGAAAACAGAAGTGACCAAAGAAGTGATTTCGTTGGCGCTCACATGTGTGCAACGTAAAAAAATCAACTTGTATACCTTTTCAATTCTTCCGAAAGTTGGTACCCCAAAGCTTTTTTTTTGTATCGCTGAATCTGAATACGATATCAAAATTCAAAATAAAAAACATGACTATTAGAACTCTGATGCTATATTTGGATTTAGAGACCCAAAAAACTTCAAACTACCCCGTTTCAAAAAATCCAGAGGCTCTTGTAATCTGAACCCGCCATATTGGATCAGCCATTTGGAATTTTGGTGCCACATTCGGAGTCAGCGATATACAAAACTTCTAGATAATAGGAGGTGGTAGGTCTAGGAAAGTAGAATTTACCTCATACAGCCAAGTGGTTAAAATATTATAAGCGTGGGTTGTACTAATCGTGCGCGAACAATTATATCAAGAGACAAGGTCTTGTCTCGTGCCAGGTAAAAGTACGCGAGACTAGAGCATGTATTGACTTATACGGCATAAACGTAACAGAAGAGTCCAGAGCTGTCCACTAAATGGTGGTAGTCCGAAAGGTGCTACACCTGGGATAATTCCGAGCAGGTTCTTCCTCGTAGTAGTCGGCTTGCGCGTACATATACCTGTGCTTCGAATACATGTATACCATATCGAAATCAACTGAATTTCTTAAAATTATTTATTTCTTTAATTCTTCTCGTTCATGAATTTGATTTTTTTTTTGACAATTTATAAGTTTTTAATAACAATAACCTTTCCAACGATGAATTGTTAATTTTTTATCGAATAAAAATGTAATCCTTTCTCATTTTATTAAAACATATAATAGGAGAATGTACCGCGCGTTCAACGAAAATGTAATCCTTTCTCATTTTGCTTAAAACTTATAATTGGGGAAGTATCCCTGCGTTCGACGTGTATACTCGTCATTGCTTAAACTAACTCCGCACCCTGTGAGGGGTTTTTAAAACCAAACTCCACGGTTAACTAGTTAACGTGCTACCAGCATTTGTGGGGTCCCCTCCTGTACAACACTTTAATTTCACTAACGCACTAAGAATATCTACTTAAGTGGAATATCTTTGTCGAATCCGTAAATTCGTCGATAGTACATACGTAATGGCGCCTCCTATACTTATTCTCGATTCCGCGTCTCAAACAAACAAAAATTGGGCCTCCCGAAAATTCAGATAAATTCAGCTTGACGCGAGTTTCAATAGGATTTTTTTCTAAATATAAATATCGATGGGACATCCCGTATAACAAAATATTAGAAAATATTAGAATGTTGTCAATCTTATCACGCAAGAATTTGATTGATGTTAGCCACATTGTGCCAATTACGCCGCGTAAAAACTTTAGCGCGAAACGTTGACCAATGTGTGGCCACCGTATCGATGTTGGCCCCAACGACTTTGATGTTTCGTCAGAAAATTGACAAGCGACGGATAAGTGCCACTACTAGGACCAATGTTGGTACCAATAAAATCTTCTCGGACCACACATTGGACGAATAGTGCTGGCGCCAACGTTGGCACTAATGTTGGCATCATGTTTTAATTCAAGATTCGTTTTTTGTCCACAAAATTGAAGCTTAAAACTTGAATTATAGACAAATAGGTAAGCGTATCGAAAAAATCCTATGCTATAAGATAGATAATCTTATAAAGAATGTGTCTACCAAATTTGTAGTAAATCGGACAAGAGGTTCTCGAGATTTTTGTTCCGCCAGCGTGAAAAAGGTAGTTTCGATAAAGACGCAAAAGAAATGAGGTTTTAGCCGAGCGGCATACGCTAAGCGCTCAAACCGTTCAAATCACTGTAACTCCGTCAATTTTCGGAATTTTTGTTTGGAACTTGGCTTAAGATATTCCGCGAAGTACTTCAAGGAGACTGGAAAAAATAAACTTGGATTTTCTGAGAATCTTAGGGTGGCGTAACCCCTTAATGGTTCGTCGAAAAATCAACAAGCGATGGATACGTGCCAATGTTGGTGCCCATGTTGTACCAATCCTATTTTATAGATCAACACATTGGACGAATACTGTTGGCGCCAACGTTGGCTCCAACGCGTGGACCCGGCGTTATTATACACGCATGAACCATGCGTTGCGGAGTTAAAATTGTAAAATAAAAAGATAGATACGCTAGAATCGTAAAGCCAGCTACAGACGTGTAACATACGCGCGTTACAAACACCGTATTGCAACTTTGCCGCAAATATGTTAATAACGCATGTGAGAGGACACGATCGCAACTATTCTATTGGTGCATCGTGTTGCGGGATACGCGTGTATGTTACATGTCTGTACCTGGCTTTGAAGAATGGTATACATATGTTGCGCTACAAATATCCGGCGTATAAACAACATATTCTAGCCATAATACGTAGTGGGTACAATTTGTTAGATAGGGTTAGTTAGGGAAGCACCGCTCGAATTCTCACGCGATAAAATTAATAACAATCTTATATTTTCTTATGTATGCTGTTCTGGTAAGTTCATACGGTATAAGTCAATCCGTAAATTTGTTCGTGACTAATTAGTACCTACATCTTAACGCTTCTAACATTTTACAGGACGTTGTATCCTGACGAGAGATCTCAACCTGTAAATCTGTCTTATTATTGTACAATTAGTTTGGACTGATTATGCATAAAATACCCATGTTGCCACCTAAATATTTAATAAACATATCGGTTCATAATACCTCAATTATAAAAATGTACGTAATGGAACGCGGGTTTATTTAACGGCGTTATTATCTATTTCGCGTGATTATTTAGAAATTTGGGGCGAGCGAACCAATATAACGTTTACATTCGCCGCAAATATCGTACGAACAGGGACCGTCGCTACATACATACGTACATACGTTCGGGTGTGTGGGCACATTGTTAATCGCGGCGGAGCACCGCAGGAATGATAATATCTGGCACGCGTGGTCTGTTATTTAGATAATCTCGTCTGGACGAAATTTGTTCTCGGGCAACGTTTCACGGTCCGATGGAACGTAATGCAATGATTTCATTTTAAAAGACGCGTACCGCGAAGACACCGGGGAGGAGAAGATGCTTCGTTTTGTGGGTTAGCCACGGTAATAATAGGAGTCACGATTGCCGTATCACGGTCACGAGCGGCATACGATCGTGTAATCGTGTATCGACGAACGGAGAGAGGGACGACGATGCTGCTCCTCGATCTTGCTCGCTCGATCGGAGACGCGCGAGCTGGTGAAGTTTGTGGGCTCGTTGTAACATTACTGGTTGCCTCCAATCGTGCCGATTCGGGTAATTCAGGCTTAAGTACAGCCATCAGTGATAATGACTTTAAACTATCATAATAATACAACCGCTGGAAATTGGTTTTCAATAGTGGGACTTTCTCAGAAATAATCGCATCGCGAGGATCCGAGTAGTATTTCAGAAATTATTCGAAATCTCCATGTTCTCTCGGGGCACAAAGCGTTTATCGCGGATTTAATCTGAGGACGCGTATAGTGTCCTGTCAGCTTGATCGGATTATTTGATGGTTATTAATTCAGAATTATAAACATACATCGATAAGCTAGAGCGCCTAAAGATGGTCGAACCTAACGGAAATGTCGCGCGTGCGTGCGTTCGTGCGTGCGTGCTAGTTGCTGTTAAAACACCTTTCGGTTTAATTGGCGTTTTAATGATAATTATCGTTCGTTAAGGAATTATATTAAGCAAATTATCTTCCGAAGTTGCCCTGTACGTACCAAACACCTACACGTCCGTGCGTACATACATTATGTACACTGCGATCGGGACAAAGTAACTCTGCGATACTTTAAAACCGATGGTCAACAATTTTCTGCTGCGGAGGCCGGATTTTGCAACGTATCCCCGATAAGGGTAATGGAGAATATTAATTACGTTTAGAATGTATCATCGTCGATGTCTCATAAATATTTCAATTTATGCGAGATGGTTGAACACCGTGGTATGGTTCAAACCTGATTTCTATGACGTGAACCGTAACGTTTGCGGATCATCGATCGAATTATTTCGATTAAAACCGGATAACGATTCTGGCAGAAAATAAGAAGGGTTCAATTAGAATGACACGAGTCATGACTCGTTTATTTGAAAAATTGTATGTCCGTTGCTCTGTAGCCACGTCCCCATTGCCCTTCATCGAAATCTGAAAAAAATCCTACCAATAATCAATAATACTTTCCGTCAAACGACAACTTATTATTTATTATTTTGATAATTCGATTCTTTCCGGAAAAGATACAAGGTCTAGTCTCGCGTACTTGTACTTGGCCCGAGACAAGACCTTGTCTCTCGATAGATTCTGTTAGAAATTTATCTTGGATACGCGCACACATGCGCGAGATATACGTGTAAACCCTTGATTTAACCGAATAACGGTTGATTTAGTAAAACCATCCGTATCTAATGAAAGCAAGTTTGTTAATTGCTCCCATAATTGGAACAACGCTGTTTATGAAATAAATTACAACGCTGGTTCGTCCCCACGAAGTTTGTTCCACGAGCGAATTTTCTAACTGGCTAACCTGGTCGATCGTTTGTTGTCATGTACGGTGGATTAGTTTGCTTCTTGCATTGAAATTAAATAAAAATTATGACAATTGGATAATAGAGTTGCGAACTGAAAAGTGGTTTCACGCTGAGCACAAAACTGATTTGTTCGTGGTTTGACCACGACAAGCCGATTTTCGTCTCTCTAACTTTATTTAGAAGTCTTATAGTCGGTCCGCTGTACGCGTAAAACCCGGTCTACGTGTACAGTCTTGTTGGCAGTCTTGCACGAGCATGCCAGATTTGACAGGTAAATATGTAAACGTGTAGATGCGCGTCAGTTTAATCAGTCACGCGTTGCTCCCTTTTGCTAGTCTGTTTTGATCGAACGTTGCTCTCCGGCGGAACAAAAATTAAATTTGTTCTTTTATTCTTAATTAGAAAGATTGTGGCTATCGTTGGTAACCGCAGTAAGCACTGTTTTTAAAAATTATGGAAATGGCGGGCGTCTACATTTCAAAATCTGAAATCGCACGTTTAAAATAATAATGAAGTATGATATTGTTATTTTAGAAACATGATGTTGGTAGGGTCCGAGAGCCAGTAGGATGTAGAATATCCTGTAAGAATTTAGAGCAATCCGTCGTGCAGTTTTCGAGATTCTACATCCGTCGAGTGAAGAAATTACAACTCCAAAAAAACGCGTTTGAAGTTCCATGGATTGCGTTCAGAAATTATATGTATTGTGTTGTATGGCGACCCTGTATGTTGCAAGTATTGTTTCTTCGTCTTCGCGAAAATAATTGAAAATGATTAAATTACAAGTTTTATGTTTTTGTATACGCGCTACCAATGCTGTCTAAAGCCGTTGTACGTGTTTTTGACTTTTTGCAGTTTTTCGAAATACTTATTTAAAATGAGTTTCTGCAAAAATCGGGCCTCGAAAATAATGTTATTTTTCGGTTTTACCTTACCGACAGTTTTGATCGTGTGGTCGCACGATTTTCGTCAGTCTTGCATGTCACGCGCAAGATTGTACGTGTAAACCGGGCTTAACGGTCCACCATTCGTACAAATTCGGGAGAATACTGGATTCAGAAAATTATAACGGAAAAAAAGTAACTATGAACTACCATCTTAACCGATTTTAATCCACAAATGACGGCTATTAATCGATCACTTTAGATTATCAAACTAATCAATAAAAGGTCTAAGATCTATTCCAAGTTTATTAACGGTATGTACATACGTATAATCCAATCTTCCGTTTTGATTATCACGCGTAAATTGTAATAACGGCCGTCGGTCAAGCATCCTATTTACGAAGTATCGTATTTACAGCTACGATGCAAATGGGTTAAAGGATGGCGCGAGCGGACCATTTACAATTGATAGAGATATTGTACTTTACCCGGGACAAGACATTGTCTCTTAATATCAGTTGGTTTGAACCACAAAACGAAAGCATACATATTTCGGCACCGGGAAAAAAAAGTTTCTTTCCAAATCATCTTTGCAAAAACTGTGTGGTACCGCGAGCAAGTAGCGAGTCCGATACGACTACTTTGAGTGTTCTCGAATTTTGTTGACGCTAACGGCGACTCACGCACGCGTACAACCATCTGTAACTAGATTTTACAATTACGATACAGTAGAACCTCGATTATCCGAATCTCCGTTATACGGACCCTCTATTATCTGAACTCCAATTGACGTATCCGAACGCCCTGTTATCCGGATAATTGTTCAGATAACAGAGCGTTCGGATACGCCAATTGAAGTTCGGATAACCGAGGGTTCGTATAACGGTGGTTCGGATAATCGAGGTTCTAGTGTTAATAGATCGACGAGAAGGAGATACGGTACAAGTCGAAAATATAATTTTGTGATATCTGGAGGTTTACGTCGCGTCATTGTCGTCGCGTCATCCCAAAACGATTGTTTTCAACTATCCTTTCGTTTCTCTTCTCACCGTTTAAAGTACATGCGAAATATTCACGATTGGTCGAAGCGTGCTCCGCTTAATCGAGAATTTAGCGTACCATGAAATTTGCATAGAGGAATACAGCCCGCCCGTTCGCGGCAGCGAACGATCAAAAACAATTTAACGAGCCATAGCGCGCAATCGTTTCTTCGTTTCTCGCGCGTCAAAGTCGACCGCCCCGCGGAAATGTCAGTCGGCCGTTCATACGCGTGCTCGAGTCAGAGAATCCGCGATCGCGAATGCGCTACGAACGTAAAGTAGCAGAGTAGGTAGATACTTACGCAGGGTGGGGGGGAGAGTCGAGGCATTGACCCGCGCGCAAGCGGTTAGTCGCGCGCATACGCACGCACTTTTGCACGCTTCGCCTACGTGGGGATCCGTGTGCATTGCTATGTACGTAAGAGGAAGCGATTCGTTTTTCGAAGATCGGAAACGAGAAATTGCTTCTTTTTTTTAGGGACAGGGGGCAGGAAGTAGGGTAAGCG
This sequence comes from Pemphredon lugubris, assembly GCA_933228935.1. NCBI lineage: Eukaryota > Metazoa > Arthropoda > Insecta > Hymenoptera > Crabronidae > Pemphredon > Pemphredon lugubris. The sequence continues at coordinate 14,628,960 of OW121816.1, read as the reverse complement.
GATTTAAGCATGGTTTCGTAATCTGACCGAGTTCGGGAAGAAGTTTACGGAACGGCAAAAACGAGGTCACGGAGCTTTTTAATCCACGTTCGCTAATTGTTGGGAGGATCGCTGCGTATAATTACAAGCGCTATCGTTGTTGTTATTAGAATTGTTTTAATAGACCACGACCATTTCACGCTTGTTATCGCTCGGCGTAATAAAACTGTGGTATGATGTAAAAATATAACGCTCTGGTCTCGGTCGCATTTTTGAAATTTCAAGGCTAAAACATTTTTTCATCGGTTGCGAGTTGAAACGCGCAATATCGAATTGTTATACAAATGAACAGATCCTAAATGCGATTGTCACACCCGGAACACCGATATCGTTAACGTAGAACCCGCAATGCCGAGATAAAATTGCGATAGCGAAGCGAAAGAAGGAAAAGTACGAACTGGTGCGCGTATGCGAAACCGAATACAAGTATGTATGTATCTGCGTACGACGCTGAATGTATCATATAAATTCTAAATGAAATTGCTATTTTGCGGAGCAACGGTGGTAACGCGAACCCTGGAACGAAGAAATGTGATTAACCGACAGCACGATGCGTAACTATTATAAGTGTAATTATTGTAATTAAGAAATAACACCGTTTGCGGTGCGGCGTTGACAAACGTATCCTGGTATACGCGAAACAAGATGCAGTACATTTGTATCCAAAACACTTAAGACACTCGATTTTGTATAGATTTATAGATTCTAAATGAGATCGCGGTTCGAAGATCAATGTTATTAACGCGAACCTCATTGCGCGAATCAGAACACCGAAGGTACAACGCGATATCTAAGTGCAATAAGGAAAATCGTGAGGTCCCGAGGCCTAATATACATACACGGAAAATCATTTTACTACGCGAAAACCACTTACAGTTAGTTATAAATTTGGAAATTAAAATAGCAAAAATTAAAAGTTGACATAATCGTATGTCTCATTTGCCTTTACAAGTCTCTTGAGTTTTTGCGAATATACCATTGAACGTGATAATATGTAGACATTTTCAGTCTTTTGTTTAGACGCAACGAGGGCATTCCGAACGCCTCTCGCGAAACTAAGTATACACAGTTCGTGTAAACACAAATGCGCTAATCTCGAAAACAAGGACAATAATAGGACGCTCGTGTACATCAACTTTTTCATTTCTTTTTTATACCCAACATCCCTCCTCAAAGTATTTCCCACATAACGCTGGCCATCACCCCGTATACATGCATGTATAATGTTGAATACCTAGTTCAACCGTTATCATATTTTTGAGCTAGCGCTGTATTTCTCTTATCTTTCTCCATAGAAAATATTTTGTACACTTAAACTCTCGACCCTCCCGATTCACTCCCGACGCATCCTTACCGATTCACGCATTTCCAATGTCCAATTCGACGTCCTTTGACCGAAACTTTCCTGCTACTTCTCCTCCATTCACTTCCATTTCACTTACATCTAAAAACCTAGTTTTCCTAATTTCAACAAATCCTCCTGCTCCTCAAAATTACTCCGAACTCCAGCCAGTAAAGATTCAAATTTTCTGTAAACGCGCAATACGCTACGTGCGAATCAGAGTCGTCAGGCTATGTTTAAAATTATTAATTTTATTGGTTATTGGTAGATTTTAAGTGAGAAGTAACTTCGTGTTTTGTTAGGTAATAAAGTTGATAAGTTTTGTCAGCACCGACGAATCTCTCCTTAAACCATGAATCCAACAATAAAAGAAATGAACGGGGACCACGGAACCTACGGATCAAATCGCCAATGACGCGACGTGACTTCAAATTAAAATAAAGAGTACGGTCGTTTCGGAATGTAAGGAGGGAAAACTTGGTTCGCGGCGTGTACGAAGGTTTCGTGGCTGCTCGGAAGCCATGGTCCCGGAATACCACGTACGTATGTACGTACATCCATACATACATACGAAGATAGGCGCGTGCACCATACGCAGAATGCACGTTCCGGCTGTGAATAGGTAATGCAATGCACGAAGAGGCGCCATGACTCGTTGCAGTTACCGTCCCCTTTGCCCCGCAGCACAGGGTTGCACCGCGAAAAATCCGCCGATCGTCGATCCTGCGTCGTTGATCTTCGATGCAGGCCATTAGTGAGATATGCGAGAGCATGGAATTTCTGCCGTTCCGCGAGCAACGTCGCAAACTTGTCTTTATGATAAGATACGCTCCTCTTCGGAATCGATAACGTTTCGATCCGAAGAACGGAGGGGTCCCTTCCTCCCATCACTTTTCAGGATTACGTCACGTCGGATAGTTGGATCTCTTCACGATTTGACGCCAAGAACGAATTTTAACATTGGAAACGGATGAGGGGGGGAGAAGGGAGTTATAACGACGCGATTGTTAGCTATTTGGAACGGTGAGCTGAATTTGAAGAATTTTCATGGGATTATATCATTTTTGTTTCTCTCTCTCTCTCTCTCTCTCTCTCTCTCGACTAGCGATTGCCAGCCTTTTGGACTTCACGGACCACTAAATCCACAACTCTGAATTCTACGGAGCACTTACACTTTATAGTTTACAGTGTTTATACTATAAGTCGCAGATCCTTATTGCAGAGATTTTGAGCAGACAGCTTCTTTTCATAAATACATAACTTTTGTACATAATGATTATGCAACACACGTCCGCTGGAAAGTTAATAAAATAAACTAGCAAATAAGGTTGAAATTTTCCTGCGGACTACCAAAATTTTCTCGCGTACCACTAATGGTCCACGGACTACCGGTTGGCGACCGCTGCTCTAGAATCAATTAAGGATTTGGCTCACAACATAATCTGCATCGTCGTTAACTATTTCTCTATTTTGTTACAAATAACGCGAGCTTTTCTCATCTCAACTTAAGTTTGGGTTATCCGTCACATGCGCACTACTCACACTCACGCGTATGCACGCTTTGTACACTGCATCTATTTACTACTATGTATCCTAATTAATAATTTGTATAATTTGTGAACGATACACTTGATATCTGTCTATCTATTTATTTCTCTCTCTCTCTCTCTCTCTTTCTCGCTCCATCGATTCTCTCATAAACAGAGGTACCGCGTTAGTTTTGTGTCGTATACAAAAATGTAAATATTTAAGTAAATAATTATTTCTAGAGCCAATTTATAATAGATTTTAGGTTTGCTATTTAGCGTTCAATGTAGTGAGGCCGCGCGGCAATTGTAAGAGAGTTGACATTCGTTTGTTCCATGCTCTACGCGGGCATCGCGTCGTCCTTCGCGCAACAACACCAAACGCACAGACGCGACACGCGACGCCCGGCAAATGTTTGGTGAAAATGCAAATCTCGCGGTAATAAGCTTCGTAACCACAACGTTTAACGCAATTATCCGCGAAACGGAATCTCCGGCTAGTTCGTAGACACTTACGTCGCGTCGTATGTACAGGGTGTAAAAAAATTATGTGTCGTGACCTATACAAGGTGATTCAGCATCTTTTGATCGGCGAAGATCTATCAAAAAAACTTGCCGCAAAATTGACCTTGACCCTGAAATTCAAGGTCAAAAATTGTTTTTATTGCATTGTATTCTAACCATTACGAGGACAAAAAGTGTCAAAGGAACCATATACCCAGGACGTCTGGTTTTCTCAGAACATAGACTCGAAGTTTTATTAAGTATAAAAACACTAACAAAATAAATTTACCCTATATTATGCTTCTCACTAGAAGCAGATATGTCACTAATGACATTGCCTGTACGTTTACAATAGTCGCATTCCGAGACTTTGTTTATATTGTCCAAGACACGACATAAGAGGTCATGAATAAGGAGACTATATTTATCATCTCCCTATTTATTATATTTTGTACCTCCGTATCGTAAGGAGATGCGCGCGCGGAATATGCCCACCTCGGCTATTCGAGCGACGAAGGTCGCGGGAGCTGGGGAAAGGTACGTACAGTTGAATTCATAGAGGCAACGCATTGTAAGCATCAGGGTGCTCCTAATGCTTCCCATCGGCTGTTTGCCCGAGGTATCAGTTATCTCCCGGCAGGATGAAGAGAGAACACGCCTGTAGGAAGAAGACCGCGAGCGGCAAAGAGGCGCCATGACTGGAAGCAACGCTTGCCTATCCTGCCCTTTGGATCTCTATTGAAAAATGGCGCCGATCGAGACCCCCGATCGTCGATCTTGACGACCATTAGCGGAATACACGAGAGTCCGGGGAGATTTTTCCGCTATGGCCCCGGAGAGTTCTCCACCGCGCTGGAATGCTAACCGACGCCCGGAAGTGTAGTTGATCTTCCATACCTGATCTTCCAACGACCGAGAAAGAAGTCAATTCGCATTCCCCGTTGGCGCGGAAAAACTCTTTGAGATATAAATTTCTTAGCCGATATTCTTGCCCTCGGAATACTTTCGCACCGGGACTACATTTGCGGTTAATTAGCGGTTACGTTGAGTTTCTGGCGTTACGTTAATATCGTGGCATCGCGCGTGTATCGAATGCTGCGTGTTTTATTCCAAGTTTCCTATCTGGCAGCCAGGACGAGGAATTTGCGAAATTTGCAAAATGGACGTAAAGCAAACGCGTCATTTTGCGTAAGATTTCTTTGCGTGTCTCTAGAAACGCTCTAAACGCTGAAAAAAAGCGAACCATTAACGCGACAACGGGGTCTAGAATTATATCCTCTTCGTATACCAAAATAGACGTGGAAGCGTTCGCGCCACGGTAAAAAAAAAAAAAAAATGAACGAGATCCTTCCCGGATGATAATTAGCTCGGCAACCACTCTCTTTGACGCGAGAGACTAATCTGCGATTAACCTGGCCATTTTTCTCACCCTGGTACACACGCCCGCCTCGCAACAGCTGTAATCGTCGAGACTCTTTACACCTGATTATCTACAAATTTTAATCTACCAGTGTTTCGTCTCGTCTCGTTTTACGCATCCGCACTGGGTATACGCGAATGTATACTTATACGACTTCTGCTTTCTACCGCGAATCACCGCACCTTTCTACGCATCAACATAATTGCGAATCACAATTAACGTAACGATCTGGAACGGTGACCGACATTTACATTTTCACTGATCAGCCGAGTTATATTTATAAACTGAACTTCGAATTTATTCGTTTTAATTTCAATCCGTGAAACGAGATGGACAAATTCAAGGTTAAATGGACAATGATTTAATTACACACGTCCCTCTCGTTTTTTAATTCATTCGTAAATTTAAATTAAAAACGTGCACTATATTTGGATTACTCATTTCACTTTTTTAAACTCTTTCTACGATGCGATTTACGTGTCACGGGGTGTCCCGGAATAATAGTAAACCCGATAAGGATCGATTCTTTATGCAATTCTGAAACTGAAATTGTTATCTAGAAATATCGAGACTTGAATAAAACTTGTCATGCATCTGTGGAAAAAGTGGTGTGGTGAAGGGATTATGACGTTACGGTAAACATCGATTATCAAAAGTATTTTACCGTTAGCATTGCATCGGCAATCCACCCTTAACGAGTTTACGGATATTCCGAGACAGCGCGTATATGTACAGAAAAAATTCAACATTCTTTTTTCAAATCGTGATACCGTGGAAAAGTTGCGAATTGGGGAGACTAAAAAGGAGTAAAAATATTAATAAAATTGTAGAAGTATTTTAATTATAGACGTTTCTTATTTTTCCTTTAGGTTAGTTTATTTTTATGCGTATGGTGTTCGAGAACCGGACGAACGCTCTTTAGAATTAAGGATAAGTAGTAGTCATAAATCTTTTTGGGACTTAACGCAGGCACTGCGCTAGTCCCACGCGAATTTTGATCTGCTTGCGACGTGGCGGGTCAGGCGATATTTGGCAGGGCAATAAACCGTGCGACGGCGCTTCAAATGTATTTTGAAGAACTCTGGGCTGCGAAGGAAAATCCCGAGCAGCGAGAAGGCACTCTCGTGAAAACGTGCAACGTGGCAACGCGTTAGAGTCGAGCGACGATTTTGATAATCAGTAAAAAGCGAATTGTGTGCGGGGCATCAGCGCAAGCGTATAGTTGTGAATCTTCATACTCTTGACAATAAACAGTTGTAACATTTCTATTCTCAATAACTTCCTCTATTATTTCTCACGGTACCGTAAACCAGATTCATTTATTAAATCCTACAAAATCGGTTCATATCCTCCGGTCGCGATTGTGCTCTATAGTTTGCCGAAATGTGGAAAAATATATATTTTTATGATAATTTTTGCATCTTACTAATGGTCTAAAATAATTTGTTTTTAAACATTTAACCTTATCTTCGATCAAGAAAACTAAAAAAAACATGTAAGTTGTTAGTATTTCTTTTTTCCTTGAACTGTGATAGTACCTTTATTTGTAAATTTTTTTCATTAACTTTGAAGGCAATGCGCGACCGGAAGATGTTGGAGGATTTAAGTAATATTCAAACATTCTTTTCCGTGATTATAATGCATAAGAATTTGAGGTATTACATTCGGGAAGAGGCTCATTTAAAAATGTTAAGAATTATCGGAAAAATGTGATTTTTTCCAAATTTCAGCAAACTTTAGAGCAAACATGCGCGACCAGAAGCTATGAATCGATTTTAATCATTGTTTGACCCCTTTTTAGTGTCCCCAACTCGCAAATTTTCAGCGGTATTAATCGTACAATGTCTGTATAGTGCCTTTGAAATAAATAATTTTTTGTCTTTCGTCGAATCATCGGAAGGAACGGAGACATTGTTGATATTTCAGTCGAACGACAAACACCCAATCTATTCAATTTTTCTCCATAACTTGCATTTCTTTGAAATTTTCTATTAAAAACTATATTCGTCGAAGGATTGTCTGGATCATTTTTGGTTAAACGGGCAGTAAAATTAAAACGATACGACGAGTACCGATGCAAATGTTTCACGCGAATAAATGCCGTAGAATGACCGACGATGAGTTAGTAAAATCCACATTGACCCTATGGCGGATCGTGGCACCGAAATATATTCACCCCCTGGGTATTTACCGTGCTACGAGTGACGAAAGCGACTAAGGAAACATCTCGATGACCTCGTTCAACAATAATCGCGGAACCAAAGACGATCGGAGGGAACCTACCTATCAGGATCTCGCGGCACGTATCGATCGTAATGCTTGATCCTGCCGATGGTTCAAAATCCGGGTCGGGGCAAAGATAAAGGGGAAAAATTAAACTCCGAGGTTAGAAGGGGGAAGAGAAGGAGGACGCGGAGGATCGTGGTGGGCAAGAAAAGAGGTAAGAAGAGGACACACGACTGTCGCGATCGCAGTCTTCGTCGGCCACGAGGATAATAAATGTGAGATTGGATCTCACCGCTCATCTCGTCGGCTTCGCGACTCGCTCGAGCGAGCAACGATCGAGATTATTTGAATATCGTTCCGTAAATGCTCGCTCGCTCGGCCAACCGAAGATGACGACCGTAAACACATAGTTGACGACTATAAACATCCAGGACAAGGATCGGCAAGGATAAATCCGACCGGCCACCAGTTCTTCGAGAAATGTCTAAGGAAAGTGGAGCATCCGCGATGGGAGCGTAATGTTTTTTGCCGCTATTTTGCTTTTCGTTTTGGTCCCGGAGGAAGATCGCACCGACCGGGTAACTGATAATAATTGCACGTGCAACGTACAATTACGTGTACATACGTAAATTCACGATCGTCGGCGGGATATCTTGTAAACGAAAGTATCGAAGATTGTAAATGATTTGCTTTCTCGGGATTACCGGTGCGCGTGCGCGCGCAATCGAAATCTGTCGGGAATACTCGCGTGAAATTGATTGACGCATGGATTTCTCTCGAAATATCCAGCGTTGTATCGAACAGTTTTCTTTTGATATCGAACGTATGTAGGATTGTCGATCCCTCGAGTTAACGGTGAGTTGCACTTTCGAAAATTGTTTTTAACGTATCTGCTCTAGGTATTATATACATATATATATACATAGCTGCCGAGAACACGGTTGAAAGTGGACCCACTCTACTACGGTCCCTGGTAAACTGAAAACATTGACAATGAGTTTAAAGTACGGTTTTGCTACAGGTTCGAGACTCGACATCCTGACGCGGCGTCTGTTCCGGTTTCAGCAAAAGCGTCTAGACGCGGTTGATTTCATTTTTTTGTCCCATTCTTGGTTTAAATTAACAAAATTGTATCATAACCATTGGAATCGTGGCTCATTCCACATGTGTTTGATTATTTATTTTTTTTTTTTAAATGAAACAAAAATTAATTTTGAACGATATCACTGTGAATAATAATAATAATATTATTTGTGCATGCTACAAAATGAAGAGATTGAAAATGATTTACTGTTGGGCCTACTTCCAAAGAAAAGGAAATCATTCAATAGTTTATTAACGCAAGAAACTCTGAAGAATTTTTTAAACAACTTATGAAATAACACTTTTTCAATGACGGTAATAAATTTCGCGATTTTTTCGGATAAATCGTCCGAACCTAGACATCGGTGACATATTTAACTTTCCCCATGTCTCGAGTGCAATGTGTTTGACGCTCGTGCGAAATCGTTCACATACGTGACACAGCGTCTGGACGCGGCACAGTGATCGGAAATGCAACTTTAGACAAGCAAAATTGTTTTTTTTTAATAACATCGTAGTATTAAAGGTGTATTTATTAAATATGTAGGAGTGTTCAAGGATAATAATTTATATAATGTTGTGTCAACTTACAATATCAATTAATAATTAAGGTCTTGGACATATGTAGATATTTGTCCCTCTTTTCAAAGCTTAATTAGTGTGACGGTTGCGAGTCGACGTTGGCGACAATTATGCACTTAAAAAACTAACAAGTTGTACAACAATATGTATGTATTTGTTATCGATCACTTTCGATCTTTCGGGATCTGCAATCTATGATAAATGAAAAAACACAACAAATAAGCAGCTCCTAACATATTCAATCGCACTTTACGTAAGCGGGTACGACCAAACGAATCCACAAAATGCAACGCTACTTAATAAACAACACTCGAGTACCTTTAATGAAAGAATCGACAGCGACTCGTAACGTTTGCGTCCGATTTCTAAAAATATTGTCAAAACTAGTAATAAGGTCCCTAATAATCAAATCGTTAATTTGAATTAATTAATCAATTTTAATTAATTAGGTAATTTTATCGTAATAATAACGCGTAAAGGAAGTCACGAAGCGAATCGTGGCTGAATCATAGTCGAAACACGAACCATCTAAAAGCCTAACGGCTAACCGTGCAGCGGACGTGCGGTGAATACGAATTCCGCTTAATAAATATTCTATGTTTCTCGCGTCCTCTACGATCTCTAAACGCTACCGAGTTATCAATTCCAAATATGCCGTATAACCCGAATATCCAGTACATCTCTATGCGCATAAATACGACAAGGTTACGTAATCGCACGCGTATTAGGCTCGTGTATTCGGAACGATAAGGTCAGTGATCTTCGTACACCTTGACTAGAGCCGATGAATTATAGCCAACTCTCGAGTGCATGAAAACCACATTGATAAGCATACGTATTTACAAAGTAATTTCTGTCAGTTATTACGGAAGTCCGTGAAAGTAAAGAGCGCACCAAATTGTTAAGAGGGTTAATCGATTCGCAACATACGTATGTACGTACATACATATATTACCACTACCGCACTTTACGATAGTAGCAAAAGCAAAATAGCAGAAGGCATGATCGATTTAGTGATGTCATGTCCTATATGTCCTAATTTGTCGCTCTTGTCTCGCGTACTTACGTATTCAAGAATTGCGACTATTTTCTAGTTTAAGCTTCATAATCAGAATATTATGAATTTTTAGAGAATTTTATCGACTATTCCACATTGTGTTTTGCGCTTGTTAACTGAAGGACTCGACCGGACGAGCAGAGGTGATTTTACGGGAGAGATGTTTAAAGCCTAGCTGTCCCGTTTTCTGTACGTTTTATAGGATAAACTTCGCACGTAGCTCGTTGTTCCATTCGCCTCCTCGTAATCAATATACCATATAGATGATAGAACTGACACGTGTCACGATGTACACGATTAAAAACTAAATTTAATTTGCCCAAATCAAGCCCAAACTTATTGTGAAATTAAATTTGAATGCGATAGTCATTAAAATACATTAAATTGTAACCGTGTCTACATGTTTCCGTAAAAAAAGCAATTTTCCGAAATTGGCGTTTGCCTCGTTGTTCGGCCGAATCCTTCAACACTTTCTCGGCTGAAACGATCCGGGAATCGTGATGGGTAAAAATCTAAGTTTCCACGATTACGTAGTCAAATATATTGATAAAACGAAGCGCATTTCAGAGTCCAACATCTACGGAGCGATATCAAAGAAAACGATAATACGCCATCGGTATGGTTCTTTGTTTCAGCTACCACGTGTTTTTTTCCAAATATGTATATCTATGCAAACAATTACGAACACGCGCAAACAATAATAGTTGTGTTAAGATTAATCACTCATAATTCGCGCCTTGCGCGGAGTGCGCTAGTAAAACCGATTAGTGTAAGTTTCCTTTGACTGAGTCAATCTTTGTTGTTGTATACACGTTTCTTGTCCTTTTGGCTACTCTCGGGTCTTGCTTACAGAACATGGAGTCTGTATGAAAGGTTGAAGAACGTAGTTCAATTGTAATATGTAAAATTAGTCAGAGGCCAAATGAAGGAGAGAAACTGTGTCACTGATTTATTTATTGTCAAGCCTATTGAAAATTTTGTTTGTTTGAATGATCCGGCACTGTTCAGAGGGTATGACATCTTTTCTTTTCTTTGCATAACCTAATCGAAACACGTGCTCGGCAATTACATATCATTAATATTTTTGCAGGCGCCCTTTTTGTCTTTACTTTTTGTCTTTACCCTTTGTCTTCATTCTTGTACCTTGTTCTGCATTGAATAAATATATAAACGAAAGTAAAACGACCATCCTCGGAATCTCAACATTGGAAAAATATCAGGACAAGTTGTAACTACGGTGTCGGTTCACCATTCTTTCTTGTTCGAATCCACCTCCATCCCTCATCAGGGTATCAGGAGTTGCAGTGATTCTGCAAACTTTTGATTCCCTGCCGGTACACCGGTGTCGTTTTCCCAGATTGATGACACGTTTCCAGTCGTATTTACGAATGTGATTTATTAGCTACATCATTAGTACGAGTTATTATTAGGGTTGTCATGGAATTTTGAGAAAAATTAAGCGCACCGTTAACCGTAAGAGCGAAGGACGAAATTATTGATGATGCGCGTATCGGACGTTTGATGATCCCGTCGTTTGAAACATCGATTCCGTTTATCCTAGTACCTTAGATATTGAAAGTCGTCATCGTGGGTTTGGAAAATGACAAACAATTCCTTCTCGAACAAAATTTCACTGGGAGAATATTTTACCGCCACCCCGCCCACGTTTTATGCTAGATCCCGCAGACAGACAGAAGAAGATTATCGATAACCATGGAGAGTGTATTTTAATCTTAATTTTAATTCGTAACATGTATTAAAACTTGTGACGGATTAATCTTTCTTGCACGTACAAATGAAAACGACGTTACTCATAGGTACCCCCCTAATACGTTGCGCGCACTTGTTAAACGTCGATGGTAGAAAACAGCAACAATTCAAATCATTGTAATCTGTTCAAAAATTACTCTGCACCGTTGCGCATTCAATTTTAGCCATACGGAGCCAGAAGTAAATTTTTTTCCAATACTCAGCCTTGAAACCTCGTCTTGCCCCGACACCCACCGGTTATGTGGTAAAATGAATACAAAAGGAAACATCGTGAAAATGATTTGAAAAATTTGCCGATCGACTGGGTTCAACCGCCAGAGAATCGGACAGGATCCAAAAACCGTGCGAAAGCCTTCGATTCTGTTTCCTGGAACTAGCACACCGAAATCCCTACCCGAGGAAAACGGCTCGCGATTCTCGATTCTCGATGATAAACCCCGCTATACTTCATAGGAAATCGAAGTTATTAATACTCGATCAAGAGGCGAAGTCGTTTACATGACCGCGCACGCAAACACGCACGATACTTTTTACCCGAGGGGCCGAAATGCTTTTCGCTAGAATCACGGGCGCAGAAGCAAAGAAATGTCGGCTATCAAAGAGGATCGTCCGCGGGAGAATTATGATTTAACCTATTAAGATGAGTGCAACTGCTGCTTTCTAACCCTACCGCGTGTCGCCGATCGCATTTCACGTGAGTTTCTAACGGAAGGAGTCTTCCTTTTTCAGAAAATGAGAGAGCCAGGGGACTGCCGATTTCTTCTCTTCCTTTTGGGTGTGGAACTGCGCCCAGTATCTCGTAGTAGGGGAGACCGGGGCTGGTTGTCACAAAAATTGCTTTTTGATTTTTAGAGAGGCAGGGTTAAGAATGAATGATTTTGTCAATAGTTCATACTTTTACAATATATTCTTGGCTTTATTTCCCCAAATTGTTGACACTATAACGTTAAAGGGCTATTTGCGACAACAAAAATTGTCGGAGCAGTTTTTTGTGCCAACCAACCCCAACGACCCTGGGTTGGTTGTCACGGGTTATTTAAGTGGGGCAAAAATTACATTGTAACGTCCTGTACATTTTTCTGATATTATAATTCATAGAATCACATCCGGTCCCACGGCGCTTATCGCCTATAAGAGGTCACTCATTCCTCGAATGCTGACGCCAGGACTTTTAGACAAAGACCTGCAGCGAGGCCCACCGCTGCGCGGCCCCGCTGCAGATCTCTCGAAACACTCTCAGTCAGTCACCGTAACGATACACACGTCGCCTCTCGCTCTGTACTTCTTTCCAAACTTGTAACATTCTTTCGCTCCGCAATACACCAAATAGTCTAATCAGTGTTTCGCATTACTCGCCGACCACACTACCAAACCCCATCACAAATTGGTGGCAGCGGTATTCGTCCTACGACCCCGAAGACAAAAGTACAAACGTCGCATCCCACTTCTGCCATCACAACATTTTAAATATTTAAAACGCTTTTATTAAGATCAGATGAAATTTGAAGAGAGTATACCAATATAGACCAGTACCTAGGTCGATGAAATTAAATAAAACAAATTTTAATAGGAAAATAAGTACTATAAATTAAATTAAGTAGAAAACAATTGAATATTTAAGATTTAAGAGTCAAAAATACATCAGTCACTTTCGCCTGAACTTTCACAGTTATGACAAGTATAAAAGCAGTTGGTTGTCACGATGAAACACACATGTGACAACCTGCCGGTAATTTTAAACGAAGCATAATCTAGCGAGACTGCAATCTAACCTAACCTTAAAGTTAATACCCAGTAACATTCTTCATAGTTATTGCAGCAATGAGAAATGGTTTAAACAATAATAGAAATTAATTAAATAAGAAATAAACAATGAAATTTATAGAATTTAAAAGTATACGTAGAGTAACAATAGTACAAAATTGTGAATAATATCCAAACAATTGTAGCAAGACACGTGAAACTAACAACACACTCGCATTGATGTAAACAAAGACTAGTATTCGTCACGACCGCTATAATGATAACAATGCCTGCGCACTGACTTTTCTGACAACCAAGCCGTGTGACAACCAGCCCCGGTGTATCCCCTACCTACTGTATGCGAGGATGATTCCTAAGGGGACGAAGAAATTCAACGAGAAATTCATTGTCGTTTCAGAGATCCATTGTCGAAAGCGCGCGAAAGATTCAAAAAAACTCTACGACGCCAAGATCAGAATTTATTTTCAAAACGCGCAACGTCCAAGATCTCATCGTTACTCCGCATGACGCGTTAGCCATTAACGGGAATAGGCTTCTGTGGCGTAAACGCATTCGCTTTTTATCGGTACCATAATTTGCAGGTAAACTGGCACCGGTGAGCGCGAGTCGTTCCAATGAATTTAATAATTCTACAAATTATCCGGTAGGATGTTATTCTACAGGCTCACCAGCTCGTTTTCTATCTTCCAGAGAAGACATCTAACTTCGCCAAGGTGTTTAGCCGTTATGCCACGGCGGTACTAATTACTATTATCATTCTGCGATTAGATTGACCCCTTGCGCAACTAAACGAATAATATCGTTAATTCTCACCATTACTCCACTTGAGCTTCCGGAATTAATCGCCCTCTTACTCCTTTTTCTAATTATCCAGATTATCCACGGTCGCGGTCTATCGATGACCGTCATACCAGTATCTAACCGTAAATTCTTACCAATGGTAATTCGATATCTATTTTATCTTTAGCTTATCGCTTCTTCCGCAATTTCATCGTTGAATCTTTGAAAAATCGATGGCGGATAATCCTGAAAATGTGAAAATGGAGAAAAAATGTCCAAGACTCGTATATGTGAGAGGAGTGACGTTATACATAAACATCGCACGAAATACGAAGCTAGAGCGTAATATTTTTTTTACAAATTTTCCACGCGGTAAATGATATTTTTTTCTGACTCAACGTTGCATGGCACACGATTTGGGAAGCACTCCGTATCGGACTATATTTGTATGAATTCACCCCTTTTGGGATGCAGCATACGTACAGCCGGCAGCATCGATTGTCAACCGGAAGCCAGGTAACGCTACGTTCGGATTAGTTTACAACGGTGTCGGAGCGAAGGGGTTAGGATCGGTTTATAAAGTTGTTTCCGGTCGCGTATCGCTCCTGGCTATCGCATCATTGGGCAAGCTGCTCTACCAAACGTTTACTTGACAAGGTGAGTCACACTCTCCGACATGGTTGGAAACGTAGTGAAAAATAATTAGATTTACCGAACGAAGACGCGTATTCACCCGCGTTGAGAGTTCGAATACAACTTTGACTTAATTACGAAACGCAATTACATTGAAAACCGGCGCCCGGCAATCTACAACGGCCAATTGGTAGAGCCGGACGAAAGTTAGACAATGCCGCTCGTAACAATATTTGTTTTTGTAAACAAGTTTTGTAAAATTTCCGTAAAAATAAAAATTTCGAAAAATATATAGCCGATCATCAAACAACCTTTGGTAAAAACATCTTTACTCTGTGGATCCGTAACCAAATCAGCTCGCAGAGCGCTCTGTTGTTGGCTAGTGAATTGAACTACAATCCAACTTCTTCTCCATCCGCTAGATTGTCCAGTTCGGAAATACGAACACTACTCTCAATTTTGTTGGGGCACACTTTGAAAAAGAAATACAAGCTCTCGTCTCGGGTCAAGTACAAGTACGCGAGACAAGACCTTGTTTTTTTTTTTCCCCAAAGAATTTATAGGCACGTTTATTTTCTCACAGGCCTTCGAACTGTAATGTACCACGTAACCTAGTCTCGTCGCTTCTCCAATCGTAACTTTAGTCGTAAATTGTTATTGTAAATATTTTGTATGCTGCCGAATTCCTGCAAATCCTTTGATTCACCACATGCTCGTGCACCTATCCTTATCCACAGACCGAATAGTTTTTCTCAAACCTACCCTCACGCATCATACTCGGAATACAACTCGAAATCTAAACTGTGAACATCTTCGGAAGTCATACATCGCATAAATCTAGAAACTCTCAGAGTTTCTCCAAAATCGAAATTGCAAATTACTGCACGACAAACCTCGGAACTTTGGTCGATCAAAACTCGTGAACAAAAAAAGTCCATTCGACGCAACTCCCGTTATTCGTCGCAATGTCATGAGCGGCGAGCAAGGTTTCATTTTTCTTTTAAATAGGAGTGTCCGGGGCTACCCGAATTTTCCCTACGTTGACGCACGCAAGATAATATAATCTTAACGGTATGCGTTAAAATTCAGTAGACCCCATTCTCCTTGCAGATTCTTTTCCTTCGATTATATTTTTCATAGCTTCAAAGTAATTTAACCGTTCGCGTACCAGACGGTGCGATCGTACTTCTCCCGTTCGCTGCCTAAAAGTGCCAGTTGGTCGGGCCCGCGGAGTCGAACCGAATCGAATCGAATCGAATCGCACGATCGGATCTCTCGTCGACGCGCGTCTTTACCGTTACCCGCTCGGCGTTAGGCTGTACCAAATTGAAATCTCTGCCGTCGCGAGTTCTCGGATGTTGTTATTAAAAAAAATGTTTGAGGGAGGCTATACTTGCCGCTCGTAAGCTGAGAAACAGCGTACTCGCGCTCTTATCGTTTATCAACACGAAACAAGAGAAGCGCGGTCGTCTCGCTTGGGACTTTTCCAACGAATTTTTAGTATCTCTCAAGCTGGAAACACACTATCGTCGCGTCACGTAATCTCATGCTCTATCACGGTATCTCACGTCACGGGGAAAAAAGTGTACAAAGTGTATTTCACGGAGAGAGATGTCACGGATGACAAACCATGCATACTAAAAATTTAGGGGAAAAATAAGTTAGACATAAGGATGAAATATATCACAACCACGCTAAATACACGTCACGTGTCACACACACGCTCTACGCTCATCACGGATACCGTGATAGCACACGATCTCACCTGACGCGAAGATAGTGTGTTCCTAGCTTTACTCGTACCACTTCCTTTGTAATGTTCCAACGAATAGCGTAATGCGATTTGTATTAACGCGTTGAGGCTGAGGCTGCATTTCGTGTTTCTCGCCATCAGGCGGCTGCCTCCGTTACAAATCACGATTACCAGTTAATTAATCGTAACTTATATTTTTAATTATAGAATCTAACAGCGATTGCCGATAGATTATGGATGACGCGAACGCAAGGTTTGCGGAACACCTTGGGGTTTGTTATCGAAGATATTAAAGTGTCGATTGTAACGTCAACGTCGTAACATCGTATTTTTGCGCCCGGTGTAAAATATGTGTATATCGATGTGGGCCCCAACGTAAAAATGAGTTAACGAGCCGACATAACGTACAATTTTGAATAATATTTCTATCAGGAACGGGAAATTGATACGTACAAGTTAAACATCGTTTTCGCGATCCCTACCATTGGTGCACAAGGATAGGGACGCAACTCAAACATTGCCATGTTCAAGGTTATTGTGAAAATGTAGAGCAAAAACTGCATACTTTTGTGTCGAAGAATGACATATTGTCACTTCGAAAAGTGACGACTGAAAATCGATTCTTGTTATAGTTCTTCCCTGACGTCAGAGTAAGGGAAACAGGAAACTTTTAAACGATGGTCCTGGAAAATGTATTGTTTTGTATGTATTGTTTTGAGTTGTCACTATTCTTGCGAACCAACGATATTTTCTTCGATTCTTTGATTTTTCAACTTGCCACGCTTGGGGCGCGAGCCTCGTTCGCCTTATCCCTCGTCACGTTCCTGTAATTTCTGTTAAGAGCGTAGTCAAATTACGACTCACACCGCGAAAAAGCGGGAGAATTCGCAATGGCGCATATGTTACCACGAATACAACGGCCCAACGTATCTAGCGGTTCGCGAAACACATCGAATCCTCCGGCATTTGGTCCGTCGTGTCCTGGCAGCCAGTGTCCATTGTGAGATCGTGTGCCGTTATGAATCTCTAGTTATAAAACGGATCCTCCGTCTGTCGAGGTTCCTCTCTTTCTCTCTCGAGCAAAGCGCATAACTGTATCTTTTCCACGGGCACACACGTGTGCAGCGCGCGACGGGCACTGTCGTCAGATTGTGCGTAGCAAAGAACGGAGCCAAAAAAAGGGACGGAGAGTGTGTGTGTGTGTGTGAGGGGGGAGGGAGAGGAGTACGATTCCAGAATGACGCTCGACGGCTCGGCGCTCCGGAACCAGAAAAATCTAATTTACAGTCCTCCGTAAAATGCCTCCCAAGCCGCCGCGTGCCGGTGCGACGACTGCACCGTTATACACTTTGATTCGTGTCGTTTTGCGGGCAAACGTTTATCTTCTTATTTATTTCACGGATGCGCGTTACGAGAGTCTTCGGGGTTTCACGGTAAGGGAGGGCGGCAAGATTTACGCCTGTCGTGCGAAACGTTGAAGGGTCTACGGCAAAGTTCTGATTTGTGCAGAAATCACGATTTGTTTTACGCGAGTTTAGGACAACTCGATCTCAGGACAACTTGATCCCAAAATTAATATCAAGGCACAAGGTTTTGTCTCGGGCCAAGCACAAGTACGCGAGACTAGACCTTGTATCATTTCCGGAAGGAACGGACAGGGGTTTTATAATTAGCACTGAAATATCGCACTTATCGAAGCATCCTCTCAGATAAAGAAATTATCGCAAGATTTTAGATTTCGAATAACGAATTTAAGTTTTGAGGGCATTGTTTTCAAATGACGCTCAACCTTAATATCGTTGAATTATTCTATCTTAATAATTTATTAATAATTAAAAATAAATGATTATAAATGATTAATACTGCAAATGGTTAAGAGCGATATTTAAAAAAATGTCCTCAAAACACAAATTCGTTATTCGAAATCTAGAATCTTACGATAATTTATTTATTCGAGAGGATGTTTCGATAAGTGCGGTATTTCCGTGCCAATTACTATATATTAATTATACGATAGTAATTTTGGAATCCAGTTGTCCGAGAACGAGTTGTCCTGAGCTCGAGGTGTCCCCGTCGCTTGGAACATACGTACCTACGCGTACCTATGTGTATTTAGTTTCAGACGAAGTCAGGCAGACATTTGTCGTGTTCCCTAACGCGCGTATACGCAAAATAGAGTATTATCATTTAAGGGATACGTTCGAGCATTTCAACGTTGAACAAAATTCAACGAGGCTGAATTTGAAATAAGTACATAGAACAAATTAAGTACATAGAATAGACGCACTTTGCGCCAGCAATCGAGGACAGACATGTCCGTCGGTCGCTTTGAGATGTCAAGAAAGTACTAAAGTTTGCGATGCAAACTCTAGAAAAGGAGCGACAGCCACAGATGAGAATTCCCGGGAATTCCTCGAATTCCTCGAACGCGTCGTTACTTTTGTAGGTGGAACTCTTCCTTGAAATATTACTTTTCGAGTTCCAGGAGGTTTTTTTCCCAGTGAAGAGGCAACCGGAACTCGTAACATACACGAATCCTCTTCGTCAGCTTATATTATGACAACTCGATGGCATGTACCACCGGTGGCTCCTGCTTTGACATTCCATCGGATGGCGTGTACAATCAAATACGTTGTTCGTTAAGAGCCTTTCGTAAAAGAAAGCAAAGATATTTCAATTTTTGATAAAGTTCTGAATTTTTTAACGCGTTTCTGAGTCATATACGTACTATGTCCCAGTAGTTATCAAAAGAGTTAAAGTACATTTATTGAAATATAGTAGGATTTATTTAATTTCAATTCAATAATTTTCAATATAACTAAGAAACACGAATTGCAGCGCCGGCATCAACGCCAGTTCCAATCGCAATTGAGGTCTCCCCAACGAAACCGAGAGTTTAGAGCCACACCGCACTTTTCGCGTAACCGAAAATCGGTTAACGCGTATCAGAGTTTTGACGAAAGAAAGGCAGTTTGGAACCACTGTACTCCGTACCAATGGAGTTTTTGGAAAGAGACCTGCTTCGTGAGAAAATGACCATGATTTCAAAATTGGCTGAAACATCGTTCGACTACGGAAAGTGGTAGACGATGACTCCGAGCCAGGCGGGAAACCGATGAAAGAAGAATACAATCCAGTATTGTCAATCAACGAAGTGGAGAACAAAGATTTAATAAAGATCGTATTCAAGTGAAAGCGGGGGATTTTTAAACCGGATTTTAAAGCGGATTTTTTTTTTCCTTAGGAGAAGATGAAAAATGAATTGTAATATTTTAAACGACTCTTGATCGATGGCACCATGAGGTTTGAAATTTTAGAGACGCGTTTAAGATAGTCGCCCAATTGGTACACTTGCGTCTGGCGAATCCACGCGAAACGAAAGGTATAAATGCATTTCCTATTTCTAATCAAATATTTAAGGAAATGTAATAGCGATGAAATAAATGTCAACTGTCTCGCTTGTACTTTTAAATATACCAACCACCTATACTTCAATAGATGGAACGTTCAACGAACACGTTCGAGTGTCACGGTTGCTCATGACTGACTTATAAATAAATACTTTTATTTATCTAACTGTAATACTCGATGAATTCCTCCCTAACGAGATGCGCTGATACAACGTACATAGGATGTATGTATATGGTCGATTCCACGTCAAATCGCACAGCTAAATTCTTCGAAATTCTGATTTTGAGATATGTTATAGAGGGAGGTGAGACAAGCCATCCGAATTTTTTTTTATTTTTTATTTTGACTTTCGAGGAGTTATGAGACTTTGAAAAATTGGGATACTTTTTCTTCAAACATTTCTAGGCGCGGTCTGGCTTGCCGTAGAATAATTTGCTTTTTTAAGTTCGATTCAGAAAAGATTGTAGTTTAACGAGAATTTTCAACCCATTTCAAAAAGTTTATTTTTCAACGCATAATTCATAAAAATAAAAAATAGTCGTTAATTTGACTATCTGGGCCCTCACCGAAAATTATGAAAAAATTATATCCTTGTAGCGCGTTTCAAAACGAAGAGTTTGCAAAAAAAGGCAGCCCCAAACACGCAGTAACTTCGGAGTAATTCAAGAAAAAGTGTAACCGCCTCGGAATTACTGATTTTGCCAGCAAGAACGCTGAATTGGGAGGTGGGGGTCGTTACGCAGGGCCGCGGCACCTAAGAGATCCGCGATATCCCACATAACTGCGTGATGACGCGATGACGAGTCGTTTTGACACTACGTATTCTCAATCGGTTAAAAACACATGAAGGCCATTCCCGAAAATTCTCAAAAAATTCACGAGGGTGCATCGATGATGCATGCACACGGTGGTATGCGTAATAGTCGCGAGCACCAACGATTATTCCCGATAAAAATCAGTTTCAATGTTTTGGTGCTCGCGACTATTACGCATATCACCGTGTGCATGCATCATCGAGGCACCCTTGTGAATTTTTTGGGAATTTTCGGGAATTTAGCTGTGCAATTTGACGTGGAATCGACCATATATATATATATATACATATATATAAATAACAACGTGTAAATAGATATATGTATATGTACATAATCCAGAATTGTATACGTCTCTGGTAAATACATAATTGATTATAATCTTTGTTCTAATCAGCTATGTGCGACTACTGACTAAGGGTCCAGATCTTTTCTCCTTCTCCGGTTCCACCCCATCTCTCTTATATACATAACATCCCCCCCCCCCGAAAAGACCAAATTCAGTGAACATTGTCTGTCAACTCCGAATAGCCTGGTAGCGATGCCCTGGCGTGCTTTCTTTTACTTACCATAAAACCTCGTTTTCCCTTCAAATATGTCAGCGTTCTTCAAACGACCGCGGCGTTTCTTCTCGCGAAACGCGTATACGTATAAACGTATATCGACGTTAGAACGATCGTGGCATGTACCAGTCGTTTTGCAACCAATCACAATGGCCCGTGAGAACGTTTTCCTCGCGGCAGAAGGAAACGATTTTGCGTATACAAAACCGGCGCTTCCGGCCGATCCCAAAGCGTATCTTTGTTCCCCCGAGCGAGACAAAGGAACGCTGCTCCGCCACGCCGCGCCGTTTTGCGCCATACATACATACATAATACATACATACATTGTACATACATCGGCCCTTGAGAAGGAGAGGCTCTAGGAACTCCATTCGCCGGAATACCAGAGTCGCCGTGTGTAGCGGGCATGTAACGCGCCAGTGGAAGTCCCGTACATACGTATGTATACGTATATCGTATGTATGCGCTCGCAGAAATTCACGTTCGATCGGCTGAAATTCAGACACGCAGGATCCTGATTTTCCATGCAAGACGCGGCGGCCAGGATCTCGCTACGCATTGCTACACGTGTTTACACCCACGTGACGCGTTTACAGCGGAGCAGCAGGGGACGACAGGCACGAGCACACCGGACACACCGCGATCATTCGGAGGTGGTCTCGCGTGATTTATCGTCGCTACCTCCGGGGCGAGATCCAAGCTGCGAAGTTTCAAAGACGGTATACGCCGCTCACGCCATTTCTACGTCTTCCTTCGTTTACTTTTCTTTCCTTCTCTTTTTTTCGTTAAGACAGTTTGTCTCCGAGCGCGCATTCCGCGACCTACATTTTTCATCTCGACTTTCTTCCGGTTATCCGTATTAGTTTGTCCCGTGGACATCGACTTTCCAACGCTCTATTTCTTAATGATGAAATTCTAATCTTTTGGCATTCAAATATTACGAAAAAATTCATGTACCGTAATGTTAATCTTTCGTCGTCGTTTACGATCGAGCCGCGTTATTTTATTTTTAGATTCAACAGTTTAACTGTTTATTTTCCATTAATACATATATAAAGAAAAATGTTCGAATACGGTTACTCGTACATTGAAAATCACAAAAATACTGTCAGGCTCTTCGAGCAGTGATGACCTGTGGGAGGCTAAGGGGGATCGATGTATAAGTATTACTAACTAAATTAGATTTAATAACCTATTATAAAGGCGGGGCGGGGCGGGGCTTCCGACTATCTTTTAACCGTAAGCATTCAAAAAACATTACCGCCCCCGTTTGGAAACTTTTGATAGAGAAACGAGGAGCCTGGTTTGCGGAAACGAGTATTATTAAAATTGTTCCCGTAACAAAATTATTTGTATGAAACTGAAATTCATGAACTTTAACGTCATAGATAATTCCGAGTGAATCGTTTTTAACGGTGACGGCTCAAGAGAGTTATTTTACGGTATTGTGCAAAATGCAACTGTATAGTTGCGCGGAATGTGCGTTTCGTATCGAAAGTGGACTGTGTCGCATCAATGTGTGTTCGACGAGCGGTGCGTCGGTTAATCGATTCAAGTTTTAATTTTTAATTGTACGCGATACCTTCGTAAAAGAACGCCGGCGCCGTGCGAATGCCGATACAGGCGAGCATTTTAGTTTTTAGTGGAAGAAAAGGATTGTACCCTTACTTGGAGCATTAACAAATAGGAACACGCTAAAAAATGTACACGATAATTCATTTAACGAAGCCATCTGCATGCACGAGAGAATGGCAAGGTTTTCAACAATTTCCTACAATGTAATAAATACGATATTAAGAAAAGCGAGATCGCACAGCTGTTCGGTAACACATTGTTTAGTGCTTTTAAGTAGAAACGACAGTGTTTCGAGTTTCGAGCGTGACCAGACCGTTGCGTGACCCGTGTAGTGCGAACACGGTCTGAACGTCGTGAGACGAGTGTCTCAACATACGCATTCTTTCTTAAATTATACGTCAAAGATTGTAAACACGGAAGTAAATAAATCCACGCACCCGCATCTGTTCAATGGTATCTTATAGTTAGTCTAGTACGCGTGTACTTTTATAATATTAAAACTTGGTTTTATAGAAAATGGAGTACCGTACAAAGAATCCTTATTCAGCAATTTTTATTTACTTTTTTTCTGAGGACTGAGAACCTAGGCGGTTGTAGGACCCATTTTGTCAACCTGTCGCTTCTATGTTTTGACCGTTCGCGTCTCGTATCATAGTTTTCAGTAGAAAATCAAAGTACGCATACATATTGTACCATGCAGAGTTACATTGGTGGTAATGTATAGAGTACCGACACTTTAGTAATAACATATCATTTGTACACTGATATTTCAAAGATTATAAGATACATGACGGTTTTACGCAGACTCCAGAAATTTCAATAGTAAACGACTCGGCATTTCAGCGATCAAATACATCATTAATGTTAACTAAATGGATTTAAGATACTTGAGCGGATAAAACTTCTTTGCTACAGCTTCTCTCTTCAAAGTGCAATAATATCTGAAACCGTACAGGTCGAACCGCGCAACGAACACGACCGTCTTAAGTGGCGTTGTCAGCTTTGGAGCATCGTAAAATCTGTTTTTCCCCATTTTATGAGAATTACCAAACTCGTCTCAATATCATTTGAAATATGGGCGTAAAAAAGTAGGTTCCCCAAAGGAACCCAAAAGTATCGTAAGCAAAGAAAAAGCTGAAGACGATCTTGGAACCTTTGAAGAGAAAACAACTGACAAATAATTTCAGCCGGGCTACACGACAATACAATAATTTAGGACAACCTCGTAACACAGTCCATGCTTTATACTATAACCGAAAAGCCACGATGTCCCGATAATTTTTTCTTACCGAGTATACGTCCCAGAGAGAAGTAAATGAACATTTCCAACGACTCGAAGAACCACTTTTTCGCGCAGGGAGGGGGTGGTGGTGGCGGCGGTTTCGTAGGGGAAAGGGAAATTACCGCCACCGCGTACGAGATGATAAGGTGTGACCGTGGTCATAATTCATATTCGTAACGGGACTGCCGAATCAGCCACAGCGTATCGCGGTAGCGCGCTGGCAGCACGGTTGCACGCTTTGCCATTGTTACGCAATTGCTCGAACAATGAATCGGTTTGCGCGGCAGCTGCGATTTAGCGTGAACGAATCGTTATCTCATTGCCGGCTCAAGATCGGTCACGGGTTCGATTTAATGGGCCCTTCGCGGACCGTTTGCTCTCTGCTACTGCAAAATCATCGCACCGTTTGCTTCTTGCGATCCGCCTTGGAAATTCTCGCAGGTACGGCGCGGCGCGGCGTTTCCGGAAGCTTGCGCGCTAAATAATGCCCAATAAAAACAGAAGGGTTCCAGACGATGTGTTTTTAGCGTTGCTTTAAACCAACGCGAAAGGGATTGGATGATACCTCTTTTCAGCTCTCTCGATATTTGTATTTAACGCCGCGAAGAGGAAGCGCTAATTGAATACACCTTTAACGAGAGAAAAACTGCATGTACCTGTCACCAATTATGCGTGTGTTAAATCCATTTCATTCGATTCAATTAATTCGCCGAATGGAAGTAGCGTTACCGGAAGCAAGCCGTTTCGACAATTCGAACTTTCTTCCTCTAATTAATCCGTTTGATCGGTCTCCTCTCTAGACGACCCCCCCAGCTTTTAGCGAGTACGGCAGAACCCGGAAATAAATTCGTACCAGTGTCTTTAATAATGGATACGCGCGTATGTATGTATGTACTTATGTACCTGCGAGCACAACCGCGAAGCGATAACGGTGAATCGAATCGAAAACAAGTGTACCCGGTGAGAGAAAAAATGTAATAAAAACGTACTTCGTAATTGGACGGTCGTAATTAGCGAACGATGTTGATGATAATGATGATGGCGATAACAACGGTAATAGTAGTATCGCGTATTATGCTCGTGCGGGAAAGTATACCCGCAAATCGTGATGTTTCTCACATTTCTTAAAGTCAATCAACTAATTTACGGGTGGCGTATCTCTCTCAACATTTATACCGTCTGGGAATCTCTTCCTGTATAAACTCCATCGACCGCGTATTATCCAAGAAACGCACTGTATTAAATCAAGGAGGAAACCATCGTACGCATCTTCTGTTGTGCCATCAAATATCTAATTGTTGGCAATGTTCGATCGCAAATATTGAAACGTTTCGACTACCAGTTTTGATTCTTTTCTAAATAAACAGCAAGTTCCAGGTCCTCCGCGCCTTGGGAAATCGTTAATGATTATTTTGAGAATTAACGAAACAATGTGATTTTTGCACGATACGAAGGTAACAGTACTGTCGATAGAGCGCGAATGTTTACGCAAATTTTTTGTTTGTACCGAAGATCCGTTAAGAGGTGGGATACGAAAAAAAATTTGGTTCAACAAAATATAATATACATATTGTATGTATCATTTACTTATGGGGGAGGGTCAAGTAAACAAGCGTTTCATCTCTGATTTTTTTAAAGAGAGTATATTATGTATTCGTTTAAAAATAATTACATGTTGTTCTTTAGGATTTGGGCAATTTATGTCAGTGATAGTCAACCTGGTCCCTACCGCCCACTAGTGGGCGATTCAAGTTTTTATAGTGGGCACTGCGGGGTTCTTGTCCGTTATTATAAACGAAAAATGTCTAAATAACTGTACTGCACCTGTGCTAAATTGAGTTACCACGGCACTGATGGGTGGTAACGAAATTTGACCATCGACAAACCTGTAAAAGTGGGCGGTAAACGCAGAAAGGTTCACGACCCCTGATCTATGTGAATGTTTTTATGGAAAAATAATTATAAATAACTGGGCAGTAGCTAGTTGAAGTTTGCCCCTCGAGAATCCGCTGTGCAACGCCACAGGTCGCTCTGATTATCCGAAATCAAAAGATTAAACATTCTTCGTTAAGATATAATAATATGCTTGAATTGAACATAAATTTGAAAAAAATTACAAATTCTGTTCACAAAAAAAGCGTAATCATCGCACGAAATCAATTCAACGTCAATACGGCAGGCATGCATTTTGCATAAATGTCCGTAGTCTAGATTTATTAGTATCAGTCGTTCAAGTGTCGAACCATTTCTTAAGAAGAACAAATTTTGATACGTTATCGAAGGCGTAGAAAACGGTTCTGTCGAATTTCCCAACCGGAAATACCTGTTAGCGTGCATAGCGCCGGTCTTAATTACCTAATAATTTTTTTCATTCAAAAAAGTCGTTCAAATTATACGCTATATTGAGTGCACTTGACATTACAACTGACTCACTTAAAGTGGAAAAATAAAAGTACACCTATCTCCGCTCCGATTTACATGGAAGATCGTTTCCTCGCAATACCGAGTAAATATAAATAATGGCTTTTCGTTTAAAAAACTGTGTAAATCAAAGAAAAACAATTTGGTCGGTTATTTTATATGCATTTACTTTAACGTTAAATACAGATTAAACACAAATGAAAAAAAATATATTTTTAATTCGTTATAGGAACTATAAATACAAAATTTATTATACAATCCAAAGATTTAATTATTATCGTGGCTGCAATAGTTTTTTAAATCTTTTCTTGCTGGTTAGTGGGTGATTTGAGGTGATTTCGATTCGATGTGTAGATGAGTTAGCTACAATATCAAATTGGAGAGACTCGGCAATGAAGTCCGCAATTAACAGTTGTCTTTGAATTTTAGTTTGATCTTCATGGACTCCTCGCATCGAGCTGAACATTGATTTTTTGATTTTAACAGAGTTTATATTTGGAAATCGGTTACTTCGAAAATCATGTAAAAAAAGTACTGTATAACCCCGAAGATAAATGTCTCATATTACGCGAATATGATTCCCGTCCTCGAATTTATATTATTTCATTTCATAGTATCTATGTATACTAAATATACGCTCACGTTGCTTTTATTTTGATTACCTTTCATCGTATATATTTATCGAGCATTTTCTCAAAATTAGGACTCCGTAGCCAATACACCCTGTACACGTGTATGCGATGCAACTACATATATCAAAGAAATACTTCAAATTATGCTGGAACTTTGCCCGAAAAACATTTTGCAGAACCTCTAATTTAAGTAACTGGAATCGAAATACGCGCTACTGAAACGTAAACATTGTTCAAGCTTTTGCATTCAGACTTGTGTTTCGACTTATCATCAGATGGTTTGTACTCGGCATAGATACTCCCTATAAAAGGAAGTGAACAAAATAATAGGGATTGCATTAAACGTTTTGTTCGGTCTCTTATTGTAAAGGAAAATATAATAAGTCACGAAGCAGCTGCTAGCTCAGATACGATGAGCAATTGACGTATTTTTACTTTTAGATTATTTGTACGATTTAGTTGTTCCGCTGGTACGGGTATTTATGACATACCATCTTTGGTTTAAATTTTATATTACGGTAGACCTACAGTAGGACAATATTATTGTACCCGTAATGGTAATTATGGGTCCGTTCCGACGAAAGCGTAAGGGCAGGTACGCTGTCCCAGTTACGCGGTCACGCCGCTCACCTCCACCCCCCAACCTCTACCTCTCCCTTCAGTGTTTTGGGAATTCCATATTGGTACATCCTTTCAATATTTCTCACCCAATCAAAAATAGCGATTTCTCCACCAACCAGAAGCACTAACTTCTCGTACCCCCTCCACAGTTTCGTAACCAGTGAAATTATTTTAGTCAAATAAGTCAGTTCATTTAAGGGAGGATTTTTCTCCTCAACGTCAGATCAGAATCAGCAAGCAACACACACGTACTACTTTCTGTCTGTAAATTTCCACGTCTATTTGTATATGTTCATCGTTAAAGATAGTATCGTTACAATTGGGGTATCTAAACTATCGTCGCAACAACCCAACTATCAACATACCACCAGAAATTCGGCGATTATCTTTAAAAAATATCAGTCGTATCGACGACACCCAAGCAACGCAAGGGACAGATATGGCGCACATTAACACGTTTTAAATTTAGACTAAATAGATCTATTTAATTTAATGATGCAATGTGTTATAGAATTTGGTTATACCATAGGTAATGGTAAATTACTCGTTAAAATGAGATGATATTTAATATGCAAGTATGTAACGGATATCTGGTACCGGTGCACTAAAACCAGAAAATGGGTCGAGAATTTTTCTCGGAATCCGGTTGGGTTCCCGAAAGAGTGTCCAGATTCGAGAATATTGGGATTCCTGAGAATTCCGAGAACCCGAATCTCGTTTCGGAATTAACTTACGACACGTATGCATTCAAGTGACATTCTTCGTATAAATATATCGTCGTTAATAATAATTTCAAACGTTTTGCGCGCAATGTCACATCTTCAATAATTTTATTATTTCATAATGTGGCATTCGAAAATGGCTCAAAAACCAAAAATCTTAATCTCCGTAGCCGTATTCGACAAAGCTAATCCCGAAATATAGTTCGGGTTATCGAAATTCTCGGGAATCCGATCATCCTCGAGTCGCGCAATATTTTCGGGATCAGACTAAACCCGATAGGACCCGATCCGACAAGCTCGGGTTCTCGCACATCCCTAGTACGTATTGGATAACGTTACCGTATAACGATTACTATTAACTAACGAGAGGTTCAAAAGAAAAGTTAAAGTTATAAGGTAAAATAGCCCAAAATATAATATTATAGTGCACCAAAATTGGTATAAAAAGTTACCTAGAAATTATGTACCTGTCGCATGATTTTTTAAATAATCATAAATAATCATAATCATAAAATGTATAATCGATCTATGTTTTCGATATAGTACTTCTGTTCGATAATCCCCAAATCGAGAGTAACAAAAAATCAGCAGAAGTAACGAGAACACAGAATCTAAAGGATCCAGACTTCGCAACTTCTACACGCCAGGTAGATAAATTCAAACTTGAGCTACTCTTGTGCTGAACGAATCATAAGCTGCCGCTATTGTCGAATTCTACGAGAAGCAAATACGGATACCAACGATTCTTTAGGTCAAGAAGAAACAACATGGTTTGTAACGCGGCAATTAAAACGATGAACTTTCTTGTTGTTAGCTTTCCTCAAAGAAGAGCGGTACGGTGAAACTTGCGTGCACGTACACGCGAACAGCATAGAATGAAATTGTCGCGTGCCAAGACGGTCTTGAAATTGTCACGGTCGACATGAAACACGTATATATATGTATGCATACGTAGGCCTACGCTCACAACATTGTCCTTTCCCATTTACGCACCCACTCTGGCCGGACTGCATTAAGCAACAACGGAACGACTCGGTCTGTCATCGATAACTATGCGTAACGTCACATTTTGATTTAGTCCACCATAGTAATTTTCGCTAGAGCGATGGTCACGGAAAAGTGGTATAAAACGAGAGATTATATGTTTCCGAGTCGTTAAACGTTGAGCATTAGACGACTAGAAACGTTGAAATTCAAGATGTTCCTGATCTACTTTCTACCGAAGTATGCAATTAAAGGTGGCCTTTAATAAAAAGTAGGAGAATTCAGTTTCGTATAATTTTGCGCGACAGGTGCGTGAAATTTGAGCGTGAACGGTGTCCAAAGTGAAAATTAACGAGTAAGTTGGGAGGAATATCATTTGCTCAATTATAACGTTCTCCAGCTATTTTAATTAAACTACTTTACAAATATATTTATGTACGGAGCTCGCCTATCCCGTTAGCTGATTGTGATCTACCCTGGAATCGTACGCAGAAATTTATCTTCGTCGTGGCCGTTATTTCATATCCGGATTATTACGAGTGTAATCGATGTATGTTCATTAGCTTGCACGTGATCATTTAAGTTCCCAGATCTCAATGGCGTTGCACGAGCGTAATAGAGTACGATTTTTTCATAATCAAACTTGTCTAATGGGACACGTTTCGTTACTTTGAGTAACGTTCGCTGTAATTCGAACCTGAATCCATTTTTATTTTTGGAAAGATTTACTTTATGCAAACACGAAGAAAACTTGTCGAAGTTTTATGATATTATGGAAATTCTGGCTTCTTCCGTTCTACCAGAAATTTTTCCGACGAGTACTTCTAATATTTCAATTACGCCAGTCTTAACCGCGATTTTTAAACATTAGAAACCAACACGAGTATACAAGTATCTATGACGTGAAACAGACGAATCTTGTGACTTGTTAGTGACGCGAATCTTATTTATATCATTTTTATACTTGCAGAAATTCCTGGGAAGGATTCTAGTATGAAACATGTAGCCAGAAAGCAACAGGAATTTGACACAGTTTCTCCTATAAAAATTATATTTACTTCACGGATCGTAAAAGAAGATACGACGAATGAATCTCCACGAGATATCCTCGGCTCGAAATCTTTTAAAAGTGTTCGCTACTGATATCTCCATGCGTTCTACGAATCCGCATCACTACCATACCTGCCCACAATCGTTTAATCGACATAACTCCTATTTCGCGATTCCGTATCTGTAATTACAAGTAATATAAAGAGAGCAATTAATATTCTTTCATTAGCAACGATGCAGTAATTTGCATCTCGGTATAATGTACCGACGCGGCACTTATTAATGGCAGACGGGCGTTTTCATAACCGATGAGCCCCAATCAAACTTGTTCTTACTCACTCCCCGCGATCTTTCCTTTTTGAAAACCAGCACACGTCGAATCGTAATCCTCCTTTACCGGGGTGGTTCCGCTGGCTTCCTCTCCCCCTCTCCCCCCCCCCCCCCTCCTCCCACGACTCACCCCGTCCCCCTTTAATTGATCGTTCTGCCCGACAGAATGCGTGCCCCGATCGTGGTCGTCCGTTCTTACGATTATCGCGACGCGTTGCACAGCGACCGGGCCGCGGAAACGGTTTATTAGCATCAGAAGGCATTAAATTGCTCGGAACGTCGCGTACAACGTAAATTGGTACCGAGTTACAAGTTACGTTTAACGAGACCCCCTTTGAAGCGGTCTCGTCGTCCCATGTCCACGAGAAACGGATTATGCTGCAGGAGTAAGAAAAAGCGACGAGCGTTCTTGCATTGCCGCAAACTGGTGCGTGTGCCGACCAATAAAATCATTACACCGACCGGGAATATCTATGGCCACGAAATCACCGTGAACCGTTATTCATGAGTGGGGAAGAGGTCTCTGCCCGAGACGGTGAGCGAGAGGCAGGGAGACAGAAGGACAGAGATCCTAATTCAAATTCTCGATCTACTTAATGTGCACTAACGAGTGAATCGTGTTTGTCTCATGGAAAAAATGCTTGTCCAAGTGTTACGAATAAGTCAATCTTTGTAATACGAAGGAATTATAGGTCATTTCATGACAATACCTGGCATCTTTTTAGACAGTTTTTCAACAGCTGAAAATATACATACACCTACAGATAAGTGTTACGTTGCGAGCAAGAATGTCACTCGGATCATTCTTGGGACGCTGAACTTGTCTACAATCGTTTTCATTTCTTCACGAAAGTTATTTCACAACATCGTCGCGGAATTATACAGCCAACATTTCCTACAATCAGTTTCGGAGGTTAGATAAGCTTTGAAACCACAACTGTGTACTAAGATGATCGTATAATGTCTACATTGCGATAGCTGCTTTGCCACGATAGACAATAGACTGTGTGCTTTTTTTACGACGTAAAGTTTACGTACGCGCAATGCTTTCCATTTCTACAACATTTTTGGCTAAACATCACGATCTTGATTAGGAATCGAACCAAATTTTGCTCACGATTTGGGTTGATATTTTCCTTAAAGAAATGGCCGCGGGCGTTCCTGTACATTAAAATTCAGCGTAGGTGGACTTAGAGATATTACGTAAACAGCCTAACACGTAAAATGGCCCTGACACGAATCCATTGCAGCTGGATCACGATTTTCAGCGCATGATTAATCGTCCCTTTCCTTCGAAAACATAATCTCTATTCGGAGTTGACGGGAGAGAGCAAACGTCTACAGAGTACCCAATTTATTATGCTTGTCAACGCCTACCGTCAATTTCTCCTTTTTCAATATTAGCCTCGGTTCGATTCACTGGACCACTGTACTTCATTCGTACCCGAATCCCATTTTCGTTGCATAATCGTTCCCTATTATATCGCAAATTATTTAAATATAACGGTAAAATTGTGTACGTGAAAGTAACGAGACAATATTAACGTAAACCAATAGTAAACTTTAGCGTGATTCGCATCTTGCTTTTTATTCGCGTCTAAAGTTTTCTCACGGAATATTTCATAATTATTATTCACCGCGGACAAGTCGTGGAACAATAATAATCCTGATTCCACGGCTCGTTTTTCGAACTCCCTCCGTCACCCGCGCGAGGATTTCATTGCGAAGAACAATGGAGTTTCGTCGGGGATGCGTGCGTTTGTGTACGCGATAAACCGGGAATAATAAAGTCGGTGCAATCATATGCGAGAAAACGTGCCGAGTGATTTTGCATTAAAATCCACGGCATTCC
This sequence comes from Pemphredon lugubris, assembly GCA_933228935.1. Classification (NCBI taxonomy): domain Eukaryota; kingdom Metazoa; phylum Arthropoda; class Insecta; order Hymenoptera; family Crabronidae; genus Pemphredon; species Pemphredon lugubris. The sequence goes on along the minus strand of OW121816.1, from coordinate 14,596,226 downwards.
GTAATTGCTATAATTGGCACGAAAGTAACGACCGTCAGTTTTTCTACTTGTGTACACAAGTTCGCGTGTATCTTTATTAGTGCAAACGCGTCGGCACGCGTACTTTTACGTGTATTCGGCTCCATTCAGCGTGCTCCGAGTTTAGTATCTTTTATACAGTAGTTCGTCTTGTGCGAATGAAGCTGCTCCTCTCGTTAAGGATTATTGTTCTCTAACCAAAAAATGTGTTACGAGGATCGTCGAAACCAGAGAAAAAAAAACCCAGAGTGTCATCGTTTTCGCGAAGCGACTCACCGAGGAAGTGGAAATGAGTTCGTCAGATATTTTCGCGAAGTTGTGAAAAAGTACCTTCGACGCGAAACAATCTCAATTTCGGCGACTGAAACGAAATCATAGCGTTTCGTATTTGCAAATTATAAAATCTACCCTTTGAGACCATTGTATTATTATACTACAATTTCGATTACACGTAGGCACCCACTTCACCGTGACAGTGTATGTGTATGTCGCGCACAAAGCATCGCCAATCGCAACCAGTTGCAACGCGTCGTTCATTCAAAACAAAAACAGGAAATGGTTTAAAATTAAAACACTACGATAATTTACCTCAAAAGTTCCTTGGGGTCACGTTCCTTGGCTTCAAAATCGCCTGTTCATGTTTCGGTATGTACATGAATTTCAATTCATTCACAATATTGACGCGCGAAAAATGGTTTTCATTTTCGAAAATTTCGTCCGAACTGTCACGATTTACCGAATACCAAGACCACGCGAAAGAAATAGCGGAGAGAGAAAGGCTCGGCCGAACAGAACCTCTTCGCGAGACGATCGGAGGTTTACTGACACCGGCGCCTCCATCTGCTCGTAATGTAAGCCGAGTTTGAGTTTATCCTGCGATGCGTCACTCGTAGAGGGGCGGAAGAGACAACGAGAATGGTACGTAGTCGATAATCAGCCGTTTTCTAGCCGTATGCATGTCGAATGAATACAAAACGGGCACGGAGTGGTTGAACTCGCTTTAACGTAACAATGTTCACTACTTCGATGTAACGCGAAACTGTTCCGAAAAGTGTTGAACGTTGATTCATAACGTCTTTTCTAATTTGTGGAACTGCGGGATCAGTATTTTTAAACAACTTTTGTACGAGGGCTTCCTGATTTTTATTAGAGTTTGTTGTCTCACACTTTTTACAATCGTACATGACTGTGCGAGAATATTTAAATTAAAGCCTCACCAAAGTTTGAAATTTTAAGAAGAAATTGACGGTAATTAAGGTAATTAAGGTTTCTAGAATCGAAGATTACGTTGTTATGATACACATTTTGAAATATATAAATATATAAATGTATCGGGATAGAATACAACGAACTTTAGTGTCAGAATTATTACAAACATACGAATTTGTAAAATTCTTCTTGCAATACGTTTAAACTAAGCGGCTGTCAGAATTCGGAGTACCATGTTTTGCCACTGGCGCCGCAAACATCAGGACTTTGCGAAAGACTCGATATCCCGATATTATCGACAGTGGTAATATTGCCACGGATTCTAGCACTCCGCTTCTTTCCTTTGACCGTACTTTTTAATAGAGAAGATGCTGTTACACGACCGCGATCGAACGTTGGACATGCGTTTATAAATTAGCTTTATTATAAAGAAGTACAACTGATGTGGTCGACGCCTCGAATTCAAGTCGGTATTTTAGACAGGTGGTGGTACGAAGCACTTGCTTGCGGCAAGCAATAGCTTGTCGGCAGTGCCAAGCGGATAGAGACCAGAGCTCCGCGTGAGCCGTTAATCCACATAACATAAGTCATAAATAGACTGCGGATGTTTATGCAAAATGCATTATTTTGTGCATTTAATGAATGATTTAATGCATTATTTTATTTTATCTTATACGTACAATATATTAAACGTATATTTCACTCATACTGGTCGCATTTGTTTCCCAAATCCGTTTAAAGTCAGTATAAAAAGAATGCATTTTGCATAAACACCCGTAGTCTAGTCATAAATGTTTAATACTTTGGTTGCTGCAGGTACATTTGAAAGTAGTTGGTGTGTTCGAAGGGTACTTCTTTTAAGGGGGAGTCTACTTTGATGGGTCAAAAAAATCGATTTTTTTTGCATAAATACATAGTATAAGGTTTCAAGAATATATTCCCAAAGTATTATCGTTATACTCGTAAAATTGACGAAACTACTGCTTTTTTTAGTGAGGCGCGCGGAGGATGGATACAGCAGAAGTACGCTACACTGGCTTCGCAGCGTTCTCGGTTTCATTATTGCGGAAACAAATGAATCCTATATACATGCTAGACGTTCAACTATTTTCTAAAACTGATTTTGTTACCATAGTGTCGCCAGTAACCGTGAGTCTGCTTCACAATTTCGATTTATACGGACATAAAAGTAAAATCTTGCCTCGCAAAGGTAAAAAGAACGGTTATCGTCAATCAAGGCCACGAAAAAGATCGTTGCAAGGAAATCAGTTTACTGCCGAAACGGAAACTGCATCAACGAGCAATGCGGCTAAAAAATTGAAAACTGCTGATGATAACATTATAATAAGTCAAACTCACGAGTATCGCATTATTGAATTTTTTACTGTTTTTAGTGCTTTGTCTCAAATGCTCATTTGTAAAGATTGCAAGAAAAATGTTACGTTTGCTGAAACGGGAAGTCGCGGATTAGGATTTAAAATAGCTGTAACTTGCTCATGTGGTGTTCGGAAAATCGATTCAGAATGACAAACGACTGCAGAGAGCAGAAATTCGTACTTGGCAGAACACGAAAGAAGCTCGAACAGCGAATAAAATGCAAAAAACTGCCCAACAGGAGTTATACGAGGAAGAGGAAGGTATACTGTATGGGCCCGGAATAGCGGATTGAACATTATTTCATTGTAAGTACCGTGAAAACATAAAGAACTTTATTTCTGTATTCAGGTACGACTCCTTTCACCAGCCATTTTAAATCCGCCATTTTGAATTTAAAAAATCTGATTCGGAGACAGGGACCTCAAAAATCTTTATACTGAAATTTGCATGCATTATAACGTGTTTTTTTGGCTGAGAGCAAAAAAATAAACTTTTAACACGTTTTTCTCGAAACCACTTTTTGCGTACAAGATAACTCAAAAAGTAATCACTCAATTAACTTTCGCCAAGCATGATGCGATTCCTTACAATTTTCTCCAGGTATTGAACTTATGTTTACATTTTATACTTTATCTATAACATTTTTATCAACAACAGAAGATCGATATTTTTATTTAGAAAATGTCACGCTTCTTACGGTTGCTGTAACTTCTTTAATTTTTCATATTTTCATTTGAAAATGGGTTCAATACCTAAATAATTGATTAAGCTTTAAAGAAAATTTTGATTTTTTGCTTTCAGATGACTCAGCTCGTTGCTACATTGTACGCAACTAACCGTTGCGCTTCCAACATTGCGCTATAAAATTGTTCGTTAATATAATAGAAATTAATGTAACTGAAAAAAAAATATTTTGTTTTTCATTACGAATGCCTTTCCACGTTACAAAAAAAATTAATCCGACATCACTTATAGTTTCCTTGAAAAAAATTCCCAAATAATCATAATTTTTCATCCGGCTAAAGTAGACTCCCCCCTTAAGGGGATATACATATGTATACGTTTAGAATTTTCAAACATGATATGTTTTTAAAGTAGGTACCCTAGTAGCACAAAAATAATGGTTAAATATTTTTTTAAGACACTTTTTAAGATGGGAACAATATTGCATCGAAATATTGCATACATATATAAGAAATGTAAAATAGATGTTCGAAAAATATGAATTAAATATTTAATTAAAATTAAGTTGTCTTCAAAATAAAACAAAAAGTTTACGACAAATATTTATTAGAACTGACCGAACCAGTTTTTTAAATACATTTTTTACCTGTTCTTGCGCGTGTCTTTACATCAGACTCATGCAAATTCACAAATTTTTTATTGGTATAACTTTTTTTTAATTTTCGGCTGCTGTAGCGAGGCGGGACTCGAACTCGGGACATCGGGGTGGTTGGACTTGCGTTTGTTCAACGAGCCATTCCTGTATTTTGTTTTTTTTGTATCTTACTTTTCGTAGAGGTTCAAATCATTCCAAACAATATTTTATATCATTAAAAGGGATAAGAATCTGTATAACGATTTTTATAAATTAATAGTTTTTTTAATTGAGTAGTGAATATAATATTATTCGATCGGTCGATCAGTTTCAAAGATATATGTATCATGTCAACCAGGTCAAAAAAAGTTTCCAAATAAACGCGTCTGATTAAATAAGATTCGAGTAGTACAAGCACACTCCACGGTGTCTGATCCATTAAAATCTTTATAACTTCGGCAATACTTCGAGCTTCTTTATAAAAATGTAATAAAAAAGAATTTAATCAATAAACAGTATACCCTTGAACATGTTTAAAACACAAACATGAAGGAAAAATTATGTCGTTTTTAGGGTACCCCCCTCTTAAGGGGTTGCGCTACCCTGAAATTTTCGGAAATTCGGATTTTTTTCTGTTTTCTCGAAGTTTTTATTTTTGAATTATATTTGATTAAAAAAAAAATTTTCTTTTTGTCCCAAAACAGAAATTGAAGGAACAGAAAGTTGAAGTTTAAAACTTGAATTATAATCAAATGGCGTATCGAAAAAATGCTATGGTACATATCTTATTGTTAGATAACCTTATATATGTGTATTCAAATTTGAAATAAATCAGACAAACGGTTTTCGAGATTTTTGTATAATTTCAATCTCTAAACCGTATCTCGTTATTAAGCTTCTCAATTCGCGAGAACTTGTTTATTATAATTATGGTCGATTCCACGTCAAATCGCAAAGCTAAATTCTTCGAAATTCTGATTTTGAGATATGTTATAGAGGGAGGTGCGACAAGCCACCCGAATTTTTTTTGGATTTTTTATTTTGACTTTCGAGGAGTTATGAGACTGCAAAATTGGGACACTTTTTCTTCAAACATTTCTAGGCGCGGTCTGGTTTGCCGTAGACTAATTTGCTTTTTTAAGTTCGATTCACAAAAGATTATAGTTTAACGAGAATTTTCAACCCATTTCAAAAAGTTTATTTTTCAACGCATAATTCATAAAAATAAAAAATAATCGTTAATTTGACTGTCTGGGCCCTCCCCGAAAATTATGAAAAAATTATATCCTTATAGCGCGTTTCGAGACGAAGAGTTTGCAAAAAAAGGCAGCCCCGAGCACGCAGTAACTTCGGAGTAATTGAAGAAAAAGTGTAAGCGCCTCGGAATTACTGATTTTGCCAGCAAGAACGCTGAATTGGGAGGTGGGGGTCGTTACGCAGGGCCGCGCACCTGCGGTAAAAATCAGTTTCAATGTTTTTTATCGGGAATACTCGTTGGTGCTCGCGACTATTACGCATACCACCGTGTGCATGCATAATCGAGGCACCGTTGTGAATTTTTTGAGAATTTTCGGGAATGGCCTTAATGTGTTTTTAACCAATTGAGAATAACGATGTCTGTCTCGAAATACGTATCAAACAGTGTCTTCGCTAATACAATACAATATTAAATTGATCATTGTCCAAGTTGTGTGTACTGTTTCGTCTTCGCGGAAAGAATCGTAAGAAAATATTAAAGGTACGCTGCGTGTACGCTGCCGATGCAGTTTTAAGCCGATGCACGTGTTTCACAAAATAGCAGACTTTCCCTTTACAGCACGGTACTTACAACAGTGAAATTTATGGTACACTCTGGGCTGTGCACATTTACCCCGCTAGCAAGATCGTAGTGACGAACCCCATGCGGCCGCCCCGAGCGCACGGGTATTTTTTGGCTGAATTGACTCCAAATGTGCGAGCCACTCCGTTGTACTATTGTAAAAATATCCCTTCCCTAACGAACGTCCTTCTAAGCAAGACCCAAGAAACGCTAGAGCTGGCAGAATCGTTTTTCAAACCGAATGGGTACCATACAGCAACGAACTAACGCGGAGTATTACAGGATATTTGTTACGTTTCTAAATCGAGAAACATTGGGAGATGTGCAGCGCAACGTCCACCGGTGCTCCGATCTGTGCATGCAAGTGCGACGAGGGTACGTCGAACTAAACTTGGCAATTTTGGCATAACAACAATGGGCCCTTTTCAGGGCCACCAACATCTCTTACGTAGGTTCAATCACGTTCAAACATAATTATTTTATTACGGAATATCGGTAACAGTGCTCGTGCGGTGAAATGCGCGTTCGGTAAAGTGACCCGATCGCCGATCGCCGATCGCCGCTCGACTCTCGGGGGTGTTCGCGTACCTGCGATTAGCCGTGCGCCCTGTCATAAATTAGGCAAGTGCCGTTCCTACTGTGTGTGTCGGTGTCAAGTGAGTTCACAGACCCGGCCGTAAAATCAGCTGTTGAGGCTCTCGAGATTCTTAGGAAGGGCAAAATCGGCACTGTGACCTAGTGCCAATGACCTACTTTCGTCGAGGCAGGGTGATTCGTGGACGAATGGGTGAGTTTAACAAGGCTTTTCTAACGTTAGTTATTATTAATTATTCTAACGATAATTTATCCAACTGAAAACGTGCTGTTAAGAGAAACATTTTTTCCACAAATACTACAATCTTCGTTCCTATTGAATAACGGGTAAGAGCATCGGACACAGTTATTCAACGAGTATTAGTTTATTTGAAGGCGATGTGACATTTGCCGTACGCTTCCTTCGATACCCAGGCGATGCACTTGTTCAAGCTCGCGGTCGAGCACGATCCAGAGACCACACTCTCGTTTCGAGCGCGCGCCCGATACGCGCTGGGATTGGCCTAGCCTTCTGTTAATAACTCAAAAACGAGAGAGGTTACAACATTATTTTTAAGGAAAAACTTCTTTAGAATCACCCCAGCTACCCCTCATTTACCGATTTTAGGGTAGTTACGGGACACCCTGTATATTCTACCGCTTGTCTCATATTATACATAGTAGATTATGCAGATTTCACATTATTCTTATACAACAACTATTGCTTTCACCACATAATTATTTTACTGCAATTCCATCGAGCTCAATTTACTATTGCAACTAATTTCAGGCTCGCTCTGCGACATTGGTGAATGATTACAAAACAAATGAAATATTTAACGAATATTTGAAAAAGATATTTTTTCTGAATCTGAAATAAATATTTGATAAATATTTGGAAAAAAATATTTGTTTTTGTATCTGAAATAAATATTTGATGAATATTTGAAAAAGATATTTCTTTTTGAATCTGAAATAAATATTTGAAAAAAATATTTTTTTATGAATCTCAAATAAATATTTCACAGATATTAATAAAAAATATTTTTTTCTGAATCTCAAATAAATATTTTATGAATATTCCTAAAAAATGTTTTATTCTGAATCTAAAATACATGCTTTATAAATATTTGAAAAAAAAATATTTCTTACTGAATATGAAATAAATATTAGATTAATATTTTTTTCTGGATATCAAATAAATATTATATGTACATGTAAATTTTAAAAAGAGATTCAAATATTGTTCTCATATTGGAAAAATATTTTTTCAGTATATTGTGCTACTAGGGTATGTTGAAGAATATTCCCTGAATGTTTTAAATTGATCCGACAAATGAAGTGCTCGGCCAAACAAGACAAGCGCCAATTTCGGAAAAATACTTTTTTCAGGGAAACGTGTAGACTCGGGTACAATTTAACGTCTTTGATGACTATTACATTAAAATTTCATTTAAAAATAGGTTGGGTCTCGATTTAGGTAAGTTAAGTTTAGTTTTCATTCGTGAAACAACGTGACACTTGTCAGTTCTATCATCGACAAGGTATAGTGTGCCGATCAGGAGATGGCACCTGAGAAAAACGCGTCCTGATTGCTACAACCCAAATGCTACAACTAATGGGAGCGCATTTTTCTCAGATGTCATCTCCTGATCGGCACACAGTACTGTTCGTCGATGAAAAGAAGGCACACGGGACGGTCCAAAGGCAAGAGTGCGTTCGCCTATCCCCACTTCCGATGCTCTTTCGGCCCGCCGTTTAACATAGTAGTAGAAGTCCTATTTGTGCGAGGGACAGGTAAATCCTAGTTGGGGGTTCATAGGGTAAAGGCCTCTGCACACACAGCCGTAACGGCCCGGCACCGTAACCATATCACCGTGCCGCTGACATCTTTAAAAATATTCCTCTGTAGGGTTTGAATGGTACTGTTCTCACTCGCCTGGCACGCCGCCGTACCGGCCCATCCCGCAACGTACTACGAAACCCATCCACATTTAACCGTAACGTAACGGCACTGCATGCCGCCGTATCGGCATGTCTGCCACCGTAAGGAAATTCTCGGATTTCTTGGCGATTATATTTTCTCCCTGCTTACGCCCGTAAAATTTTTCGATTTGCTGAGTTTGCGCGCGTGTATATACATGTAGGTATATCTGTATGTAATTCATATTACATAACCAGTTAGAACAGTTCCACGTATATCTGTGGCGCCATCTCCACGAGCGCCTTCAAGGCGAAAGCAGACGCTCTGCCCGCGCCCCCTGTACGCGATATCGTTTTGAGACTGTAGCGGAAACCGCCATGCGGTTGACCACCACTCCTGGTCTAGAGTCGGAAGAATCACGAGGCTCCTATCCTCGCTGGCGCACACGCGCACCCATTGTATTATAGTATTCTAACTTTGTAAATATACGTGTGCATTATAAACAGTTTCCGTTTTCCTTCCACGAGCCATTGCGATCACAAATATCAAATTGCGGGTAGGTGCGTCCTGAGTCCCACACGGGAGACGCACCGCGGAGTCAAAACCCGTACAGTGGTGACCCCGACGTTATCGCCATGTGCCCGGTCCGGGAGGGACCACGTGCTCGGGAGTGAATCGTGTGCGGTGTACACTGGTGACCAGAGCAATGGTCGGACATTCGCCACCTCGGACCGTAACGCTACCGGCCCCGGCTGTGACCGCCGAAACGAACACTCCGCCGGCCGAATCCGCGACCGCGATACCGACACCGGCCGGCATGGAATCAATCGAGAGCTGCCGCTTGCCGCCATTTTGGCGAGCCCACCCGGAGCTGTGGTTTTTCCAGGTGGAAGCCGCTTTCCACACAAACCGTATTAGGTCGGATGAGGTGCAATACAACAGCCAGGTCATCCAGCCCTCGACACGGAGACGATTACGGAGGTCGCAGACATCCTCCGCACAGCACCGGCCGGCAACAGTTATCAGACGCTTAAGGCCGCCATTATCGATCGCCTGACTGATTCCGCAGACCGACAGATCCAGAAGCTGCTGACGGGTCTCGAGCTTGGGGATCGGAAGCCGTCTCAGCTCCTCCGACAGATGCGTTCGCTCGCGGGAGACCGCGTCAGCGACGACGTCCTCCGCGTAAAGTGGATGGACTTACTACCACAAACGGTGAGTCGCTTGCTTAAAATTTTTAAAGCTACCAGCCTCGAGAAGCTAGCTACCGCCGCAGACGAGTTGATGGACCAGAGCCCGACGGTCGCCGCGACCGCCGTGGGGCGGGCATCGCCGCCACCATGGACCACATCTTCAGCATCTTCCTCGGGCGCTATCGCGACCACGTGCCAAGCTATGGCGACCGAGCTTACGGCCCTGCGACAGGCAATCGCGCGCCTCGCTCTCGCCACCGAGGAAATCCAGGCACTCCTCAGACGTATGGCATCGCCACGCTCGAGATCCTCGAGGCCACGCTCCCGCGGACGCTCCCCCGGATGGAGATCCTCGCAGCTGGAGAAACCAGCGACCTGCCACTACCATAGGACTTTCGGCGCAAGGGCGCGCCGATGTGAGCCACCTTGCTCGTTTTCCAGTGGAGCTTCCACAGCAGCGACCCACCCGGGAAACCTATAGGGCCAGTGCCGACATGGGCACCCCGCGCTGGCACTGTAGCCACAGAAAACCGCCTCCACGTTTACGACAAAATTACAAACCATAAATTTCTTGTAGGTTCCGGATCGGTAGTCTCGCTACTCCCTCGACGCAGCGTCACCCGCAGACTTAGTCGGCAGGGTTTGGTGCTCTACGCTGCGAATGCACCGCTATACCGACATACGGTCGCATTGCCGCGACCTTAGACCTCGCCGGGACTTCTCTTGGCCCTTTATCGTGGCAGATGTCGAAGCAGCAATAATAGGAGCAGACTTCCTGGCACACTTCGGACTGCTGGTAGACCTCAGAGCGAAGAAGCTACGCAGCACAGAATCGCAGCTGTCAGTGATAGGTATCGTACGCCCAACACAGGTACACACTGTCTCAACAACGAGCAGTATCGATAGGCCAGGGAACACACACCGGCCCTGATACGAGGCATTATTGCAGCGGTTCCCAGAGCTCTCTCTGCCGTCACATCCAACAGCCACACTGCCGGACCTGCCAGTCCGGCACGTTATCGAGACCAGGGGAGCTCCGGTACACGAACGCCCACGCCGCACAGTGGGACGAATGGTATAAAAATCGCGACATGGGCCAAAATTTGAAGTTTCTTGTTCGAGTTTAAGAAGTACATGCACTTATTATATAGACTCTGGTGCATCTATCAATGAATTTTTGGCACTAAAAATTGAGTTATTCCAAGGATTAATTCATGATTAATTGAGTTGCATTCAACGCGACGCGATCAGGTCGGGAAGAATGTATAAGTTTTAAATTTGTAATATTAACATTTGATACAGTTTAGAATCGAATACTGTCAGTAAACAACAATTCTATGTAGTTTATTAACCGGTGCATTGTTTTTTTTCTATGACAAAGGGTTTTTCGGCAGTTTTCGAGAAATTCAACCCGTATAAAAAAGTTCCGAGTTGTTCCGAAAAACGGACTTCACAGGTGTCTTCGTTAGGTATTTCGGAAGAGGAATATGAAAGAATTACATCCCACTTCGTCCGATTATGCCCGCCAGTTATGTTTAAACCTTACGGGGTCTTGTACGTTTCTATTTCCTGAAAATCGGTTCATGAAGCGCACTGCATTGCAAGAAAACTACCGGACCAATTGTTTTAAATCTTGTTTCATTTAAAAGTAAGAATCTTGAACAATCCGAAGTATGTGAAAAATACAAAATTCTTTTAAACATCCCTGTTCCACGCTGTGGCATAAAACACGTGCGATTGCTGAACGGCCTGGCTAGATTCGTTCAAATAGGTATAACTTCGTCAACATTTTAGATACATAATTCGTTGTGGATTTAACACATTTCTAAAAAATGCACCTTTCAAAATCTGTGGAAAAAATCGATTTTTTGAAACCGAGAAACGTATAGGACCCCTTAAACGCATGCATTTTTTAAATGTGTTTGGGGGAAACGCTTAAAAATATGAAAAATAGAAGAAGATTTGCAATTATCTTGCAAGTAATAGCTTCAGGTAAACTGGTTTGCCCCAAAAAATTTGGATCATTTGCCCGAGAAACCGCTGAAATTTATATTCAGCATTACGGGTGGTATTACATGCCACCAACTGTACATAAAGTGTTAATCCATGGGGAGAAAATAATAGAAAATTTTATTATCCCAATTGGAAAATTTTCGGAAGAGGCCCAAGAAGCACTTAATAAAGTTTTTCGTCACTGCAGAGAGTTCAGAGCCAGAAAAGTGTTGCGGAAATCGATAAATGAGGATATCTTAAATAATCTTCTTGTCAGCTCTGATCCGAGAATACTAAGACCACATTGTTCTTTTAAAAATTCAATGACCAAGAAGTTATTCCCAGAGACTAGAAAAATGCTTCTTGTTGTTGATGACCCTGAAGAAGAGGGCCATGAAATAAATTCATTGGACTGTATCGAAGATCCCGATATAATAGAAGAAACGGATAGTATGATGGTTGACGGATAACTTGAATTAATAGCATTGCGTAAGTTTCTTCAGTCGTTATTTCATCTTTTTTCCGATAGATATTTACGCATTTATTTACTTATGTTATGTTTGCACACTCGCCAACGTAAAAAAAATTTGGTTATATATTAGGTGACATAATATTTCACGTAAAACTAAATTTAACCGAAGATTATTCTATGTGCTCTAGTAGCGTCTTTCGTATCACTCTTATCGCCAAACGGACTTCACCATTCGATTTTACACAAAAAATACATAGAATATGATCCACGGTGAACTTTATATAGGGAAAATAACTGGGTGAAAAAGCCATGTCCAGTGAATCGCCCGTTTCGTCCCACTGTGCGCCGTCTCGTAGGAGAACGCCTTGCAGCCGCCAAGGGCCTATTCGCTGCGCTGCTGGAACAACAGGTTATCCGACCATCGTCCAGCCAATGGGCCAGCCCCCTACACATGGTGCCGAAGCCAGATGGAGGCTGGCGTGCAACAGGCGACTACAGGCGCCTTAACGCCTCTACAGTTCCGGATAGATACCCGCTGCCAGTGATAGAAGACCTGCTCCAAGAGAGTCGAGGTGGGGTATACTCGGTAATAGATCTTAGAAAAGCTTTTTACCAGATCCCTGTTGCTGAGGCGGACGTGCCAAAGACTGCGGTTACAACACCATTCGGACTATATGAATTTGTTGGTATGCCTCTCGGACTGCGCAATTCGGCTCAAACCCTGCAGCGAGCCATGAACCATTTGCTCCGAGACCTACCTTTCGTCAAGTGCTATATCGACGATTGCCTCGTTATCTCGAGCTCTCATGAGGAACACATGCAACGCCTGGAGCAACTGTTCGAGAGATTACGAGCCGCAAACCTACGCATAAACCGAGGTAAGTGCGTACTAGGAGCGAGAGAGGTAACCTTTGTGGGATATCGCCTTTCCAGGAATGGGTTTCAACCCCCGCAACCAAAAATTCGAGCGATGCTCGAGTTCCCGCAGCCCCAGGACTCGACGCAGCTCCGACGTTTCCTGGGCGCCATGAATTTCTACCGGCGCTGCATCCCGCACGCCGCGGAAGCACAGGCGCCGCTGCACGAGCTGCTAAAAGGGCGACCAAAGAAACACCCTCTCGCGTGGACACCCGCAGCAGAGGAGGACTTCATACGCTGCCGTACGTGCATTGCGGAAGCTACCGTTTCAGCCTTCCTGCTCCCGTCCGCTCCATTGAGTTTGCATACGGATGCGTCCAGCACGGCTATAGGAGCCGAACTAAACCAAAAGCAGCCAGACGGATCATGGCGACCCCTCGTCTTCTTCTCCAGGAAGTTATCGCCGGCAGAACAAAAGTACAGCACGTACGACCGCGAGCTCCTCGCGGCGTACAGCGCAGTGAAGAACTTCCGCAGGCTACTCGACGGGCAGCGTTTCACAATTCAGACCGATCACCGACCGCTAACCTATGCGGCTCGGAAAAATTCAGATAAAGCGTCGCCACGGCAACAAAGGCACCTAGACTACATCTTCCAGCTAGGAGCGGAAATGGAATACTTGAAAGGTGAGGACAACGTCGTGGCCGATGCGTTATCGCGGATCGCCACGGTCGACATACCGGCCAGACTTGACGCGCCAACTATCGCCGAGGCGCAAGTCCAGGATATCGAACTCCAGCACCTGCAGGACGACCCGAGGGTCCAGCTTCAAGAGATCGAAACCGACAGCCATGCTATATTTTGCGATCTGCAGGGCAATATCGTACGCCCGTACTTGCCAACCGTGCTCCGAAGGAGAGCATTTGACGCGATACACGGACTGTCACACCCCAGTGGGCGAGCTACCGCCAAGACACTGTCAGAAAAATTCTTCTGGCCAGGGATCCGCAAAGACGCGCATAGATTGGCACGACAATGTGTCCCGTGCCAAAAGGCAAAGGTTCACCGCCACAACCGAGCGGAACTGCAGCGGTTCGACACTCCGGACAGCCGTTTCTGTCAAATCCACGTGGATCTAATCAAGCTTACGCCCGCGCGAGGTTTCGCATACTGTCTTACCGTAATCGACCGCTTTTCCAGGTGGCCTATTGCTGTACCGCTACCTGATATCAGAGCAGAGACAGTCGCCCGCGCGGTATACTAGCACTGGATCTGTACGTTCGGAGCCCCCCGCTTACCATCACCTCCGACCAGGGAGGACAGTTCGAAGGAAGCCTTTTCACAGAGCTCACGAGACTCGTCGGCGCTAACAAAATCCACACCACGCCGTACCACCCCCAGTCAAACGGGATGGTGGAACGGTTCCACCGCACGCTGAAGGCCGCCCTCAGATGCACTCCGGAGACTCCGTGGCCAGAAGCGCTGCCGACGGTGCTCCTGGGACTGCGTAACGCCTGCAAAGAAGACTTGCTCGCCTCACCGGCAGAAATGCTTTACGGGACCACCCTGATACTGCCGGGAGAATTTTTCGTAGCCAGAGACGCCCCTGGCGATTACTCCACTTTCGCCAGTGAACTGCGAAACCTATTCAGGAAAATTAAGGCCGTCCCCGCTACGAACCACACGACGCAACGACCGTTCGTGTTTAAAGAGCTAGAAAACTGCACACACGTTTTCTGCCGACTCGAAAAAATTCGACGACCACTGGATCAGCCGTACACAGGACCGCACAGAGTGCTACGCAGAATTGACAGGAAGACTTTCGTTCTCGACCTCAACGGCGTGAAGAAGACAATGTCGACAGACTGCCTCAAGCCAGCCTTCCTGGAACAAACCGACGAGTCAGACCGACTGCCGGATCGCCAGACGTCGCCGCAACCGGCGCTACCGCAGCCGACAATACCGCGCCAACCGGCCCAACAGGCGACTCCACCGCAGCCCACGCTGCACTCGAGTTCTGATTCTATGTTTCAGGTCGTACCGTCGCAGCAGCCTCCGCCGCAATCTATGGAGCGACAGAGCCAACCGTTCGGAAAGACCGCCCTGCGGCCATGCCTGCGACACGCTGCGTCACCAGAGCAGACGACATCTGCGCAGCCATCATGGCCGCCTCCGAAGCCAAGGAGGAGGGTCTCATTCTCGTTCCCATCGCCCTCCGGCTTGGTCACTGGGAGGGGAGTAGCTGTGGCGCCATCTCCACGAGCGCCTTCACGGCGAAAGTAGACGCTCTGCCCGCGCCCCTTGTACGCGATATCGTTTTGAGACTGTAGCGGAAACCGCCATGCGGTTGACCACCACTCCTGGTCTAGAGTCGGAAGAGTCACGAAGATCTTAACCTCGCTGGCGCACACGCGCACCCATTGTATTATAGTATTCTAACTTTGTAAATATACGTGTGCATTATAAACAGTTTTCGTTTTCCTTCCACGAGCCATTGCGATCACAAATATCAAATTGCGGGTAGGTGCGTCCTGAGTCCCACGCGGAAGACGCACCGCGTAGTCAAAACCCGCACATATCTACCGCAGGCCTGGCAAACGGTGGGGAAATGCACTCTCCTCACGCGATTTTTTTACCCCCACCCGTCACGCCGAACGCCGGAGACGTGGTGTGAGTAAAGCCACGAGGAGAGGGTAATGACGTGCTGTGCGGCGTGTTGCGAATTTACTCAAAGAGCAGGGGTTTGCCAGGCCTGATCTACCGTGTTCAAAATAATGTTCTATGTATTTCTATCGAACAAACCTGATTATTAATTCGTAACTAGCTTCGCTCGTTATTGCTTCCACCACAATGATATTCCGCCGATACGACCGATTACGATTCAACATTTAGCGATTAAAATTTAATGCCACAAAATGTAATTTATATTACATAACCAAACACGTACTATATACATATACTATATGGGGTCTTCCGTTTCCGGTGTGATCGAGTGTAGAGCGTGAGTTGTGTAGAGGAGAGATTGCTTCAGGAAAGAGTGGAAATAAGTGGGTGAGAGGGTAAAGGGAGGGTAGGGAGTTTTAGCGTGGTGCGTTTCAAAGGAGTAGATAGGAATGGAATAGGGGGATTGAGGAGGTGGTAGAAATCAGGAAAAGAAGACAAAGTTTTTGGAGGTTAGGTGGGATAAGTGAAAGCGGGAAGAGAAAGTGGTAGAGAAGGAAGAGACGGTAAAGTAGAGTGAGATAAGGAAGGAGTTAGGATAAGGTAGAGGTATGCAAGGAAGAAAGCGGTATTGAAAGTGAAGAGAATGAGAGAGGGGCGGGAAGGAAAGACAATAGGGAGGATGGAGCGAAGAGCAGTGGAAGAAAGCGTATGGGAGATGATGGGGGAGATTAGGAGACAGTTAGATCTGATGAGAGAGGATACGAGGCGGGTATTGGAAGAAATAAAACAAATAGGAAAGGAATTTAGAGCAGAAATGAGGAGGGATACAGGGGAAGGCGGTGAAGGGGAAAGGAGATCAGAGGAAAATGTAAAAGAAGAGGGAGAAAGGTTAGAGGGAGGCAAAAATGGGGAAAGGTGGGAGAAAGAGAAAAAGAGGATACGGCAAAGCGTACAGGAGAAGGGGAGAAGCTTGGAGGAGGTGGAAAGAGTGAGAGCTCAAAGGAGGCAGGGATGGCAGGGGGTGACGGGGTATTAGATGTGACAGGAGAAAGCAGGAGGAAGGAAAAGGAAAAAGAAGTAAAAAAGAGGATGGGGGATAGTGTGGAGGAAGAAAGGGAGGGACCGAAGGATGAGAAAGACATAGAGGAAATGGGGAGGAGGATGTGGTTAGGGGGAGATAGGGTGGTAGGAAGAGGGGGGGGCGCGGAGGGAAAGGTGAAACAAGATGAAAGGAGAATAAAGAGAAAAGAGAGAGAGAGAGAGACAAGATAGGGATACGAACGTGATAATAAAAGGAATAAGGGAAGGAACAGGAAGTTTGAGTAGGGGGTAGAAAGGTTACTGAAGGAGATAGGGGTGGAGATAGAAATAGAGGAGGTAAGAAAAGTAGGCGAGGAAAAAGAGGGAAGGGGGAGGATGGCAGTAGTGAAATTGAGGAGTAAGGAGCAGAAATGGAAGATGATGGAGAGGAAAGGAATGCTAAAAGGAAGGGAGGAAAGAATAGAGGAAAACAGGACATGAGAACAGAGAAAAGTGCAGTGGTGGTTAAACAGGATAGCGAGAGAGGAAGGAACTAAAGGGAGAAGGATAAAAGTAATGTTTGGGAAAATATAGATAGACGGAAACCTATGGGTATGGGATAAAGAAAGGAGGATCTGAAAATAGAGGTGGAGAGGAGGGTAGAGAAGGGGAGGTAAATGGAATGGAAAAGGAGGGGTGAGGGAAGAGGGATGAGGGAGCGAATTTGGTAGACGAATAGAGGAGGATAAAGGAGCGGGTAGAGATAGAAAGGGTGAGGAAATGAAGGAGAGGATTGTGTGTGAAAGAAAGGAAGTGTATGGGAAACGGAAGTCCGGAAAGGAAGGAGGAGAGTATAATGGAAAAAGAAAAGGATAGAGTATAGAGGAGAAAGAAGGATTGTTAGGATAAGGCTGATGACACACGAAGCGGTTTTTGACAACGCGGCGGTCGTTGCGGCGGCCTAGTGGCGATGGCTTTTGAGTTTATTATATTTGCGTTTTAAAAAAAAAGCAGGAAGAATTGACGAATATGGGTGCATCCAATCATCAGCAACCGCCTAACACACGGACATTTTTATACAGTATTTCCCGAAGTACGAAAAGATGAAAAAAAATTCTTTAATTTTACTGGTATGTCAATGCCTTCTTTTGATGAATTACTTGGTTATATAAAAGAAAAAATAACTTTAAAAAATACGTGTACGAGAACATGTATTTCACCTGAGGAAAAATTGGTCATAACACTCAGGTAAATAAAACAAAACATTACTTATGGGTCAATCCGCATCAAAAAACTGTTTTTTGCACACATGGTCGACAATTTTGATGAATTTTTGTGACCATGTGGTGTTCGCGGAGAAAAAAATTTTGGTAAAAAAAAACTTCGAATTTTGGAAAACTTTTTGAGTTACAGCCGCTCAAACTTTTAGGTAAGGTTCTATTTAAAAATTCATATCTTCCGACCTATTAATAATATCGCATCCCGACAAATTCGGCTGCATTCATGAAAGATTAAACTGTCAATAAAAAAATACATGATTGTCAGATAATGTTTATAAACATTGAAAAAGTTAATTTGAAATAAAGAAATTGCTCTATCTGCGAAAACAGGGCAGCAAATTTTCTCGTTATTTTTTTACAACAACTGAGAAGCCTTCTCTAAAGAATGACGCAAGAAACTCGATGGTCGTTTTAAAACTTTTGGAGATATGATTTTTTATTCACCGGCGCGCGCGTCAGAGGCAGTCGTGGTAGTCCAGTCAAATAGTAGTTTGAAGTGGAACGTTGTGGTGTAATTGTTTTTAGTAACTTACTTTATGTATTTCAGGGTGCCGAATACGAATCTGAAGTTGTCCAACAACATTTTTTACGCCAAATATGACAAATCATCAAAAAACACTAAAAATTTTTGTTTTTTGCTTATTACAAAAATCATATCTCCAAAAGTTTTAAAACGACCATCGAGTTTCTTGCGTCATTCTTTAGAGAAGGCTTCTCAGTTGTTGTAAAAAAATAACGAGAAAATTTGCTGCCCTGTTTTCGCAGATAGAGCAATTTCTTTATTTCAAATTAACTTTTTCAATGTTTATAAACATTATCTGACAATCATGTATTTTTTTATTGGCAGATTAATCTTTCATGAATGCAGCCGAATTTGTCGGAATGCGATATTGTTAATAGTTCGCAAGATATGAATTTTTAAATATAACCTTATCTAAAAGTTTGAGCGGCTGTAACTCAAAAAGTTTTCCAAAATTCGAAGTTTTTTTTTACCAAAATTTTTTTCTCTGCGAACACCACATGGTCACAAAAATTCATCAAAATTCTCGACCATGTGTGTAAAAAAACAGTTTTTTGACGCGGAATGACCCTTATAAGTTATTATAACTTGTTGTATTTTACTTGGTATAGAAAAACTAGAGAAAAGTAATGCGTAATGCAAGAATACAAAGTGGAAATCAACTCAAATAAATAAGAACTAATGGATTACATATCACAAATAAACTGCCGAATATAATTTTGTAATAATTAGAGATCGGTCAATGGTACATCATTTTTGTCTGGAAAATTAGACAAATAGGATGTATCGATTTCGGATGGAGATGGTGATGGCCACGGAGTCGGAAATATTCTACATTGCAATTGATTTGGGATATAAATTTCTGTGGGGTTTTTTCGTTTGAAACTGGTGCGGTTGTTGTTGCGATGGATGTTGCTGCCAAGGGTTATATTATCGATGGTCTGGATATAAGTGAGTTGTTGGTAAATTCGTAAATGGTTGCTGGTGCTGCTGGATTATGGCTTCATATTTGTGAATGCATTGCATTATTTCAATTCTGCAACTTGTATTTAAGTGGCGTTGTAATGATGCAAGATATGGCACCAAAGACAGCAAAAAAATTCGATTATCGTCTTCAACCTTTTCTTTCCCTTTGTCCATTTCTGTTCTCTTCTCGTACATGTCCAATGATCGTAAAATTTTCTCTTCAACAGAGTGTGTTCTTTTTTTGCCAACCTTAGTCGCTTGTTTGCTAAAAACGTTTGGTACAGAGAAACGGGTGAAAGATGCGGAAGAAGTTTTTTGGAGTTCATCTTTTTCTTGAACCGATTCGGAGCATGTAGGTCAGGCACGGGCAATATCGGCTCTTCACTTCTCCTCCGCTGATTTCGCTATCCCCACATCGGCCGCGTGCACCGAACGGAGAGAAGTATAGCAATATACAGGGTGTCCCGTATCTGATCGATTTCCATGAAATGAGGGGTAGCTGGGATAATTCTGAACAACTTTTTCCTTAGCAATAATGTTGTAAGTGCCCTTGGTTTTGAATTATTAACGAAACGGCTAGGCCAATCCGAGCGCGTATCGAGCGCGCGCTCGAAACGAGAGTGTGGTCTCTGACTCGCGCTCCGCCGCGAGCGCGAACAAGTAGATCGCGTGGGTATCGAGAAAGCATACGGCAAATATCACATATCGTCTTCAAATAAACTAATAGTTGTTGAATAACTGTGTTCAATACTGTCACTCGTTATTCGAGAGGTATGAAAAGTTGTAGTATTTGTGGAAAAAATGGTTTCCTTAAGAGCACGTTATCAGGTGGCTAAATGATGGTTTAAGATAAACGATGTGAATAACTAACGTTAGAAAAACCTTGTTAAACTCACCCATTCCTGTGAGAATCAACCTGCCTCGACGGAAGTAGGTCACAGTGCCTATTTTGTCCTTCGTAAGAATCTCGAAAACCTCAACAACTTATTTTACGGCCGGTTCGGTGAACTCACTTGACACTGACACACACAGTAGAAACGGCACTTGTCTACTTTATGGTAGGGCGCACGGCTAATCGCAGGTACGCGGACACCCCCGGGAGACGAGCGGCGATCGGGTCGCTTTACGGAACGTGCATTTCACTCCGCGAGCACTATCACCGATAACTCTGAATAAAACAATTATGTAGAGGAACGTAATTGAACCCACGTTAGAGATATTGGTGGCCCTGAAAAGGGCCGATTGTTATTGCCAAAATTGCCAATATCGGCTCGACGAACCCTCCTCGCACTTTCATGCACGCCTCGGAGCGCCGCGCCGCCGGACATTGCGCTGCACTTCTCCCAATGTTTCTCGATTTAGAAACGTAACAAATATCCTGTAATACTCCGCGTTAGTTCATTGCTCTGTGGTATCAGTTCAATTTGAAAAACGATTCTGCCAGCTCTACCGTTTCTTTGGTCTTGCTTACAAGAACGTTCGTTAGGGAAGGGATATTTTTACAATAGTACAACGGAGTGGCTCGCACATTTGGAGTCACCGTTCCTTCAGCAAAAAAATACACGCGCGTTTAGGGCGGCCGCATGTTCTTCGTCACTACGAACGCGCTGGCGAAGACAAGGGCAAGGATTGCCATAAATTTCACTATTGTCCATACCGTGTCGTAAAGGGAAAGTGTGGCTATTTTACGAAATACGTGCATCGGCTTAAAACTGCATCGACAGCGTACACGCAACATAAACCTGTAATATTTTCTTACGATTCTTTCCGCGAAGACGAAACAATACACACAACTTGGAAAATGATCAATTTAATATTGTATTGTGTTAGCGAAGCCACTGTCTGACACGCATTTCGTGACAGACATCGTTATGTCTACCAACATTTTGGTCGTCTTAAACAGATCCCCATGATCGGGCCCCTGTACCGCGGCGCGCTTTGCTGCTCGCGTTCCCGTAAACCGTCGGTTACCGCGCGCGTGCGATAATCATAATAAGATCGAAATCAGAAATTCTTAGGTTGCCGACTGTTTAAGCATTTCGACATGCCGCAAACAGTGTCTTCGCTTGTACTTTTATTCACGCTATGCACTCGACACCAAACATCCCACAACATTAATTTTATAATATTCCAAATGACACGGGCAAACGTGTATGCGTCGCAAACAGTGTCTTCGCTATACAATACAATATTAAATTGATAATTTTGCGAATTGTATGTACTGTACCTTTTTTGCGGGAAGAATCGTAAGAAAATATTAAAGGATTATGTTGCGTGTACGCTGCCGATGCAGTTTTAAGACGATGCACGTATTTCGTAAAATAGTCACACTTTCCCTTTACGACACGGTATGGACAATAGTGAAATTTATGGCAATCCTTGCCCTTGTCTTCGCCAGCGCGTTCGTAGTGACGAAGACCATGCGGCCACCCCGAGCGCGCGGGTATTTTTCTGCTGAATGAACAGTGACTCCAAATGTGCGAGTCACTCTGTTGTACTATTGTAAAAATATCCCTTCCCTAACGAACGTCCTTCTAAGCAATACCCAAGAAACGCTGGAGCCGGCAGAATGGTTTTTTAAACCGAACGGATACCATACAGCAACGAACTAACGCGGAGTGTTACAGGATATTTGTTACGTTTCTTAACCCTTTGAGTGCCGGAGGCCGATATATCGGCTCTTATTGCACTGGCGAGAAGTGCCAGAGCCGATATATCGGCCCGCGCCTTGTAGCGCTTTACTATTTGCATTGCGGGAGAACTCTATCTCAAAATAAATTTAGAATACGTTATAAATTATCCAATTTCATTACGAGAGAATTAAAATAAATAGTTTTTCGTTTTATTTCTTTGACGACAACATTTTCCTATCGCTTGGAGGTACCGAAATCTAACATAAACACCGATGGTCGCCACTCAGGCGATATTCGATCTGCGGCATTCATCGCTGTGGCGTTGGGCCCTTATCGGCACTTGTCGACAGCGTTTCATATAAACAACTGTTTGAGGACACTCCCGAAATAACGTTGCATTGCCGCAGCGAAACGTAGGATCTCCACGACCGTTGATGTGAACAGTATATTTCGTCCCAGTTGCAGTTTCAAAACGTCTTTTGTGTTATTACCGTTGTTTTCCGCTTCTGTCAAACATTGTTGCTTTTGACGAAAATTTTACCAGTAACCGTTTTATAAAAAAAAATACACCGTCATGGATGACGCGGAATTAGTCCGAATGGTTGACCAGATCGATCTAGCACATAGTGACGAGAAAGAAATCGTGGCATCAAGAAGTCGGCATCCACGTAGGATCTACAGTGATAGTGAAACGAGCGATGATAGCGAATCGGAATTAGAGGAACTCGATACTGAGGAAGAGTTGACAAATTTCCGTGAAGTTACCGTGGCCAATGACAGCGAACATAATCCTCGACCACAATTTATGGAAATTGCTGAGCCTAAACATATACCAGTAAGAAATTCCATACCCAGAGCGTATTTCGATCTATTTTTTACGGAAGAATTTTTGAGCTCATTGAGGAGTGAGACGAATCGCTATGCCAGGCAGTTCCTGAATAGAATCGATGTTCCCTCAGGATCGAGAGTAACAGAGTGGAAGGCAACCACAGTGTCAGAAATGAGGGCTTTTATTGCTGTGCTCTTGGAAATGGGTATCACACGTAGACCGACACTTTCTAGCTATTGGTCAACAAACCACAGACATATCCCATGGTTTGGCAAAATGTTCAGCCGAAACAGATTTCAATTAGTTTCTAGATTTTTTCATGTCGTAGACAATGAAAAATTACCAGCACGTGATAGCCCAGAATATGACCCTACAGCGAAATTTCAACCAGTCGTTATCCACGCAAACAATAAATTCAAATTTCACTATTCGCTTCATCAACATCTGAGTATTGACGAATCATTAGTCGGCACGAAGTGTAGAACGTCGTTGATGCAATATCTGCCGAATCACAGATGGGGTATAAAGTTTTGGATGCTGACTGATGCAGTTACCCATTACTGCCTATCATTTTTCTGCTATAGAGGAGCCAGAGATCAAACTGATAAAGAAGAAATAAAGAAGAACGGTCTTGGCCACGTCGTGATTCATAAATTATTGATTATGGGAAATTATTTTATGAAAAGCTATCACGTGGTAGCTGACAATTTTTTTACAAGCATTTCGTTAGCTAGAGCATTGTTTGGAAAAGAGACGTACCTGACTAACACAATTCGCAGCAACAGGAAATATATACCACCATTTATGAAGCTAAATTGCAAGAGGGCGCATCTAAGTACGCCCGAAACAACGAACTATTACTATTAGCGTACCGGGAAAAAAAGTCGCAGAAGAAAAATGTTTTACTCCTGTCCACATTTGAAAAGGCTGAGAACAAAACGACTACAATTAGAAAAGGGAATGCTCAAATACAGGTCGAAAAACCAGCAATCATAGCAGAATATAATAAACACATGGGAGGCGTAGACACGTCAGACATGATGTTGTACTCATACTTGGATGAAAGACGAGCCGTAAAATATTGGAAAAAAGTAGTTTTCTCCATTTTTTCCCGAATGGTGCTAAATGCCTACATCCTATATCAGAACAATACAGACGGCAAAACCAAAACACGACTTGAATTTATAACTGATATTATCCAGTCGATAACCACTGAATGGGTGGCAATAAAGAGGGTAGCACACGACACACCATTGGCTGAAAGTTCAACAAATGTGCCACGTATAGGCGTACGGAAACTGCCAGGAAATTTGGAAAGAGTTTGCGTGGTGTGCAGCAGAAAGGATGGTGGTCCAAAAAGAAAATCACGCACAATTTGTAATAAGTGCAACAAAGGATTGCATGGAATGTGCATTAGCAGCCACGAATGCTAAATAAATTATTTGTCTGAGTTACAATAACAAAATTTTACACATTTACAATATATAAATATAAATATTTATGACAACATAATTTTGTTTCAGCAATGTTATATTACCTATACCAATTACATATGTCGAAAAAGATAATCCGCCCGGCGCCTACCATGTACCTTCGAGTTATGTTTTATTTTTGTTATGTAGTTTTGTTTATCTTGTTACAAAATGCATTGGAAATGCAAAGTATATACTTCATAATAATTGGCCCATATAAAATTATGATGGAAAGATGACTGTTTGTATATGCAAATATGTTTTGTATAAGAGAACTCAACTTTTACTTTATTTATAAACATTTATACTTTTGTTTTTTATAAAATTTTAATTGAATACAAAAAAAACTAGTGTCATTATTTTGTTCTGTATTTCATCCACAATATATGGTTTTTTGAATCATATAAATATTGTTCCTCGTTTGGTTTTTATAAACATTTTCCCGAATCCTTGTAAAACTGTAAAATTCGGCTGGTTTTTCTCGCATAGGCACCTCTATTTAGCCCGGCACTAAAAGGGTTAATCGAGAAACATCGGGAGAAGTGCAGCGCAACGTCCGCCGGCGCGGCGCTCCGAGGCGTGCATGAAAGTGCGAGGAGGGTTCGTCGAGCCGATATTGGCAATTTTGGCAAGAACAATCGGCCCTTTTCAGGGCCACCAATATCTCTAACGTGGGTTCAATTACGTTCCTCTACATAATTGTTTTATTCAGAGATATCGGTGATAGTGCTCGCGCAGTGAATTGCACGTTCGGTAAAGCGACCTGATCGCCGATCGCCGCTCGACTCTCGGGGGTGTTCGCGTACCTGTGATTAGCCGTGCGCCCTGCCATAAATTAGAAAAGTGCCGTTCCTACTGTGTGTGTCAGTGTCGAGTGAGTTCACCGACCCGGCCGTAAAATCAGCTGGTGAGGTTCTCGAGATTCTTACGAAGGACAGAATCGGCACTGTGACCTACTGCCAACGACCTACTTCCGTCGAGTACAGGTTGATTCGTGGACGAAAGGGTGAGTTTAACAAGATTCTTCTAACGTTAGTTATTCACATCGTTTATCTTAAACCATAATTTACACACCTGAAAACGTGCTGTTAACAAAATCATTTTTTCCACAAATACTACAACTTTTCATACCTCTCGAATAACGAGTGACAGTATTGAACACAGTTATTCAAGGACTATTAGTTTACTTGAAGACGATATGTGATATTTGCCGTACGCTTTTCTCGATACCCACGCGATCTACTTGTTCACGCTCGCGGCGGAGCGCGAGTCAGAGACCACACTCTCGTTTAGAGCGCGCGCTCGATACGCGCTCGGATTGGCTTAGCCGTTTCGTTAATAATTCAAAATCCGGGGCGCTTACAACAATATTGCTAAAGTAAAGTTGTTCAGAATCACCCCAGCTACCCCTCATTTCCTGGAAATCGATCAGATACGGGACACCCTGTATTTGGTAAAAAGGCACGCACACCTTCAGAATTGCCACCACTGGAAAAATTAGTTACACACGACGAATATCTGACTAGTTTGACGAAACATTTAAAAGACACAAACAAACAGCCTACGAAAAACAGATAAAATTTAAACAACGCACAAAACGCTATTACGACAACAGAACCAAGGTACCGAATTTTCAACCCGGACAGCTCGTATTCCTGTTACGTGAACCAAAAACCGATAAACTTCAAAACAATTATGTAGGACCTTTCGAAATCATGCAAGTTTTAGATAGAAATAATATTAAACTCAAAATTGCCATTAATAAAACCAAAGTAGTACACGTAGACACAGTAAAATTGGCACATGTTACAGATGCCTCGCGCACGTCTTAAGCCTACAGGACCCATTCAAAATAACACCACTCACCCGGAACCCTGGACTACACTCCGAAATAATAGGAACATTACGATCACACCACAGGACTTGGACACTCGCTATGTACGTGAACACCAACGGATTAACCGACAGACGAATACAACTTACAGAAAACTTAAAAGCAACCAAACAATGTTGCCACATAGTAGTAACAAACTGCTTAGTTTCTGGACAGATCGCAGTGATGGAATCTCGCTTAAAAACAATTCAAAACTCCGAAACTATTCTCCATGGATTAATTCCATATGCACCAGACACCACTAATAGAATAAGACGCGCACCTCTCGACTTAATAGGAACAATTCAAAAAGCACTATTCGGCACATCAGACGCAGAAGATGGCGGACGCATATATAGACAAATACAAGCAGTATCAAATAACACACAAGAATTAGCGGAAATAGTTAAAAACCAAACACATATAATTACATCAGGCTTCGACATCTCGCTTAAAAACTTCGAATCTCGCTTAAAAACAATTCAAAACTGCGAAACTATTCTCCATGGATTAATTCCATATGCACCAGACACCACTAATAGAATAAGACGCGCACCTCTCGACTTCATAGGAACAATTCAAAAAGCACTATTCGGCACATCAGACGCAGAAGATGGCGGACGCATATATAGACAAATACAAGCAGTATCAAATAACACACAAGAATTAGCGGAAATAGTTAAAAACCAAACACATATAATTACATCAGGCTTCGACATCTCGCTTAAAAACTTCGAATCTCGCTTAAAAACAATTCAAAACTGCGAAACTATTCTCCATGGATTAATTCCATATGCACCAGACACCACTAATAGAATAAGACGCGCACCTCTCGACTTCATAGGAACAATTCAAAAAGCACTATTCGGCACATCAGACGCAGAAGATGGCGGACGCATATATAGACAAATACAAGCAGTATCAAATAACACACAAGAATTAGCGGAAATAGTTAAAAACCAAACATATATAATTAGATCAGGCTTCGACATCTCACGAACACAGATAAAGAAACTAACTAAAATACTAAAGGAAGATACAAGGAAAATAGACGTAGCACTTTTGTCTTTAAAAAATCAAATACACGCGTTACAACATAACCAAAAAGCCATAGAGTATGCAACACAAACTGACGAAGAGCTAGCAGAATTGGAGTTAGATACAAATACGCTAATAGATGCCATTGTTTTTCCAAAAACAGGTCAAATTCACCATCAAATTCTAAACCCGGAACAAATTTTACTAATAAATACAGAAAACAATGCCAAATACAGAATTTCCGATCCCACTAGATATTAAATATATACCAAATTTAATTCATGTAGTAGATCTAACTATTTTTCATAAAAAAGAAACACTAATTTATCTATTGAAGATACCACTATTAAATTTGATGACATATAAGCTTTACGAACATTTACCAGTTCCTGTAAGGCAATCTATGCTAAACAACAGTTCACAATTCGCGTTCATAAAACCAAACACTCGATATACAGTAATTTCAGAAGATTTTGAGACCTACTTTAACTTATTAAGCTTAAACGAATGTAAAAACCAAAATATTCTGTATTTATTAGTAAAATTCAGTATATTTGCAATCAGGTCAACCCAGTACAACGCGTAAATGATAATACCAAATGCGAGATACAACTACTAGTAAACCGTCAATTTGACAATTTGGAAGCCTGTGATACCTAGATCAAAACATTGAAACAAACCTATTGGTCAAGTATCAGAAATAGTAATGCATGGTTATGTTCAGCACCTAAAAAAGAAGCTTTATATATAATTTGCAATAACCATGAATCATCTATACAAATAATACAAGAAACAGGTATTATACAAATTAACCCAACTTGCAAAGCAAAAACTAAAATAGTAAAGCTAATACCGTCTATAGAAATAACTTCTTCCATAAAAACAAACTTTTCGCGTACGATAGTTTTAAACATCACTAAAATGATGGAAAAAGCCATTAAATTGACAGAATATACAAACGTATCAGAATTACTAGGAGAAACTCAAACGTTTACGCAAGCATTAGAATCCGGTAATATGAACAATGACTTGGATAATACAGAGATATCGTTAAAAACAGTCATTCTAAAAGCAAAAGGAACAGCAAAAATGCATAATTTAAACCACCGTTTAACATTTGTAGAAAAAGTTCTTAAATTTACAGGCTTTTCAATAGACCCATTATATAGCTTTATATAGCATTATATAGCATAAATATAGCATTAATATTCGGAATTTTGTGGAAATTCTCAATGTTTGGAAAGATATCTAGATTACTAAAAGTAATTTCATGCATAACCAATTCACGTAGAAGCAATAAACGAAGATCACCCAATAATAGAAACATGGCAACCGAAATGGCTGAAAATATAACAACACCTGCAAGAACACATTATAGAAGTTTCGAAATTCCTCCAAGACACGCAATAGAATACGAACCTAGAATTGTTACAATGCGAGCACTTTCTTACCATAATATCGATACTATACCATGAAGCACAACGACTGTAATATGTATAATACAAACAAAATTCACACGTTCAAACAAAATCAAAAGTATATAATCACGTATCATCACCCTGTAACTTTGACATACATCATTGCTTCACATTCACTGTGACGTTGCAGCTTTTCTGCACATCTCAAAACGGCCGGAAGGCGATTAAGGGAGGGAATGCGGGGGGAAGTTTAGTCTTGCTCGCGATACCGCGAGTAATTAACGCGATACCGGCATTATGTTCACCGCGATACCGTCATCAGAATCGTACAGTAATTAGCTAATCGCGATACCGTATTAGGAATAGCCGCGATACCGCGACTGTTAGATTCATCGCGCTTCCGAAAACCACATCGCGTAGTATGGTAGGATTTCCACCGCGAATAGGTAGGGCATAGATCGCGATATCGAGCGACGCAGGGACCGCGATGGGAACCTCGCGCGAGGCGCGGAATTAATAAGTTACCGCGAGAATCGGCTGCTTACCGGAATCTAGAAATGAGATAGGAAAGAGTAGGGGAGCCGCTAGCGAGCGGCTCCGAACTCGCGCGAACACCAACGATCGCGCCGCCGTCAGACGGCAAGACAGCCGCTACCGAGCGGCCACGAGCTTAGGCGGACGTCGACGAGAATTTCCAGCATGGCGGCCGCTGCTCGAGCGATTCCGAGCAGCGAGGAGATGCGCCGAGGTACGGCGCGCACCGGCAGACGCGAGGACCCCCGAACTGCTCCGTGAAGACCCGACGAGCCCCTCGGAGAACGCACGGTACCAGGGGTGCCGTGCAACCTCGCGGCGAGGCGCCGCATGGAGGGGATACATCGCGGGCACCCACGCATCCACCGGCGTGGATCGGAGGGACGGCGAGGGGTCAGGGACCCACCTCCGGGGGAGACTCGCCGTGCTCTCCACGATTTCGCGGCCAGGGGCCGCCGCGCCGGGCAGATGCCGTCCCGACAGCAGCAGGAGTACTCGAGGGGGGATCGTCCAGGCTTCCTTTAGCGGCGGGCAGGCGCATCCCGGGGGGATGCGGCCGTATACCTGCGGGGGGAGGCCTCGAGATTCCGATTTCCGGAGGAGACCTGCAGCGGGACCACCAGCCACTATCCGGGGGATAGCAAGGGGCAGTCGGGGGTAAAATTCGAAAATGCCGGTGAGAATTCGCGGGGACCAGCCGGGGCGCCTGTCAACTGCGCCGCTGGCCCCGCGACCAATTAGGCGACGTTCCGCTAGGAGTGGGGGAGCGAGGATGCGGAAGTAGGACCGCTCCTCACTTCGCCTAGGGCCGTGATACTAGACGTCTCGAGAACGACTTTTGGGTAGATAACAGAAGTAATTTGTATCGTTTTGGGTCACAGGACCAGTATCGTTAATTTGTAAGCGTAGTAAATTAATTACGCGAGTGTCCCGAAGGACCAGAGGCCACCGGCCAATACCGCTAGCGTAGGAAGCCACTGCGTACCGCCGAAAAGGTAAGCTGCCCTCCTCACCTTGTAATCTCCGCTGAATAAACTCTTCGGCGAGAATTTATTTGGCTGATACCGCGTTATTTTTGCCGTGCGAGTGCCCGCAGGTTCCCACTGCGGAGAGAGCGACGTAGGGAAATACCGCGATCACTAAGAACTCCTTTGCGCGCGCGTGCCCGAAGCGAAGTCGTGCGACTGAAACGAACGTGTAACCCCGAATTCCGGTCGACCCGACCGTTTTTCCCGTTCTGACTTTCCTCTAGTCCCCCGCCCGTCTACCATCGGGTCGCGAGCTAGCCCGTAGGCCAACGGTCCGTCCGAGGGTTCATCGGTCACCCCATCCTATTTCGTATCCTTTGGTACTTTAGGGTAAAAAGTACCTGGCGCCCATCTGGCAATTGTCGCGACGCGTATCGTCAAGGACCGATAAACCCCCGGCCGAAGTAGTGGCGTAGCTTTTCTGCCGCAGGCGAGAGAAAAGCCGTCATAAATTGGCGCCCAACCTGGGACCATTAGACAAAGGAAAGTCGGAAGAACGTGCGCGAAGTACCGCGTAGTTTTTTCTCTTCGTCTCCTAGTTCTTAGAGAGTCAGCTCGGCGTTACACGTTCGAACAGGATAGCTTTTTTTTTGGCCTAACAACGAAACGTGACGTCATCCCGTTCGAAGCGTACGTGGTTCGTTCCCTCGCGTAACCGTTACCGTTAGCGTAATTCGAAACTCGTGTTTACTCGATCGAGCTATAGGTCACTTGAGAGACACGACGTAGGGACGCGAACGTAAACACCGTACACGAGCGGTAGAATTAGAGCGCGAGGTACAGTCCACTCACCGGGAGCGTCTCGAATTTTGGGTTATCGGGAATGTCGCGAACACACCGTCTCGAGGCATGGGTCTTGTCCATGAAAGACGAGGAAATCGTGAAGGAGCTCGCGGGGCGAGGTATCGATACGGAGGGCGATGTTTTGTCGCTACGCGAGCGGCTAATTACGGCACTCAGCCGGCCCATAGGGTCGGTGCAAGTGAGTTTTCTCGCGAGAAGGGACTCGTCCCCGCAAGCCCCTCACTCCCCCCACCCGGAAGTGGGAGAACCCCACGACCACCCGCGACTAACCCCCCCCCCCCCCCCCCCGTCACCGCGTATAGACCACGAGTACCGTATCGGAAGACCCGTGAGGGACCGCGAATCTACGATCCCTACCGATCCACGAGGTAGGGAAACGCAACCGCTATCCGCGCTACAGATCGGGAGCCATCTCCCGAATCCCGACATCGACAGGCTCTCCAGGAGAATTTCTCCCGGGTGGCCCACCGTAACAGGCGCTCAGAGACCCACCGCTGAGCGCGAAGCTCTCGCGTACGTGTCCCCACGACCCCTCGCGATTACCGATTATTTCCGGCAATGGAAATTGAAATTTTCGGGAGACATCGGAGAAGACCCCGAAAGGTTCCTCGTCGGTATCGGGGAGATCCGATACGCGACCCAGGTCCCGGACGCCGCACTCTTGCGATACCTATCGTTCGCGTTAGATGGCCTCGCACTAACCTGGTTTATCCAGGAGCGAGCCTCGTGGTTCGATTGGCGCGAGGCCAAGGACGCTTTTCGTCGACAGTTTCTGAGCGACGAATTTCAGGAAACGCTCGAGGACGAAATCCGGCGACGTACTCAGGTGCGCCACGAGCCCGTAACGCGCTACATTACCGTGATGCGCGCCTTATTCGCGCGTTTGGACACCCCACGCCCCCTAAAGGTCGGATTCCTATGCCGCGTTTACGCACGCTAGTCGCAGCGGCGTACTAAAAACCGAAACACATGGCGCAGTAACTGAATGGAACCTATTGATGTGCCGACGGGTCAAGTGATGCGACTCGGGTTAGGACGGATTCCTATGCTGCGGCTAGAAGCTTAATTCACGCGCGGTTTTCGTCGGAGGGCCCATAAATTACACTGCTTCGGGAAAAACTGAATGGAATCCATTCATTCGGCTAGCGGCTGGGAAACGGGTGCGACTAGACTGGTCCCTGGAGCAGTCCTGCGATTGCCATCGCATTGCGATTGGAATGTATATGTATCTACGTATGTATATATATATATATATATATATACACATACATAATTCATACATATTGCCGTATATATACTTGTATATATACATATATATGTATGTATTTGGTATGTATATATTAAAATATATACATATAGGTATTTTTTTGTAATAAATAAAATTACGTGTTCCTCGATACCGAACCGAAAGATAACGATTCCAAAATCGAGGGGTCCTCCTCTTCACGACCTGTTGTTTTCTTTCAGTTTCGTGCTCCAATTTTTGTGCGCGCGGATTCTACCAGCGCCTTTCCAGATATTATATAGTTTCCCATATTTATTTGAAGGTTTATGATACATACGTTAAAATCACGAGGCAGCTTTTTCAATGTAGAGGACCCATCTTCTGCGGGGCATGCAATAAAGAAGTGAATTTGGAAAATAATTCTACGAAAATACCGAGCCCGTGTACGAACAGTTAATCCTACAACAATAGTAATGAGCAATCACGAGGCAGCTTTTTGAATGTAGAAGACCCATCTTCTGCGGGGCATGCAATAAAGAAATGAATTTGGAAAATAATTCTACGAAACTACCGAGCCCGTGTACGAACAGTTAATCCTACAACAATAGTAATTAGCGAATCATAAACCTTCTATACCTTGACTCAATGGCTAACCCCATGACCGTGGCTGTCGTGTCGTCGGTAACTTTGCTCCCGTCAAGGTAGCCACCGGCGGGGGGGGGGGGGGGGGTCTTGAACACCTCGCCTCCGGGGACACCTCCCCGCCGGGCCATCTCGTCGCCGGCCGTTTCGCCGCCAGCAAAATTAATACAGCGTGAATTGCATGTTGGCCGCATCACTTTAACGCCCGAATGTTAATGCATAATTGGCACAAAAATACCGCGCTTATTGAAACATCCCTTCGGATTAATTACGAATAACAAATGCAGAAAATCGTTTGGTTTATACGCAGTTAAGTAATAGTTTCTTTATCATTAGGTTAACATTTCTCACAATTTATGTGTTGGTAGAATAATATTATATAATATCTCGCTTTATTTATATATGGTTGATCCACGTCAAATCGCATATTTAAAATCTTCGAAATTCTGATTTCGAGATGTTCCAATGATAATAAATAAAACGGTCAAATAATTAGTAATTCCGTGGAGGCGACAGTACTTCTTCTATTACCCTGAAACTATTTGAGATTTAAACCTGTTCTTTTTTGCAAATTGTTGGCGTTGAAACATGCTACAGGAATATCATTTTTTCATAATATTCGGTGATCTCTCTGGCAGTTAAATGAACGACTTTTTTTAATTTTTATGAATTATTAGTTGAAATATAAACCATTTCAACTGGACTTAAAATTCCCCTTAAACTACAGAGTTTACTGAATTTAGAAGAAAGCAAATCATTCGGCGATTATCGAATTCGAGGCTGGAAATGATTGAACATAAAGTGTTGCGATTTTTCAGTCTTGTAACTCTTTGGAAGTCGGAACAAAAAATTTTTAAGAAGTTTTAGTGGCTTAATTCTCTTTCCTCCTTAACATATATGTTATATAGATATATCTCAAAATCAGAATTTCGGAAATTTTAAATATGCGATTTGACGTGGATCGACCATATATAAATAAAGCGACATATTATATTCATTTAATTCACGCTGTATTAATTTTGGCGGCCAGATGGCCCGGTGGCGAAACGGCCGGCGGCAAGATCCCCCCCCCCCCCCCCCCCCCCGGATGGGAGGAAAAACCCAGGGCATCACGACGGAGACACGACCCCCCACCTCAAGGCCAAAAAGATAGCGATTTCTGCTACAACGGGGTGCAAGAGGTCTTCGCAAAATAATTAGTTAGTTCCAAAGTACTATTGAAACGAGTAGCACGGGCTTCGATCAGCAGAAAATAATAAAATATTCTGCAATTAGAATATACTACTTTAAAAATTTTTCTTTACAACATTTTCTATTCCTTTACCATGGAGGATTCTAAATTAATCGAATTAGTGCGTGATCACCCTTGTTTATACGACGCCAAGAACGAGTTTTACAAAGACTGTAATATCCGAAGCAATATCTGGATGGAAATTGGAGCAGTACTAATGCAACCATGTGAGTAAAAAATTATATATTATTACAATTGCAAGAACATTAGGATGTGAATTAAGGGTGCTCATATAACACACAAAAAATTGAAATTTATTCAAATAAACATTCAAACGCTGGACGTCACTAACTATTCGCACGCCTATCTCGACGATACATTAATTAATTCTATACATATACATTTCACAATACATTCTACAATACGTTCTCCATACATACTATCAGTCCATTCATTCTACAGTACATCCTGCACAGTCGGGAAAATCAATTTTTTTCCGAACGGCCGTGGTGCTAAAAAATTGCCTGCTATTGTAAGAAGAAATTTTACGCCAAAAATTTGAAAATTGATTGGCATCTCCCGGTCTCGCACCGTACTAAAAGTTTACAGAAATTGGTCAAATTGAACGTTCCTCGTAAGTTTTTAAATATCAGTTGGAATTCTACGATCGTCGCGTTATATTTTGCTGTTCTAACTTTATGGTTCAATAAAGTTAAACAAATTGAAACTTGTTATCCGAAACCGGGTAACATTGAAATAATAATGCTTTAATTTATTTAAATTAATTGAACCTTAAAGTAAGCACAGCAAAATATTACGCGACGATCGTAGAATTCCAACTGATATTTAAAAACTTACGAGGAACGTTCAATTTGACCAATTTCTGTAAACTTTTAGTACGGTGCGAGACCGGGAGATGCCAATCAATTTTCAAATTTTTGGCGTAAAATTTCTTCTTACAATGGCAGGCAATTTTTTAGCACCACGGCCGTTCGGAAAAAGAATTCATTCTTTTCACAATTTCTATTTCAGTTATTCAGGCCGATCCGTTCTGGATACCTGCCTCACTTGCCACGGCACAGAGCCAATGTCGCTATTAAAATATTCCATAAACCGTTCCCTAATTCCAAAGCCTTCAACATTTCCGAATCCACCCCTAGAAGCTACAGGTACCATATTGTCCCTGGGTGGTTCCGCATTAGATAAACCGTAGTGGCTTTTATTATTGTCCTCCAAAAAACCGTCTCGCAGCATGTTGTGTAGGCAACATGCTGTCATGACCAATGTATCTGTCACCTCGGGTTTGACAGCTATCGGGGTATAAAAAATTCTGAACACCTGACTGAGCAGGGCGAAAGCATTTTCCGACACCCTTCTCGCACGCGAAAGTCTATAGTTAAATATTGCTTTTTTCTTATCTGCGCGAGCATCGCTTCTCGTATATGGTTTCATAACGTGGTTAGATAATTTAAATGCCTCGTCTCCGACAATAACATACGGCAAGTTAATGTTTTGTGCAACTTGCCTCGGAGGAGGATAGAAATCCTCACTTTTAATTAGCTGTCCGACATTCGATTTCTCGACGATGCCGCTATCTCCCTCTTTTCCATAGGAACCTATATCTACTAATAAAAATTTGTAGTTTGCGTCGACGAATGCTAAGAGAACGATAGAAAAGAAATCTTTATAATTAAAAAATAGGGAACCGCTTTTCCCCGGGCAAAATATTCGTATATGTTTCCCATCAACAGCTGCCACGCAATTAACAAAACTCCAGATTTCCTCGAATTCCTTCGCTGCTGTTACAAGGTGCTCTTTTGTTGGTGCTGGCATGCAAATAGTTGGCAGTTTTTCGCTGCACAGTTTCAATACGTCTTTGACGATGCGACTTATATAACTAGGAGAAATCCTGAATGCATACGAGAGCGACGCGTAGGTTTCTCCAGTCGCTAAAAACCTGAAAAAAAATAAAACATAAATAAATACGTAAAAAATAATTAACTTGACACATATTGTTACATATGTTGCATGTAGTACATATTGTTCATGTTTATTTTAGCGGAGGAATGTAAAAACCGTTGGAGGAATATCCGAGATACATTTATGAGGCGAAGAAAAGCAAAACCGACAACAGGATCCGCACGCGGAAAAAGGCCACGAAAGTGGCAACTAGAGGAACACCTCGCGTTCCTGAATCATGTGGAATATGAGAGAGAGTAAGTAAAGATACAAATATATAAATTGGACTTGATAACGCCACACAATTCTGACGCACTGTACGTTATATAAAAAAAATTGATTGTTTTTTATTTTCTTTTAGGACTTTAACAAATACTGCCCAACGTTCAAGCAGTGAGAACTCTGCAGAAGAGGTGGCAGAAGCGGAGGGAGACCCGCGGCGTGAGACAACCGGAGTCTCCGAAAGTTTTAGCGATACGAGTGTTAACGAGATTTATACGGAATCGCAAACTTCAGACTTCGCTGAGACCCAAATTGACGGATATATGGACGAGGCACCAACCCATAAAAAACAAAAAAAAGGGCATTGCAAAAATGATCCACTACTAGATTTAATAAGAAACAATGCAGATAGAAGATCACATTTTATGTCGAGCATGTGGGAAAAACGCACAGGTGGGGGGCATTCAATCGATGACTTTTTAAAATCAATGGGGGACTCTATTAAAAAACTGTCCCCACGAGGCCAGGTGCGCGCGAAAATGCAGATTTGCGAAATCGTCGGTAAACTAGAGTTAGAAGAAATGTCGGATGCGGAATGATGTATGTATGTAACGATGTATGGAATGATGTATGTATGTAATGATGTATGGAATGATGTATGTATGTAATGATGTATGGAATGATGTATGTATGTAATGATGTATGGGATGATGTATGTATGTAATGATGTATAGAATGATGTATGTAATAATATATATATTTTGTAATAATATTCTACACTGTATTTTGCTTACCTTAATGTGAGTCCAAGTTTTGCAGCAGGAGTTATGGGCTGTTTCACTTTCCCGCACGATTGTTTTGTTAAACCAGTTTCAATGTGTGATAGAACAAAATTAAACTGTTTAATATTCAGTCGGAAAAAACTCCTGAACATTGTTTCGTCCTTTAAAAGGTGTCTCTGTATCAAAATATTTTCGAATCCTTCTTTATCTCGTGAAGAGTATAACGGATTCGGTGGTTTATTAGTTTTTTCAAGATATCGGAGAAGCAACAACTCCTCTTCCTCTTCCTCTTCCTGAAGAAGACACTCCATTAAGAGTAAAGTATCATCCATCACGTTCCACAGTAGCGTTCAAAATCGGTCTTTATAATACAGGAGGATACACGTGTTCTCTGGTTTGTGCTACACTGAGTACTGCCAAATATTGCCTACAGTCTTTCGTTTCGGTGCATGCCGAATCCCTTGTTTTCGGACGCGCAGCGGATGTGGAGGGGGGTTAACGGTGCACATCTTGAGACTCGACCCTTGCGGAGGGTTCGGCCACTCAGAGCGAGCAGGTCAAAATCCGATGCGTCTGCGGCTCGCGGCCCAAACGCGGCATAGGAATCCGACCTTAAGGGATCAGATTTCCAGAATTCTACGAAACATGCGGCCCGGGTTGCATATACACAACTGCACCCATTGCGAGTTGTGATGCATCAGAGAAGCCGTGGATTTCAACCGTAGAATTGGAGTAGGTATTAAACCACCGTGGAATGGAGATACTGGCCAGTTTCTTGAGATCTTCTCTGATTATCGTCCATCGTGATGCTATCTGGGGCGGTAGTGGGTCGTTCCAGCCGATCTTATGCAACCAGAGCTCTTGCAGCAGCATTTTTGCTCTGATTACGACCGGTGATATAAAGCCGAGTGGATCGTATATCTGTGCCACTTCAGATAGGATGAGCCTCTTCGTAAATGCTCCGTTTTGGTCTTGAATCCGTGTGAAAAATGTAAACTTATCGCCGTGTGGAAGCCATGAAATACCGAGTATTTTGGTTGCGCAGTCATCGAAGGTAATAGATTTTGTAGCCTCAGTTGATGCAAGTGCCTTGAGAAGATTTTGACTGGTGGAGTGCCATTTGGCTAGAGGATATCCGCCCGCGTTGCACAATCCCACTAATTGTTTTGCAACGTTTTTAGCTGCCATACCGAATCTGCTCCACCGAAAATGTCGTCAACGTATCTTCCCTTCATGATGGAAGGCACTGCTAGTGGATACCGTTGGCCCTCGTCTTCGGCCAATTGTATAAGTGCTCGCACTGCTAAGAATGGAGCAGCTCTCGTACCGTATGTTACCGTAGTCAGCTGATATGGAACTTCGTTGTAATTTTCATCGATCCACAGTATCCGTTGCAAATCCCAGTCATCCGTGTGAACTTTGATCTGCCGATACATTTTTGTGATATCCGTAGCGAATATGTGTCGATGATGCCGTATCCATATCAGTACATCCGTAATGTCCAACATTAAATTCGCACCCGTATGCATAATATCGTTGAGAGATTTCCCTGTGGAAGTCGAGCTTGAACCGTTGAACACAACCCGTAACTTTGTGGTGGTGCTTTCAGGCTTGAGTACTCCGTGATGAGGTAAATAGTAGACTGGTCCGTGAATCTTTGTCGATGTGCAACCATATGGGACCCTCAACCCTCCTGAAGCCGAAGCTTCATGTGCCAAGGTCATCCCGGTTACAACACCAACATCAGATTCTACCGTATTAGTCTTTCCTATTTCTTTTCCGTCACCTGAAGTCCGTACCATGTGTCCAAGCTCCTTGTATTCTTCCATGAATGCAGTATACATTGTTCGATATTCATCGTTCCGTTTGAATTTTCTCAACATGCGTTGAAGGCAATGGTGAGCCGTCGCATGAGAAATTCCGAGGCTGGATGGGGATGAAATTAGAGGAAGCCGAACAATGTACCTTCCAGAGGGATCCCGTGTATGCGTAGATTTAAAATGA
Organism: Pemphredon lugubris; assembly: GCA_933228935.1. NCBI lineage: Eukaryota > Metazoa > Arthropoda > Insecta > Hymenoptera > Crabronidae > Pemphredon > Pemphredon lugubris. The sequence continues at coordinate 14,557,329 of OW121816.1, read as the reverse complement.
TCTTCACATTCCTGTTCTTCGGGTGTCAATGCACTTGAACTGTCACACTTAACCTCTTCTTGAACCCAAAACCGTATTAATAACTCTTGGAGGTTATCTTCCTGGAGTTGAACCGTTGTATGACAGGTTGAAGAGGTTAACTCCGTGGATGGTGCGACGGGGCCAAGTACAAGCCAACCGAATATGGAAAGTTGTGCGATGGGCATTGATGGAGAACCTTTGATAATATTTGGTTTTATTATCTCACCGTATGAATCTGCTCCAACGATGATGTCAATCTTCCTGGGTATTATAAAGTCTGGCTCGGCTAACCTCAATTTCTCTAAGTGAGGCCATGTCCGTACTGAAGATTGAAACGTTGGCAGTATTGTCGTCACATTTTTCAAAATGTGAGCTCGTACCGTGACTGAGGCCGTAGTATAAATTGATCGCAGTGTAAGGGAGACTACACCGCGTGCCTGTGTGGATTTGTGTCCACCAATGCCAATGATGGATAACGATGAATGTTGGCGTTGGACATTAATTCCCTGGATGAACTCTTCCGAGACAAATGTCAATTCTGATCCGGAATGAATAAGTAGACGAGCTTTGTGGTTACATACCATTGTAGTGATATGTACCGTGGCTGTGGCAAGCAGGGTGGATGATGGACCGTAGAGGTTAGCTGTCACTTTTGGTGGTTGTCCGTAAAGGTTATGTGACACTGGTGAGGGTGGTCCGTAACTGTAATGTGGAGGCTGTGGATGGTTTACTGAGGCTATTGCTTGCGTACCGTGGTTGTATTGTGGAGTCCGTGGCTGTCGATGAGGGTTCCGTGGCTGAATTGTGGTGTTCCGTGGCTGTGGGTCTTCGATGACTGCACTGTCTCCTCAATGAGGCGCAGAAGAGGTGCCAGGTTGTGGTTTCTTGGCCGTGGATGTGGTGGCCTTGGCTGTGCTTCCATGATAGGCATAGACATGGAGCATGGAGTGGTGCCGTCCTGCACACGTGAGGCAGTTGACCGTGTTGCGACACGCACTCACTCCATGACGCCCCAAGCAATTGAAGCACAGCCGTTTGTTCAAGACCCCTTTCCGTCGATCTGGCACACTTAAGAGACGAAACCGTGGGCACCGTACAATGTAATGTGATTCACCACAGTAATTCACTTTACCACCTCTGTGGTGCTCGTGGATGAGGAGACCGTTGGGCGCGCTTCCTTCCGTGGTTGAGGCGCAACTGGAGCAGAGGCGGTGCATGACTGCACGAGGGATGCACCAACCAACGGCAGTCCGCTGATCAGTTTGAGAGGTTCGCCCGTCACGCAACCTCTCAAATAATGGAGCCGTTCCACGTTGGTGAGCCGTTGGTTGGTGAGGATCATTTGCATGAGGAGATCCTTGAATGCGGGCCACTCAGCGTAATCTCCGTTGAAAGTTGGGAGTGAAATCTCCGGCAACTTTGAATGGAAGCGTCCGTCCGTGGATGGTCTGGAGGGCTGCATCGCCTCCACCTTCTGCCGTAGGCGTCCCAGAGACGGCCGTGATGCGCGGTAAGCCTTTGATTCCCGTCCGTGAATGTCCTCGTTGAAATACTCGTGATCCAGGAACGCAGCTGGCCAATGGACCTCGAAATATTCGTGTTGCTTCTGGAACCGTGTGTGTAGCTCCTCCAAGTGCTCCATGATGAGGTCAATGTCGACCTCCGTCACGGTCTCCGGGTCGATAGGCACTTCCCGTTGAAGTGTCTCGACGTCCTTAACCCTGCTCAACTGGGTGTTAAATTTGAGCAGGAACTCTGTGGGCAACCGTGCCGGAGATTTGCTCCGCAATTGTTTAGAGGAGTCCGTGGATGGAGTGGGTGTGAGGGAAGCCGTCTTGGAGGTTTTCGACGCCGTTGCTGAGGAGTCCGTGGATGCTTTGGCCTCCTTCTCCTTAGAAGGAGGATCGTCACCGCCGGCCATCTTGAGGCGATCCGTGCTTCACTTCGAGGAGTGAACGATCCTTGGTGTGAAAATCCTGTTGCTAGGCCGCATTGTGTAAGAATATAACCGAAGAAACCGAGAAATGTCCCACCGCGCACACAATGAAATTAAACGCAGCACATGTGAAAAGTCCGCTGAGCACCGCTGCTGTTTACGAAACCCGTGTAACGGTTCTCAACGCCCGATGAATGTCCCATACCGTACACACGCGATCGCAAATAATCTCCACCATCCGGCTCGAAGGACCACAAAATGTTCGATATTAAGGTGGACTGTATCTCGGATGGTGGAAAGGTGATGAAATTATTCGTACACGTGCATTTTATGATGAGAAAAATTAACAGTTGATTTATTCAGACATGATGCGAACCGAGCAAATGAATATGTACAATGATATTTCCCGAGATGAATATATATACAACGAGTATTTACATACGCAGTTTCAATGTGATGCGTGTGAGGATCGTAATGATAATGTGTAAGAGATTTTACCGTGGCGTGCCTATGCACGTGTGGGCAGTTTGTGTAGAAGTCCTTGTCCGTTTGTCCGTGAGAATGCTTGTGTTTGTCCGTGGATGCAGTTATAGGTGGTGCACAGAATTTATGTATGTGGTGAGGAAGCCGTAAATGAATATGAACTATGAACAGAGGATGATGAACGTAAAACTAGATAACAAAGAAATAATCTGCGCAACACTGTATTCGATCCGTACTCTATCACGGTTCAACGGTTATTGAAGAAGACAGTATGGCGTCGCATCATGCCCACTGCGTAGGGCATGCTGGGCATCACGTGACGACGCGCGCATTCCAAAACGTCCTAAGACGCCTTAGAATGGTTTTTGGACATAATTTGACTTCCGGTATGAAAACTGCCGTGAATGAATACGAGCCTCGTGAAACCTGCTTTCCCGATCCGTCGGGAATGCAGATTTCGCGAACACCGGGATTCGCGACTGTTACCGAGCCGCTCACCCGTCTATTGAAGAAAAAGTAGTCCTGGGAGTGGGGGGAAGAGCAAGAAGGAGCCTTCCGCTCGGTGCTCTCTCACCTCACGAAAGCTCCCACACTGACCTGCCCCGATTTCTCGCTCCCGTTCGTCTTACAGACGGATGCGAGCGACGTAGGGTTAGGGGCAGTATTAACACAGGAAATAGACGGGGCAGAGCACGTTATCACGTACGCGAGTCGCGCCCTCTCGGACGCGGAAAAGAAGTATTCCACGACCGAGAAGGAGTGCCTCGCGGTCGTATGGGCCGTACAGAAACACCGCGCGTATTTGGAGGGCTACCATTTTACCGTGATCACCGATCACAGCAGCCTCCGGTAGCTGCATAATTTACAGAATCCCACCGGCCGGTTAGCGCGTTGGGGGTTATCGTTGCTCGAATACGACTACGAGATAATACACCGGAAAGGCGCGTTACACCACGTGCCCGACACACTGTCGCGGCTATACGAATCCGACCTCCCGAGCGAACCCGTACATGCCGTACTCGACACTCAAGACGGGTGGTATCGTAGTAAATTTCGCGAACCCGAGGGAAACCCGGATAAAGGGAAGTTATGGGTCGTCACGGACGGGCAATTATATCATCGTCGGCCAGATCCGATTACCGGGGACGTAATGGACGACCAAAACCAATTTAAATTGGTATTACCGCGCGAAAAACGTAGGGACGCGCTTATCGAATGCCACGACCATCCGTCGGCCGGGCACCTGGGAGTCGAGAAGATTCATCGCCGCCTCACGATCCGCTATTACTGGCCGCGAATGTTCCGAGACGTCGTACGTCACGTCAGGTACTGCGAGGTGTGCTAGCGTACCAAGGTCAAGCAGGCTCCACCCGCCGGACTCATGGGGCAGCGTGTAATTGAGACACCCTGGTCCGTTGTCGCCGCCGATATCATGGCACCGTTTCCGCGGAGTAGAGCCGGATACCAGTATTTACTGGTAATGCAAGACCTCTTTACGAAATGGGTGGAGTGTGTTCCCCTTCGGGCCGCGAACGGGAAACAGATTAGGACCGCGATCGAGAATTTAATAATATTCCGTTGGGGAGCGCCCGAAATTCTACTCACGGATAACGGTACCGAATTTATTAATCGCACGATGCAGGATCTCGCCGCGGAGTATAACATCCGCCACACGACCGTACCGCCGTACCACCCGCAGGCGAACCCCGTGGAACGGGTTAACCGCGTGCTAAAAACAATGATCGTATCGTTCATCGAAAATGACCACCGCGACTGGGACATACACCTCCCAGAGCTACGTTTCGCGTACAATACCGCGTTCCATACCTCGCTCCAAGCGACCCCCGCGTTCTTAAATTTCGGGCGAGAGCCAGTCCCCGTAAATTGCAACCGGCGAAAGGTCGAGGGCGATAGCGAGATCAAGCGGCAGAACCCCGCCCGGTGGAGGGAGCGCATGACCCACCTAGCGGCCTTGCACGACTGGGTGTCGGAAAATGTCGATGCCGCGTTTGACAAACAAGCGCGATATTACAATAAGAAGCGTCGCGCCCGTACCTTCGAGGTTAACGACCTCGTCCTTAAACGGCATCACGTTCTGTCCTCCGCCGCCCAGAATATCGCCGCGAAATTGGCGCTACGCTTCCACGGGCCGTTTAGAATCACGCGAAAGTTATCGTCGGTAGTATACAAGCTCGCCGACCCTACGGGTCGAAGCCTAGGGAAAGCGCACGTAAACGAGTTAAAACCCTATTACACGACCGAGACACGACACTCATGAGCACATCTCGCTTGCTTGATTCATTTTTCCCGCATGTCATTCACCATGACCCTTCTATTTTGTTTTTCCCCCCCCCCCCCCCCCCCCCCGGACCCTATTAGGACATAGCACCAGGCTCGCTGCCGGGATACGTCGCGATACCGCGGCACCGACAACTCCCGCGATACCGACGACAGCAATCCACGCGGTACCGAGACAATTCCCCCCCGAGTATGGACGGACCCGACCGGAGGGAGGGAGAAGAGGAGGAGAGGGGGTATAGCACGGCGGAGGAAGGAAGCTGTCCAGGGACGCCCGCCGACGGGTATGCCATGGCTGACGGGAGTCGGGCCACGACTCCCACCGCCGATTACGCTACGGCAGCAGGAAGCGATCCGGAAACCGTCGCTAGCGGAGAGGAGGAAGAAGAGGACGTCCGGACGCTGTCCCGAATGGAGAATCTCCGGCTCGCGGGGGGACCGGGGCCACGACACCGCGACTCCATGCCCCCGAGCCGGGGACTGATTCGGTCGCCCCTATGCGTCCTACTGGAGGCAGAGGGCAACCGTATCCGACCCCCAGCAGGACAGGGGGCCCCAATTTCGCACCCCCCAGACGAGCCCCTCCGGGCTCGTCCAGTCGCCCCCTTCGGGAGGGCACTCCTCCCGAAGAGGGTGGAGGGGCAGAGACCCTTCGGGAGGGGAAACCTGCCCCCGAGCCACACAATGGGGGAAGTACGCCGCGATACCGTCGGCGACATCGATAGCGCCCCCGCGCCACACCGCAGCGGAGGAAGGACACTTCCCGAGATGACCCCGCGTCGAGAGGAGACAAGTCGCAGTACCGGGACCCAGCGGGAGAGCGCAAGGGCCATGACTCGCCGGGAGAAAAGGAACTGCCGCCGTCCACCCAAGGCCGTGAGGGAGGCCATGAAGAGGGCGGGGGTGACGCCGCCAAAATGGACCCCCGCATGGACCACGGCCAAGGTACAGAGGGACACCGCGGGACAACCCCAGGAGGCCGCGAAGTCGACAAGGAAGGAGCCGGGGGCAACGTGCTGGCAATGTGGAGGCCAATTCCACACCCGGGCCAATTGCCCCAACCCCGCGACATACCCTTATTGTTTCCGGTGCGGGCGGAGAGGCGAGTCCATGGCGATCTGCCCGGACTGCCGGGGCACCCACGGCCCACGATCACGCCGGGGATAGGCGATACGGGGAGGACCTCCGCCCAATGATTTCCTTTTCGGGGCTCTACGTTTTTCTTTTTTTGTTGTCACGCCCCCCTAATAACGTGATACCTGCCGGCACGAGCCGTGCAAATATTTTTGTTTCTTCGATGTAGATAAGGGATTCCCTTTTTTTTGTGGATGTTCCAAAGGGACCCCACCGACCCCCGAAAAAGGGGGAGAAATAAAAAAAAAAAAGAAAAAAAGAAAACCGCTCATTAGAAATACGCTATCTATGGTAATAACCCCTCACCTCCCATTCCATATCGCCTCAACACCATCGCTTACACCACAATTTACAGAATCACCACTCCGGGGACACCAGCCCCGAGAGTGAATCACGCGGAGACCGCCGCGAAATTTTTCCGTTACGTATTTCAGCCTCTCTCTCCGACAGAACGTGCAGAGCCGCAGGGCGGCAGAACATTAGAGTTCCGAACAGTAAGTACGCAATGGCCAAATGGATTGTCGTAACTTTGAGTATCGAAGATGTTTCGCGCTTTCAGCAGGAGGCAGCGACGACCGGGACGGTCTTTTACGGGGAGGGAGTTGTGACGTTGCAGCTTTTCTGCACGTCTCAAAACGGCCGGAAGGCCATTAAGGGAGGGAAAGCTGGGGGAAGTTTAGTCTTGCTCGCGATACCGCGAGTAATTAACGCGATACCGTCATTATGTTCACCGCGATACCGTCATCAGAATCGTACAGTAATTAGCTAATCGCGATACCGTATTAGGAATAGCCGCGATACCGCGACTGTTAGATTCATCGCGCTTCCGAAAACCACATCGCGTAGTATGGTAGGATTTCCACCGCGAATAGGTAGGGCATAGATCGCGATATCGAGCGACGCAGGGACCTCGATGGGAACCTCGCGTGAGGCGCGGAATTAACAAGTTACCGCGAGGATCGGCAGCTTACCGGAATCTAGAAATGAGATAGGAAAGAGTAGGGGAGCCGCTAGCGAGCGGCTCCGAACTCGCGCGAACACTAACGATCGCGCCGCCGACAGACGGCAAGACAGCCGCTACCGAACGGCCACGAGCTTAAGCGGACGTCGACGAGAATTTCCAGCATGGCGGCCGCTGCTCCGAGCAGTGAGGAAATGCGCCGAAGTACGGCGCGCACCGGCAGACGCGAGGACCCCCGAACTGCTCCATGAAGACCCGACGAGCCCCTCGGAGAACGCACGGTAGCAGGGGTGCCGTGCAACCTCGCGGCGAGGCGCCGCATGGAGGGGAGTTATCGTGGGCACCCACGCATCCACCGGCGTGGATCGGAGGGACGGCGAGGGGTCAGGGACCCAGCTCCGGGGGAGACGCGGGGGAGACGCGCCGAAAGCTAATTTAAGGGCATTCATCCAAACAATAGCTAAAAAAATGGGTTAAAGCATCTAGACACCGTGATCGATTTGAGCTCAAATACTCTTGCTGGCTTCAAGGAAGTCTGAATTTCCCTGATATCATGCAATGTACTCCCAGTACGTCACAAAGTGTTTGTGGACGGCCTTGTAAGGCTTTCAGTAACTGCGCTTTAAAAACAAAAAGGCGTAAAGTGAAAACACTATTTGCACGAACAAGCCCAGAAAAGCTATCTCTGGCAACTGAATTAAAACTAAGGCAAGAAGGGAAAAGAGATTCAGCAGATATTGTTGTCGAGTTATTGAGGTCGTCCCCTCGCAGGGGTACATTGTTAAAAAAGTCCCGTCAATTATACCTCAAGAATTCACCGAAGCTTTCGGCAGACCAAGCACTCGCACTGATGATGGACGCTAATCTCTCTACCCATCAGTACAACGTAATTCGGAGTCAAGCTAAAACGTTTGGGAGCAAGCTATACCCTGCTTATAACCAATTAAAACAAGCCAAAAAAGATGTTACCCCATGGGAATAAGTATTACGGAAATATCCGCCGAAGTTCCTTTGCAAGCATTAATTGACCTGACTGTTACCCGATTGGTAGAGGTACAAGTGGAAGTGCTTAGAACATTAAATTTACGCGAAGACAGTATTATCGATATAATCATAAAGTGGGGCTGTGATGGGTCTGAACAGGCCAGATACAAACAACAGTTTTCAGAAGAAAATCAATGCGATGAAAGCATTTTTTCAATTTCCATGGTTCCTATTCAAATGTGTCGGGTTTCTGAAACGGAAAATATAATTTGGAGCAACCCTGCTCCTTCCTCGACACGACTCTGCCGCCCTATTAAACTTCTTTACGCAAAAGCGACGACGAATTTAATCACTAAGGAAGTAGAAAACATAAATATGCAAATTGAAGCACTAACGCCAACTGAGATACTTTTTGATAATGTAAAGGTTTTTGTTAAGCCCACGTTATTGTTCTGCATGATTGATGGCAAAATCTGTAACTCGGTATTGTCATGTTCATCTACTCAGACTTGTTATTTGTGTGGAGCTAAACCTAGTGAGATGAACAAGCTAGGCAGTGTGATGGAAAAAGAAGTGAACAGAAACTTCCTTTCGTTCGGTTTATCCCCACTACACGCTTGGATTCGTCTCTTAGAATGCATCGTTCACATATCATACAGACTGAAGTTAAAAACCTGGCGAGTTCAAGGTCAAGATAATAAAAATATATTCAATAAAAAAAAAAACTGGTACAAGAAGGTTTTAAGAAGCTTGGTTTACTAATAGACGTACCAACAAAACATGGGGGCAATACAAATGATGGCAATACAGCTCGTGCATTTTTTCGGAATGCAGCAAAGTCTGCCGAAATTACTGGAGTGGATGAACGACTGATAAAGCGCTTTCATGTAATTTTAGAAGTTTTAAATTCTGGATATCCGATAAATGTTGAAAAATTTGAATATTACTCGATGGAGACAAGGGAGCTCTACGTTCAACAATACTCATGGTATCCAATGCCAGTAACCTTGCATAAAGTGCTCTGCCATTGAAAAGAAATCTTGTCCTCAAGTATCCTTCCAATTGGTCAGCTCTCAGAGGAGCCCCAGGAGGCAAGGAATAAAGATAACAGAAAATTTAGAGGGGTGTTTACAAGGAAGACGTCGAGAGTCAATACTAACGAAGATTTACTCCATAGACTTCTTATTTCCTCCGATCCATTGGTTTCCAGTTTAAGGGCACCCCCTAAAACACGTCGTAGTCCAATGACTCATGAAATCATGGATTTACTGGAAGAACTCCCAATTTATATTTCAAGTATGGACGAAGAAAATGCATCAGAAGACCCATCTGATAACAGTTCACACAGTAGTGATTTGGAAAGTGGTCAACAAAATTAATAACCCATGTTTTAAATATACAAATTTTGTTTAATGTTAACGTTTAAATGTTTTATTCTGCTTGTTATCAGTAAATATTTAATTCTAGCAACAATATTTTATGTTTACTTATTCTTTTTATAGACACATAATAAATATTATTGTTTACATTATTTTAACATAATTTCAGTGTGAATTAATTCAAATATACATACCTATCTTTAATAAAATCATTTTCGTTTTTATGTCATGTCATCACAAAAGAATTTAATAAATATGAATTCTTGAAATCTATTTATAATAGATTTATTTAACCTCTAAACGTAATATTAGACAAAAAACTTTGTTAGGTGTATTATTAATAATTATCATACTACTATACAACGAAAAAACTGAAGAAATAATTTTGTCCCGCTAGATCTTGAAAATATCACACTGTGCGTCGGTCCGTGGGACCGACAGTATTAAAGTTGAAAAATAAATATAGTTTCAATGAAATGTGGTCAAATGTAGTTTTTTTTTTTATTTCTTCCTCTCTTTCGGACATATTCAATCTTATGGGAAATAACTATTTTCAAAAGTAAACCCAACTTATTATTTTCAAAGGATCCGTACACTTCGGTAATTATCTTCCAACTGATCGCCTCTTAGAGGTACGTACGTATTGACTGTTTCATTGTTTTACTTCGAAAAAGAAATCGAAACTTCTCCTTATCTCGAACGCGATCTTAAAGGCGTGCCGCCGTTAACATTCGCGACCACTCTGCTCAGTGCGTGAAGTCGCGGAGCACCCTGCAACATTGCAGCACTTGATCGCTCGCTGCCGGCTGAACGGGAAGGACAGCAAATTCGGCGCCGGGCTTAACGTGTTAATTAAAAGATGAGAAAACTTGTCACTAGGACGGGTATGGTTCCCATTTGAACTTATGTCTCTTATTCTTGTTGCTAGGCGCATTTCGGTATAGTGGAAGAGCAGCGGGAAGTTCTAATGTAGCCCTTGCAGAATTGCTCTCCTGGTCTGATTCAAATGACGATCCGGGCATGTGTGTGACTCGTTGATCGGATTCATAACGAGCTCTATTGGTAGACAGGTGTTGGGTACCTCCGGTGTTGAAGCAATTATTATAGGTATTACCCAGGCAACCCAAGATTTTCCAAACCTTGAATTTTTACAGTGCATAGAGCCCTAGAACTAGAGTGGTTATTCCAGCGAATCCCTGAAACAAATTCCAATTAGATTCGTTACGCGATGTTTGTCGCACATGCGACGCGATACGGGAGGCCTCATCTTGGATCTCACACAATGCTCTGGATGTTTGTCTTAGTTTGGAGGAATCAGATAGGAGACCGGATATGCTAGGAATCCGCCCATAAATTAGGGTTTCGTTGGTTACCTTAATCTCGGTTATATTGGGAATACCGAGATTCATTTGAACTTGGTGGGTAGAATTTGCTAGAATGTTAGAGTATAGCGTAACAAATTGTGTCCTGCCGACGCATCCCTCTTCTAGCCGTATTTTGTTAATGCCCATAAGAATTCTCGTTACTGGGTCTCGTACCCCTGGACAATTGACGTGCAAGGTTTCTTGAGTGGTCGTAATACAAATCCATTCCTGTCCTGATCTTAACTGTGTCCATATTGGATTTGAATAGACCAGCAAACTGAGGGGGCAGCCGTCTCTCAAACCTAGTAGTCCATGTATGGCACGATTCAAGCAGGGGTCGGGTGTCAATCCGCTAAACGATGGCGACTTCCGTGGGCAGACTCGAAGTGAGTTGAGCGTTTTGCATTCGGTTAGGTCAGTTTTGGTAACGGGAGTGTATTTTCTTGTCTCCTTTTCAATTAATATATATTCCTCATGTACTGCCAGTAAGTATAAGTGGGAATCCTTTATCCTAGGTATCGGTATTATCTTATATAGTAAATAATCTTCTACCTCGATGATTGGTAACTTCCATTTGAAGCATAGTCGCGTTCTGTCAATGATAAATACATTAATTGGGACATATTCTAGATATTTGTAAACAGAATTCTCCGTGATGGGAAACAGCAATCGTTGGGATCCAAATCGTGATTCAATGTCCTCGAGAATTGATGTGAGACTCTGGGTAGTGACCATGAAAGTGTTAATACGTCCTAATTTTCCTTGTTCAACTAGACTTCGAATGTTATAGGCCATTTCCGTGTATTCATTGATAATTTTGCTTAGCTGGAGGGTACCTTCTAATGACTGTATCTCATACTCTAAGTGTTGTATATCGTTTCCGATGATGTTTCGGGTTAAGTTGAGGAAAGTCATTATTTTAATTTTGAACATCTCATGTTCCTCGATTAAACCTTTCACAATTGTTGTTTCGTTATGCACAGCGGTTGTTATTGCCTTCAAATCTTCAAATTGCCTTCAATTTGTCAATTTCTTTATTGTAATACTTGGCATCTTCTTGACTGAGAGTTCCAAACAGGATGTTTGAGAGTTCGCCTATAGGATTGAGCCATCCACGTTTACTTCGACGGGAAGGAGTATATCCCAAACTAGTCATAAGAGTAACTTGTTGAGTCATTACTCGGTTAAATCGACTGATGATATGACCAATAGATCCTTTTAAATTGCTATCGACCTTGACTAAGCTCAGCTGGAGTATCAAAGTATTAATGTGGTGCTCAAATGTGAAAATTTCCTCCAGATCGTAATAAATTACGACTTTCCATTGCTGGTGATACATTTTTGTGTTCTCCATTGGGTCAAAATATAAATTTGGTGTATTTGTCAGTTGGTCTACTTTGATCGGTTCAGCAGGTATTTGGCTTAGCCAATTCAAAATGACTCCAAATCTGTAACAGACGAAAGGTTAGCGTATTTCAGTCTATTGAGGTGGATTGCTTGTTCTTTTCCTTTTATGTTAATAATCGAGTTTACATCGCCGGCTAGTTTGACAACTGGGTAAGGCCCCAGCCACGGTTTATGGAACGCGTTTAATCGATCTCTTCCTCCAGCATCCTTTATCCATACCCAATCTCCCGGTTCTAAAGTTAAAGGTCTCATATGTTTGTCATATTGGAGCTTCGTTTTCTGTTTTGCCTGTATGAGATTTTCTCTTGCTCGATTCCATGTTCGTTTAAGATGATTTTTCCATTGTTCCACGTATTCGATGTATGTTTTATGGTCCTCTTCTTCAAGTTGATTCATAAGTGTCGGCTCCCTTCCAAAAGCTAGCTCAAAAGGTGAAATTCCTCTTGAGGCGTGTGTCATACAGTTATAGGAATGTTTTACTCCTTGTAGATATTTCGGCCAATTGTTCCTTTCTTCTTCATTTCCGTTCAGCTGAGTTTTTAAAATTCTTTAATTACAGAATGAGACCTTTCTAATGAACCATTCCTTTCAGGGTGAAATGCAGTGGTGCGTTGCATTTCGATTTTCAAAAACTCAGTTACATCGTTCAACAAGTTGCCTGTGAAATTCAATCCGCGATCGGTCAATACTGTCTTTGGGCTCCCATATCTAAATATCCATTCGTTCATAAAAGCTTTTGAAATGGTTTGTGCCCTTTGATCGGGGAGAGGTATTGCTTCCAGATATTTAGTTAATTAATCCTGTATAGTTAAAATATACTTCATTCCTGTGGGGCTCTCGTTGAGTGGTCCGACAATATCCATTGCAATTTTATCATTAAAAGCTCTTGGTGTGTCAGTGATAACCAGAGACGCTCTGTTTACTTGTCTGACTACCTTATTCTCCTGGCAAACTTGACATGCGTTTATATATTGGGTTACATCTTTCAATAGTCCGGACCAGTTGTAAGATCTTAGTAACGAGTTGATGGTGCCTTTTATTCCTACATGATTGCCCAAAAGACTATCGTGTGCCTGCCGAATTAACTCTAATTTTTCGGTTTCGGATTCTGGAGTTCTCAAATCTCGTACTAACAGGGTTACCATTATCGCGGGATCATATATGGTGCTGAGTATGATTTGGTTTAGTTCCTGTATCTGAAACGTTATTAATTGAGAAAGCGTTGAGTAGTCCAGGCAGAAATCTTGCAAACTTCTGCTATGGCGATGTCTTTTATGTGCGAAAATATTTGGTCGGTGTATTCCTTGTTGTATTCTGGCGCTGTACATCGGATGTAGTTGCTTTCGTCATATTTCACGGAGAAATCATTTCCTAATTCAAAATGTAATATCACGGCGTCGAGGGGCGGTTGTTCTCCCAATACTACCGTTTTTCTTCACGGGGTCTTGGTGGTTCTTGCCATTAATACAGGGTTTCGAGTCAGGGCGTCTGCGTTTTTATTGAGGCATCCCTTCTTGTAAATGATCTCATAATCGTATTCTTCCAGTACGATCCTCCAACGCATTTGCATGGCGCTTGGTTTTTTTCAATTTGCTAACCAGCGCAATAGTTGATGATCTGTGAGAAATTTAAATCTGCGTCCGTATAAGTAAGGCTGAAAATTTTGACACTCCAGACGATTGCTAATGTTTCCCGGTCAGTCATGGAATAATTCCGCTCTGCCTCGTTCAGCATTCTGCTAGCAAAACTAACAGGTTTCTCGAAACCTTGCTCGTCCTTTTGAGCCAGTACCGCACCTAAAGGTTCTCCCGATGCATCTGTTACTAGTATAAATTCTTTGTTGAAGTCTGGGAATGCCAATACGTTATTACTGAGTAATAGATCTTTTAATTTATTGAAAGCCTCCTGCTGTTTGTCCGCCCAGATAAACTTCGTGTCCTTGCGTACAAGTGTATTCAGATGTTTGGCTATACTGGAGAAGTCACGTATGAATCGTCTATAGTATCCGGCTAGACCTAGGAATTGCTTAACATTCTTCTTTTCCTTAAATGTCGGGAAATCCTTAACTGCTCACAGTTTTTCGGGATTAGGCTTGATTCCATCCTTGGTAATCAAGTGCCCTAAGTATTGCAACTCTGGCTTTAGATACTCACATTTGTCGGGCTGTAACTTGAGTCCTACCTCTCGGAGTCGGTAAAATAAGATTTTCAATTTGTCTCTGTGTTCCTCTAGATTTTCGGCAAAGATAATAATATCATCAAGGTAGACAAAGCAGATTTTCCCTATGAGGCCTCTCAGCGCTGTATCCATCATCCGTTGGAACGTTGCCGGGGCATTTTTTAATCCAAACGGCATCCTATTGTATTCAAAGTGTCCCGCCGGTGTAGAGAAAGCAGTTTTTGTTTGTCCCCAGATTTCATCCTTATCCGGTGGAATCCGCTAGCCAAGTCAAAAGCACTGAACCATCGGGCTCTTCCTAGTTGATCTAAGATTTCCTCAATATTCGGGAGCGGGTATGCGTCGTGCAAAGTTTTGTTGTTGAGTCCACGGAAGTCAACGACCACTCTCAATTTCTTTTTTCCACTTGCGTCCGCTTTTTTTGGGACTACCCAGAGCGGCGAATTATACGGGGAAGTAGATTCGCTCACGACTCCTTTTTCCCTCATTTCCTTTACTTGCTCAGTGATTACATCTAGATGTCCTGGCGGACACCTAAATTGTTTCACGTGTACCGGCACCTGATCCGTTACAGGTATTTGATGCTCCACTAAATTGGTTGCAGGTAACTCGTCACCACCTGGTAGAGTGAAGATATCCTCGAATTCTTCAATCACATTTAGCAACCTTTCGCGTTCTCTCGCATCCTTCAGGTGGCTGAGCCGCGTATTATCGCGGAGGCTTTTTAGTCTCTCGGGTTCCCGCCGTATATGGGTGATTCTGTGCAAAGTATTAGTTAGTTCGATGGTGCGACTCTTGGTGTCAATTACTGCCTCCCCCGGATTCTAAAAAAGGCATTCCTAAAAGTCCATCCTCCTCTATTGGGAAACCATCCGCGACTATTGCTAATACATGCATCTTATCTCCTACGTCGAAGCGTGCCTCACGTATAGTTTTTACTGGCCTGTCTGTGATTCCATAAAACATATTCTCTCGAGGTCGTTGTGGCAATCCAGCGGCGCTACTTTTCTTTATCAAATTTAGGCTTGCTCCTGTATCGACGAGGAATTCTCCTTTCCAGGGAGTTCCGTTTCTTCCCAGCCGGATCGATATTCCAACTCGTCCTCTTGCTGCTCGTCGGAGTTGATGTACTTAATGTTTGGGGGTTTCGGTCGCATGGCTGCCTGAAAATTTTCATTTTTACATTCTTTTGCAAAATGTCCCGGTTTCTCGCATTTGTAACAGACTGTAGGTCTTCGTTCGGTGTTATCGCTATGCATCCGCTGATTCAGGTAAGCGGGACGCAGCATGCTCGTGGGTTGAGTCATCGGACGCGATCGTGGTACTGAAGATGCTTCGGCAGTTCGGTTATCGCGAGTAGGCAGTCTTGGTTGATATCTATAAGTGAGTCGAGACAATTCTTTTTCTCTTTGCTCCTCATAAGCGAAACGTTGCGCCTCCATCAGATCCGCCGGTCGCACAAATTTAACTGCTCGTCCTAGTTCTTGTTCTAACCGCGTATATAGATTGCTGTTACTAGCATATTATCAGCGTTTAATGCACCCTGACCATCTTGTGCAGTAAGTTCGCGATTGATGTAATCGATCTCTTAATTTCGCGTTGCAGTAAATTAAACCTTCTCGAGTATTCACACACATCATGTATGCCCTGCCGCAAACAATTTCGATGTAACGGTAAGAGATCGTAACTTTTGGACGCCGCGTATTCCTTCTGTAAGACCTCGCATAACTATAGTTCCGATATTGTAGGATATTATAATGTAATTTGGTTTACGGTGTCGTGAGAAGTAATAGAGTAAGTTAGAGAGGTGTAGAAATGTAACAACTATTTATTGTTAAAAATATGAAGATTCACAAAGAATACGCTTGCGCTGATGCACCACACACAACTCGCTTTCATTTATTATAAAGATCGTCGCCTGACTCTAACGTGTTGCCACGGTGCACGTTTTCACGAGAGTGACTTCTCGCTGCTCGGGATTTTCCTTCGCAGCCCACAGTTCTTCAAAATATATTTGAAGGGCCGTCGCACAGTTTATTGCCCTGCAAAATGTCGCCTGACCCGCCACGTCGCAGGCAGATCGAACATCCTACGCATAAAAATAAACTAACCTAAAGGAAAAATAGCAAACACCTATAATTAAAATACTTCTACAATATCCAATCGATCTATTAATTTACTCGCGTCCTCTTTTATGCATTGCGTGCATAAGAAATTCATAAAAATCCTTTCATGCGATACCCCTTGAAGTGCTTCCTTTACTTCAGCTACGAATTTTTCTACCGGTCGGTTGTTTCCGTCAAATTCGCGAATTTGATCAATCGCGGCACGGGCTTCTTTAGAATATTGCATGCACAGTTTAGCGCGGTGGTGTGTGCTGGATACACTTTCATTGTCTGAGTTATCTCCGTGATGCGCGATATGAGCGGCAGGTATTGAATTCTGCGCGCATGCATTCTGTGCAGCTTTCATTCCTTCTAGTTCTAGTCGTTGCTTTTCAAATTTTATGCGCATTTTTTCTAACTGTCGCGACTGCTCTTCTATTCGATGTACCAAATCAGCTCTATCTCATAATCCTAGTTCTAAGGCATCCCGTTGCGAATCCTTAGGTTCCTTTCTAATAGCACCGGTCGACATTTGCAAATCATAAACTTTTCGAGTAACTGTGTTAATATCTGGGCCTTCCTCAAAAGGATCTCCATCAGTTTCGCTATTCTCGGAAGTGTCTGATGCGATAGCTTGAGGGGTTCGGTATGAAGTAAACGACATTTACTCACCGAATTTTAGTCAGCATTTTTTTCCTCAAAGAAATGTCCTTGTAAATTCCTTGCAGCAATCCCACCGATGCCACCATAAAATTTCCTCTGTTATGCTGTGACGTTGGACTAGAGGCGGGTTTTGGTTTTGATGTCAACGCCGTTGGTATAATGTAGAGTTTATATTAGGAATTGCGTACAAGAATTAAAGAACTACTGGCTAAAACACTCAATGCTCTTGATACCCTCGTGTATCTTCGCGCACTGCGAGCTTCTGAGGGCCGCGTAGGCTCGCTGACTTAAGCAGAGATAGCAAAATATAAGGTATGTGTGCGCATATGTTGCGCTAATGAGAAAGAAGAGCAACTTGACACAGCAAGTCCTCTAGGCGGTTAAATAATAATAATGTAACGCCCTGTACATTTTCTCCGATATTATAATTCATAGAATCACATCCGGTCCCACGGCGCTATTCGCCTATAAGAGGTCACTCATTCTACGAATGCTGACGCCAGGACTTTTAGACAAAGACCTGCAGCGAGGCCCACTGCTGCGCGGCCCCGCTGCAGATCTCTCGACATCACTCTCAGTCAGTCACCGTAACGATTCACACGTCGCCTCTCGCAATGTACCTCTTTCCAACTTGTAACACTCTTTCGCTCCGCAATACACCAAATCGTTAAATCAGTGTTTCGTATTAATCGCCGACCACACTACCTAAACCCATCACAATAATAAAAGCAAAATATATAAGCTGTGACGTTGCAGCTTTTCTGCACGTCTCAAAACGGACGACAGGCGAATAAGGGAGGGGAAGCATGGGGGAAATAATTCCTAGTACCGCGATACCGTCATGTTAATAAGCACCGTATTTGTGCTACCCGCGATACCGCGAGTAATTAACGCGATACCGTCATTAGTTCACCGCGATACCGTCATCAGAATCGTACAGTAATTAGCTAATCGCGATACCGTATTAGGAACAGCCGCGATACCGCGACTGTTAGATTCATCGCGCTTCCGAAAATCACATCGCGTAGTATGGCAGGATTTCCACCGCGAATAGGTAGGGCATAGATCGCGATAGCGATCGACGCAGGGACCGCGATGGGAACCTCGCGCGGGGCACGAAGAGAATAAGTTACCGCGAGGATCGGCAGCTTACCGAAATTCAGAGTAGGGAAAGAGTAGGGGAGCCGCTAGCGAGCGGCTCCGGACTCGCGCGAACATTACCGATCGCGCCGCAGTCAGACGGCAAGACAGCCGCTACCGAGCGGCCACGAGCTGAGGCGGACGTCGCCGATAATTTCGAGCATGGCGACCGCTGCTCGAGGATCCCGAGCAGCGAGGAGGTGCGCCGAGGTACGGCGCGCACCGGCAGACGCGAGGACCCCCGAACTGCTCCGTGAAGACCCGACGAGCCCTCGGAGAACGCACGGCACCAGGGGTGCCGCGCAACCTCGCGGCGAGGCGCCGCATGGAGGGGAGACATCGCGGGCACCCACGCATCCACCGGCGTGGATCGGAGGGACGGCGAGGGGTCAGGGACCCACCTCCGGGGGAGACTCGCCGTGCCCTCCACGATTTCGCGGCCAGGGGCCGCCACGCCGGGCAGATGCCATCCCGAAGGAAGCAGGAAGACTCGAGGGGGGATCGTCCAGGCTCCCTTTAGCGGCGGGCAGGCGCATCCCGGGGGGATGCGGCCGTATACCTGCGGGGGAGGCCTGGAGATTCCGATTTCCGGAGGACGCCTGCTACGGGACCACCAGCCACTATCCGGGGGATAGCAAGGGGCAGTCGGGGGGAAAATTCGAAAACGCCGGTGAAAATTCGCGGGGACCAGCCGGGGCGCCCGCAAGACGCGCCGCTGGTCCCACGACCAATTAGGCGACGTTTCGCTAGAAGTGGGGGGCGAGGATGCGGAAGTAGGACCGCTCCTCACTTCGCCTAGGGCCGCGACTAAAGTAAGAGCGTTTACCGTTTCGAGCCTATTTGAATTTTCGTATCGCCGCAGCGTGAAAGAGTAGTTTCGTATCGCTAGGTCAGAGGACCCCTATCGTTTTATTGCTCGATTTAGTCACGCGAGTGTCCCGTAGGACCAGTGGCCGAGGGCCGATACCGCCTACGCAGACGTAAAGCACCGGGGAAAGGTAAGCTGCCCTCCTAAATCTGTAATCTCCGCTGAAAACTCTTCGGCGATAATCTATTTGGCGAGATATCGCGTTTTGTCGTGCATAGTACCCGCAGGTTCCCACTGCGGAGAGAGAGTAGTAGGACAATACCGCGATCACTTAAGACTCCTTTGCGTGCGTGCCCGAAAGGCAATTTCCAACAGGCCCTTTTGCATGCGCGCAAAGCCACCCGTTTGGCGCATGCAGACAAAGGCGCTAGTTTTGGCGCATGCGCGTCATTCACATCGTTCGTAGACAAAGCGTGTTCAAACTCGTCGCGAATAGACAAAGCCGTTAGAGTCAGTCGTTGAAAAACCGTTCCTTCGGTCGAGTGCGTTTCCTGTTATTTGGAAAATCGTCATCTCTGTCGGTATTAGAAACGCTTAAGTTTGTGTATCTCTTGGTCAATTCAGCCGCACAGCTCATAAGTATTCAGTTAATCCGGTAATTATCAATAAAATAATTATCGGGAGTTGCGAGGCCCACGTGGCCATCGACCGGTGGCGAGAGCCGCGTGTTTTTTCTATATAGTCGCGAGTTCTGTACATATTGTATATATAGACACCTGTTTTGTGAAATAGAAGACATCTCAAAGCAGTTTATTAGTTAATAAATTTGACTGTGATAATAATGTCCAACTAGAAACTATAGTGTTGCCAATTTCTCACCCACGCCAGATCCCGATCGACAACTCATAGACATTTCTCGAACATTTGGTCCTTCGAGCCGGATCGGGTGGATTTTGGACAAAGTTGGGCTAGGACAACGTGCAGTGTTCCGTGCAGTGCAGATAGACACCTTTGTGCGTGGTTAGCGTGGTCGCGTGCAACAAGTGGCCATCTTGGCGACAAGGCCCTGTTTGTCCGCCATCTTGGGCATCTCGACATCTCGGTCGGCGCCTGACCTTCCGCAAGGATGCCAGGCAGCGACACGGAGACGAGGGCGAAGTCACCTCAGGGCGGCGCAAAAGGCGCGGTTTTAGGCACCTCGGCCCATGCCGGCTCTACGCAGAGCCTCAAGGACACGCGTCAGGGCAAACCGGAGGCACTGCGCAAGACGGAGAGTGCGGAGTTCCGTCTTGAAGTGCCCGCAATGGGCATCTCCACACAACGGGAAACGCGTCAGAGTCCCCTAAAAGACACCTCGATTGACGAGCTAGCCAGAAGGGCCCTCGATCAGGAAGCTCGCCTGGAGGAGATGGAGCTCCTCCTCGAAGAGCACGAGCTCGCTGGCGATGAGGTTGTGCTCCTGGAAGTGCAGGACTCCATTGACCAGGCGAAGGAACTGCATAAGCAGTTCCAAGCAGAACACCTCGGGCTGATCTCCAGATGGCCAGCGGCGCTCTCTGAGCACGAGTACGTCCGCTCCGACATGCTCAGGCGTGAGCAGTCCACGTACCGGAAGGCCATGCGTGTCTTCAGGAGAGCTCAAGCACAACTCCAGCCGACATCTCCCGTGGCCGTGACATCTCAAGAGCCGTCAACTCCAGCCAAAGCTCGCCTCCCGGAGATAATCCTCCCAGTCTTCGAGGGAGACTATCTCCGCTGGCCGGAATTTCGGGCTTGCTTCGAGGATGTGGTACAATCTCGAACGGACCTTGCAGCCACCTCGAAATTCCACTATCTCAAGGGGTCGTTGAGAGGAGCAGCAGCCAACGTCATCAGTCATCTCCCTCCAGCCGATGACTCATTAGCTGCGGCGTGGACACTTCTGATCAGGCGCTTTGAGAACAAGCGTCTGATAGTCACCTCGCACCTCGAGCGGCTCTACAGTCTCCAGCCCGTGCGAACGCGCAGCGCAGAGCAGCTGTTAAAGGTGCACAGCACCATCACCGAGACACTGGCTGCCGTACGACTCCTCAACGGCGTTTCATAATTTATCAATATTTTATCTATAAATAGATACTAAATTTAAATTGGATATGTTTCAAAAACAGTTATAAAAAATTTGAACATTTACAAGTTGAAAAAATTACACTTTTATTATGCACTGTTGAAAATACCAAGAAAATTATTTATGAAGACTTGTTTATGAGACTACGGCAAAATGGCCCCTTAAATCCCCGTACTGTTGTCCCGTCCAGACTATGTTTACTGACATATATAAAACGCAAACTTAACGCAAATGATTGGCAACAAGAGTATGAACATAAGGTTGCCGCAAAAGTTTCGAATTTTACGGCAGTTTTATCTAGATTGTGGTTCAAATGCACACGTAACGTTATAAGGTTCCGTGAGTCACATGAAGAATGGCTTAAAACATACTTCGTTCTACCACCTATCATTGTACTGACCCCGAAACCAGTCTCACCACTCTCATTGCCATCTACGTCAAACCGTCAAGCTGGTAGACCTAGAAAATTGTTTGAGGATTGTTGCGATAGAACGAAGAGAAAAAAAATTCAACTCTTGACAAAATCGTACACTTCTCCGGAAATATATTTTGCCGCAAAAAGTAAACTCCAGAAGTCAGGCAATAGAACTGCGTATACAGGGTGTCCCCTAATTGGTTTAACACCGGGAAGTGGGGGGTACCTGGGGTGAATCTGAACTACTTTGTCCTTTACCAAAATGTTGGTGGCGCCTTCGTTTTTGAATTATTAACGAAAAACGCTGGCCAACTAGAGTGCGTAAAACTCGCGCGCTCGACCGCGAGAGCGTTGTCTCTCGATCGCGCTCGACCGTAGCCGTGAACAAACGCACTGGCACAGCGTGGATATCGAGGGAAGCGTACGGCAAATGATACATCGTCTTAAATCGAAAAACGCGAAATGATTCGATATTCATGATTAACAAGTAAACTAATAAGTCGCGTAATAGCTCTGTTCAAAAGCTCTGAGGCCGGGTCGGTGAACTCTCTTCACTACATGATCACTTTAATTGCACGCCTGAACACCTACAAACAGAACTTTTCGAGGAACGATCGTATAAACACTGTCAGAGATGAGAGACTGCCCACGGTAAGAAAAAAAATTCACCCACATTCTTTATCGATGAACTAAAATAAGTTCACTTGTTCGCCTAAAAATTCACTTGTTCCCAGTAATCCAGTAAGTTGTGGCAAGGTAGTGCGTAGCGCACAGCTGACCGCGGGTATCCGCGGGACTTGAGCGACGGTCACTTTACTAAACGTGCATTTCACTGCACCGATACCTCGTAATAACACAATTGCGCGAATACGAAAAACATATTGGAATACTCTGCGTTGGACCGAAGCATTGTGTTCGGGTGGTAGAGCGATTCTGCCAGCTTAAGGGGAATCAATAGTGGGTCGAATGTTTTTAAACGGGGTCCCTGGGGTGACCCATGTTTTTAGGACGGGCTATAGAAACATGCTGATAAATACCCGTTTCGTAGTTTTCTACTTTTTCCTAAGTAAAACAACATTTCGCTGTACAGAAGGTCTTAAACGAAAGATAAGAGTCGTAGAATTCTGCAAAGACTCTTCAACCTAGACATCAATCACTCTATAGTAACGCAATTTCACTGCAAACTTGAACCTGTCACTTTTTGCGATCTCGACGAGATTTCATCATGGCCGCTCTCGGGTGACCGTCTCACAATTTTGACGTATTTCTTCAATTCTGGACGTTGTCTGGCCGCAATCAGTGTCTTTGCAGAATTCTACGATTCTTACCTTTCGTTTGAGACCTTCTGCACAGCGAAATGTTGTTTTATTTAGACATAAGTAGAAAACTACGATTTGGTACGATTTCACTACGATTTTCTCACTTTTTCGTTACGGAATTCTCCGCTTGGAGTGCTATCGCTTACTTCTTATGGTAATGAAAATTACCGACATCCTATGCCTGCGAGATCGTAAATTTGTGAATTATTTTAAAAAATTGGTAACGCACGGCGAAAACAAAACAGGTCTTTGACTTTTTTGGTCTATACAGTGATCGTGGATCAAAATAAGCTCTGTTTGGAAGCATATGCAAGATTTTAATGAAATTACAGATCTCTGTAAAATTTCCGCGTGGCTCGCAGCCCGAGTTAGCCCGAGTGTACTCGAGCAAGCCCGAACGGATCTATTTCGGTCCGCTTTGCTCGCACACAACAACAAGAAGTATAAAAATCGCACGTATACTCTACACAACGGTTGGCCCATAGCGCGGAGGCTTGAGCGATTCTCGTTCGGCCGATCGCTTGGAAGCTGAAAATGAATCTCGCGAGCCCTGTTAGGCGGGGGCAGGGGCAGGCTGAAGCGACAAAGCATTTTTCGCACGGGTCACTTTATACAGACTTAGCTCGGAATAGATAGTACCAAACCTAATTTTTTTGCATACATCTTTATAACGTCGTTATGCACAACGTGTCAAAAGTCCCCATTGATATAATGTGCGCTTAAAAAGTTATTCAAGGTCAAAGGTAAAAAAGGACTTTTTCTTAAATATCTCTTTTTCTATTGGTTTTACGATAAAAAGTTTCAGACAAAAATGATAGAGGAGATAATTATCCAAAAGAAAAGTTTGATGATCTTTTTATGTACGAGCCGTCGTTGTTGCGCTATACGGCGTGTAATGTACCTAGTATTGCGAAAATGATTTTTTATTTAAAAGCAGATGACCTTTCCGTAAATATCTCGGTTGTTCATAATCGTATGATAAAAAGATTCAATTAAAAATTGTAGAGGACAGAATTCTCTACAAAACTAGTGGTTTTGTTATTATGTACAAGTAACCGCTCTTGCGGTATATGGCTTGTAATGTTAACGTCCCAAAATTACGAGTACATAAAAATACGAATTAATTTGTTTCCACACCACCATTGAATAAGAAAATACGGCAGCTTTCATTTTTCATGGTTTCCCAGTAGACCTGGTCCACGTAGTTGATAATTTTCAAACATGCAAAGCATTTAATTATGAATTTAATTATTAGTCAGTAATTTAGTCTTTTGGTTTCTGTTCTTACAATAGCAAATCTACTATTTCTTCATCTTTCTCTTGTTCATTTTCATCATACAAATTGTTTTCCTCAGATATATCCACTGCCCAACAGTCTATAGGGTTTATACCTCGAAAACTTTTAAGCGAACATGATATCGATAAGGACTTTCGACACGCTGTTTATAACGACGTTATAAAGGTGTATGAAAAAATTGAAGTCGGTACTTTTTTCTCCAAAGTAAAATGCTAATTTCACTGGCCTACGAAAGCTGGAAATGAATCTCGCAAGCCAGGTTGGATGGGGATGGGCAGGCTGGAGTTATAGAGCATTTTTTACACATTATTATATATGTTATATAATAAATTTATTTGCTTAATACTAAAAGTAAAAGTAATGATACAGGGTGCGGACTGCGACATTTCAAAGAATCATTGACGCGTAATCCGACCGAGTAGAGAGGAGTGATTTATCTCATTAGGTTGGGTGGCTAATGAGGTTTTTAGTCGTCGCAATGCCGTTGTCGAGTGAACAACGTGGTTCCTTTTTGAAAAGTGCTTCGATAACGGAACCACGTTGTTTACTCGACCACGGCATTGCGACGACTAAAAACCTTATCAGCCACCCAACCTAATCAGGTAAATCACTCCTCTCTACTCGGTCGGATTACGCGTCAATGATTCTTTGAAATGTGGCAGTCCGCACCCTGTATAACTAATAAAAACTAATATAAAGACTTAAATTAATAAAATTAAAACTTAAATTAAATTACAAACTAATATTGATTAATAACTATATAATTTGGGTGTCCTCCTCTGCGGCCACCTCTGCGGCCACCACCGCGGTCCCAACCACGGCCACCACCGGGGACAACACCGCGGCCAACACCGCGGCCCGTTTCGGTGTTTCTTCCTGCGCTCCACCGAAGTACGCGAAATCCCTTCATTCTCGCTAAACGGCGAAATTGCCTTGCATTCATCTGTAAAATTATATAAATATATTTAATATCAATTTATGAATTACATTTTTTTATATTAATTTATTTTATTATGGCTTTTTCGAATTGTCGCAATTGTCGTAAAATATGGACTTTTCTCTGCAAATTAAAACAAAAATGAAGTCCGTACGATTTTTTTTCACCAAGTTATGGCTTATAAAGGTTATCTGTGCATTTTTGTGCATTCTATTACCGCCAATATCAGCACAAAAATGCAGAGGTAACCTTCATAAGCCGTAACATGGCGAACAAAAATCGATGATAGTCACGAGAAAAATTCACTCTATCCCGTAGAATGTAGCAAAGTATGCAATTTTTTGGAGGCGTAATTTGTCCTTACTTTTGTCTGAACGACGGGGGGGGGGGGGGGGGAATAAAATCAAAATCTAATGATGGCATCTTAAATTATACACTTCACCCTTCAAAATGAAAAAAAAAATCAATCAGATATGACAACTTTTCCCGGAGTTATGTTTATTTCAAGTTGGCACAATTTTTGACGTAAATTCTCATTGCGTTAATTTTGTTGCCCGGTTTGCCCGCCCCTTTGTGCGGAAACCGTATATCGCGCAAAAAAATGATAAAAACGTCAATTGTAAGTAATTTTCTCTGCTCTATTTTTATGTCGAACCACGTTCGACGTTAAATCCTTATTTTTCAAGTAATAAGCCAAAAACCCCCAAAAGATCAAAGTTTTGAACATTTTTGACGATTTCTCATATTTGCCGAGAAAAATTTTGTTGGGCGACCTCAGATTCGTGTTCAGCGTCCCAAAATACATACAGTAAGCTACTAAAAACAATTACAACTGAACTTTCCACTTCAAAACTTCAAACTACCATTTGACTGGATTATAAATACGATATAAAGTACAAACAACGTTGTTACTTTTTTCTATACAGTTAGAGCACTTACGTTTTCGGGGTTCACGTGCATTATAGCGGCCGCCGCCGCCGCCGGTGATGCTATTGGTGTTGGTGGTGGTGCCGCCGCCGCCAGTGATGCTGTTGGTGGTGGTGCCGCCGCCGCCGGTGATGCTGTTGGTGTTGGTGGTGGTGGTGGTGCCGCCGCCGCCGGTGATGCTGTTGGTGTTGGTGGTGGTGGTGGTGCCGCCGCCGCCGGTGATGCTGTTGGTGGTGGTGGTGCCGCCGCCGGTGATGCTGTTGGTGTTGGTGGTGGTGCCGCCGCCGCCGGTGATGCTGTTGGTGGTGGTGGTGGTGGTGCCGCCGCCGCCGGTGATGGTGTTGGTGGTGCCTCTGCCGGCGCCGCCGGTGGTGGTGAGTCCACCACTTCGGCGAATGTTTTACCCGTATCTGTCAAGAACGAAAATAACGATTACAATTAGTTGTGAATGTAATATCCAATGCGCGATACACTGCATTTCACGTTGCAGCTGTAATATTTTAAAACTTATCTGAGACACTTTGTATAATATGCGGTACTTACGTTCGCTTTTTTCCATTTTCCGCTTCTTTTTTTCTTTTCTTTTTCTTTCTTTCTTTTCAATTGGATCTAAAAACAACGAACTAACAATTATATCAAAGCGTAATAAGAAAGAAGCTAAAACATAACCATCACACTCTTAACGTATTTCAAAAATTATCCAAGGATGTACTTACTATACGTCGACAATTCTGATTTTCTTGCGAATGAGGTTTCCCCCCTCCCCACACTTTTCCGAATTTGAAGGGGTACGCGAGCGACTCTGATTGGTTGACCGATGTTCGGGTTTGTCTAAACATAACGAATGCCGCCACACCCCCCTTCATACTTTTCCGGATTTCAAGGGGTACGCGAGCGACTATCATTGGGTGATCGATGCAAATATCGCACGAATTCGATGCATAATAATGCCTCTTATGTTTTTCATGGAATAACAGTCTCGTGAACGTCCCTGTTATTTACAAATGTTGCATTCGATTATATCAAACGCATTTGCGGTTGTCAAATGGAGTTGTGCTTTTTCACATGACATATTGCAAAAATTATTAATTTGTACTAGTATATTACTGTACGATAAACAATTTGTCAAACAAGTAGTCCTTCCTATCGCGCAATTGGTGTGGTTGTACAGTAAGCGCATAGATTGCAAACATCGATTGTCAAGCTTACACCCCGTGATCGAAATAAAATTTTTGCTTTTTCAACATAACGTATAATACGCGTTACATAAACTGTCTCCCTTTTTCCTAACTGTATAACCCGTACAATTTCTGTTTCATTTCGCTTCTCTCTCAGTCTCATCTTCACATTTCCTAATATAGCGCGACTACCCCCTCACTCAACAGTTAGATTCTTCTCTTTCCTTCGCGCGCTCTGTCTCACTCACAGTATTCAGGCACGCGACAAAAGCCGTGCGCACGTCAGCTAACCGACGCGTCACGCATGGATAGTATCGGTCGACAATCTCTGATTTTTCGACGTATGGGTCTCTCTCTCGCTCTCCTTTCTTCGGGGTGCTTCGCCCCAAGAAAAAAGAGGGACGTATATCGCGACGCTGAAACGTGCGGCGCCGTGACTGAGGAAGAAAAAGGAGGAACAAAACGGAGAACCAATAAGCAACACCGACAGGCAAACGTACTGGTGTAGTCCAAATTTCGGACGTACATTTTCGTTAATAAAAAAATTCGATAGCGATACATAAATTCATTTGGTGTTATTATACATATGTGTAATATTTAAATCTTTTATTTGTATCTGGGACTGCAATGCTCGTCACCTCAGAAAAATGTTTACTCCGGATCTTCTTTTATTACGCTGAATCTTCAAATGGTCGGGTATGCATTTGGAATAAGTCCCAAAATGGAATAAGTCCCAATTGCTCGTTGTTGTATTGCGGCGCGATAAAAGAACGCCTTTCGTTTTAAAAAAGTGTAAAAATGGCTGAAAACATCGCCGAGTATTCTGCATCAAGATAGTGTCTCAGACCAAGTACAAGTACGCGAGACTAGACCTTGTATCTTTTCCGGAAAGAATAAACGGGTTTTTTCGAGGTGGTCAAATTGGATTAAAAAATGCAAATTTTTCAATAGTGCAGTAGCAGTCAGAAAGGCCGCGCCGAAATGAGTAATTCGAGTACGATTTGATCAAAAAAGGTCCAACCAATCACGAGATATGTGATCTCAAAAATTTCAGTTTTTTTAAAGAAACTTCGTCTTCTCCGTCTCTGTAACGCAGTTAATAATATTTAACAATGCCCCACGAGGCAATAGCGACCTTTTCGCAGCGCTAAACGGTATAGGCAATTAAACACTGGCCGCCAGAGTCACTCGGGTTCATGAAATTTGGCTGCGGGTATCGGTACCCCCCCAGGTATACCGTCCACGTTCCTCTCTCGGTCACCCACGGGGTGGATCAGAATTTATTTTTTGTCACCATCTTACGTGTTTTATCTCCATATATTCTCGAGAAACGTTCTCAATCTTCAAAAAGGGACGATTCCCCACCCATACACTATTTGACTTTCTCGCTGGGGCTTTTGTAACTTTTGATCCTCCCACACACGTCTTCACTTTTTTCATTACATCAAGCTTCATAAAAAGCGGGCCACCAAGTACATTTAATACGATAGTAAGGACATTTATTAATTACGTTAGGAGAAATAATTTTCGTAGAAGTTTAGTTAATTGAATTGAATATAATATCAATAGCTGTTTTATTGAGTTGAAAGTAAGTTATTTGCACTTGCTCTAACTTCTTGATTTCACATATTTTGTATGTTTTAATTTACTAGCAAATCATCCTACAAAATGTCTAATTCTGGACGCGCCAAGGTTGGCTTCATACTGGCAATTAAATCATAAACCGGAAAAGCTGCAGCGCGGAACGGCGATGGGTCGTAAAGACCCATTGATTGAAGGACCTTCGTGCATGAAGGGATATAATCCTGAAATTCGCGGAACTGCCCCTTCGCACCATTCGCCTGACAAATGAAATTAATAATTCGATGTCTTTGTCGCATTTTCGCCGCGTGGGTCCCATTTTTTCCTTCCTTCGCTCCGTCGCGGTCGAAATCGGTTGGCCGAAGGGTCTGGCCTCTCCTTGTTAGTTCAATGGCAATGAATTGAATAAATAATTGTTTAATTTCATTCTGTGATTTCAATGCGGATGTATTAGATATACTCCGATTGGATACCTCTATCGATGAGTTGCTATGAATCCTGCGTTTGAATACTTTTTTGAATCTTATTTCATTTTATATTTTTAACTGCTTCAAATTAAAAAAAAAAAGTATTTAAACGAAGGATTCAAAGCAACTCATCGATAGAGATATCCAATTGGAGTATGTCTAATACATTGGCATTGAAATCACAGAATGAAATTAAACAATTATTTATTCAATTCATTGCCATTGAACTTGTATCTGTCTTATACTGTAGCGAAGACCCACCAACACTGACGTGCTGCTGGCACTCGCGTTCTGTGTATGTGTGGGCCATATACGATCGTGACGGAGTGGTGGAAGGAGAGAAGATCTCTGACTACTTTTCCTGGTTACGATCAGTTTCATGCTTTCTTTTCCCGCGACAGGACGATATTCGAATTGCAGTAAAAAAAGTGTTATTGCGTTTTCTGCATTCGAGTTTCGTTCTGCCCCGGTGTGTTCGTGTGCGCGGTGTTTTCTGTGTTTTTCAGGTGTAGCACCGAAAGAACGAACAAGAATAATATTGCATGAAACATGAGAGAGAGAGAAGTGAGAAAGAAAAGAGAGCATTAAAAACAAGAAAAGGAAGACAGACAGGCCGTTTGTTCCCCCGAAACAAAAGGCGCAATCGATCGAAGGTTTATTTAAAAAAGTAAGTACTTTGACAAAGGCGTAAGACGGTTAACAATTGAATTACGAAGATTTTTGTTTTAATGTAAAATTTTCATTCTATGACGCGACAAAGATAAAGGACAGTACAATTTTTAGAACAGTTACAAGGTCTAAATATTTTTTGATACAGGACCCTCCCATTTTGTTCATTACCATCTAAAACTAATCTGCGCCACATTTGGTCATAATAACTCATCCCCTTCCTGTGCCGCGAGAGAGCTGAACAATAATACAAGCCGACAATATTGTGGTTTTTCACATTTAATTCAAAAACTATAGCACTGAGCATAAAATGGTCTAAATCTTTATGGTAGCCCCTTTTAATATCTACAAGATTGATTATAACGCAATTTACTGGAAAATCCTTATTTTCCAAGGAAAATGGTAAAATACGAAATATGGAACTGGTTGGGCAAAATTGATTTTTTGAGATTACTTAATTATATTTGCCAAACAGTAAACGATGCTACAAAATGTTTAGAATAAATATGATTTAAAATTGAATTTCCTAGAAAAAAGGTTCTTAATAAAAACTTAATTAGGTCGATTGTTCTAATGTTGCACTAGGATTTATGTTGATTTGTTGTTGGATAATGGATAAATCACCATTTGAGGTTACTTTAAGTTGCTCATGAAAAAAAGGGTTGGGGGGATCCTACATCAAAAATATTAATGTTTATTTTGTTCCCCTATAACGAAGAACCTCCCTGATACTTCTACTAGATGTCGAATAGAAATTTTGTCCAGAACTTTTCTATTGTCTCTGCGTTATCTTGATGGGGTGTTATCCCTACATTCTCTTTCTTCCCCTTCGTTTCTCTCTCAGTCTTCCGCAATATACCTACGTCCCTCTCTATCCGCTCCTCGGTCCGTCTTGTTCACGGCCTATCGAAGCTCATGTGGAGAGTTAGGACAAAAGCTCGTCCGCGAGTCCCAATAAAGTGCGAGGGAGACAAAGCGAAGGAAAGAAAGAAAAGGGTCTATAGGTAGAAAATGAATAAGTGACCCTGATTTCACTGGCAACGTTTTCATCGGCGCGATTTTTTGTAATCCTATGTACGCTCCTAGTTTTTAAAATGTTTATGCAATTTTAATTTTTTTGTATTGCTTTATATTATTATGGGTCCATTCCACGCATAACAACTCACTTCAAATTTTCGTAATTCTCAATTTCAGCTATGTTGTAGAGGGTGGTGTAATAAGTCACCAAAATCACTCCAATGTTATTCAATGTACCGTTCTGTTCTTTTCTGCAAACTGTTCGTCTTGAAGGGCTCCACACGATTATATTTCTTCATAATTTTTTGCGCTCTCCCTGACAGTTAAATTGTCGATTTTCTTATTTTTACGAATTATGCGTTGAATAATCATCTTTTTGCACGGGACTGAAAATTCTTGTTAGATTACAGTATTTTCTGAATGGAACTTAAAGAATCAAATCTCTTTACGGCAAACGGATCCGCGGCCATAAATGTTACAAGAAAAAGTGTCCCCATTGTTCAAAGCCTCCCACCTTCTCGAAAATCGAAATAAAAAATCTAAAAAAAATTCAGGTGATTTATCCCACCTCCCTCTATAACATACATCAAATTTAGAATTACGAAAATTTGAAGTGAGTGGTTATGCTTGGAATGTGTAAAAAATTCTTCTGTTTTGCCGTGAAGTACGCCACTGCATTCCGCATAGCCTAGCGTACGGAGAGAGAGAGAACGGAACAGATCCCCTCCTCTCTTTCTCCCGCTCTCTGCCGCTGTCTCTCATTCTTCCTCCCTTGCACAATAGCCCGTACGAGCCCCGTCTCTCTCCGTACACGGATACAGTACTAGCTTTATCTCGGTCCCTCTAACAATGGAACTTATCCGGGTGTCCGCGTCTTATTTTAATGAAATTTGGTAGACTTATTAACCCTCAAGAAATAAGCGACACGTATTTTTTTATATCGGCTGAGATCCACTTTTGAGGGGTGAAACCACCCTCCAAAGTTTGAGCACGACGTGCTATCGCCGTAACTGTCGCACATAGAAGAAAATTCCTTGAAAAAGAGTTTCATGTTTTTTTACAAACAATTTGAAAATGTTCATAAAAAAAAGACATTTGTTTATAACAAAAAAAATTATTGTTCTCTTATTTCGCAAATTTGGAGATTTTCAATAGAACATAAAAGAAAACAAATTTTTTTCTGAATGCATTGACATACTATTATATTGCATTTGCCTCCTACAGTTCAGCAAATTTTGTATTATCATAATATGTATACCGCGCAGATCCACCGAGACAGAGTAGGACAACTCTGTCTCGGACAATTCGAGAAATTAAGTTATAGAATCAGGGATTGTTTATTCCTTCGTAATTAGAATTTATTTATCCGAGAGGATGCTTCGCTGTATTCATTTTGCGGTCGAGTTGTCCGAGATCGAGTTGTGCCATTCCGTATCGGCGGATCTACGCGGCATACATATGATAATACAAAATTTGCTGAACTGTAGGAGGCAAATGCAATATAATAGTATGTCAATGCATTCGTAAAAAAATTTGTTTTCTTTTATGTTCTATTGAAAATCTCCAAATTTGCGAAATAAGAGAACAATAATTTTTTTTGTTATAAACAAATGTCTTTTTTTTTATGAACTTTTTCAAATTGTTTGTAAAAAAAACATGAAACTCTTTTCCAAGGAATTTTCT
This sequence comes from Pemphredon lugubris, assembly GCA_933228935.1. Classification (NCBI taxonomy): domain Eukaryota; kingdom Metazoa; phylum Arthropoda; class Insecta; order Hymenoptera; family Crabronidae; genus Pemphredon; species Pemphredon lugubris. Next base: position 14,524,874 of record OW121816.1, on the reverse strand, counting down.
TCTATGTGCGACAGTTACGGCGATAGCACTGTCGTGCTCAAACTTTGGAGGGTGGTTTCACCTCTCAAAAGTGGATCTCAGCCGATATAAAAAAATACGTATCGCTTATTTCTTGGGGGTTAATAAGTCTATCAAATTTCATTAAAATAGGACGCGGACACCCGGATATGTTCCCTTGTCAGTGCATACAGGAATCAGTGCGTCACGTCGCGCACGGCACTGTCTCATTCAATTTTTTTTAATTCCATCTTCGTGGTTCAACTCGAAATTTTTCAAACAATGTAAAAATGAATTCTTCGAAATTGTAACCAGGACACTTGTATTAACGTCTTTTCCATTCTTGCAGGAGACTACAAAAAGCTAAGGATGTGGCGGAAAAAGAAAAATTAAAAATGCTCCAAAGAAATTATTCCGCCGACGAAGGAGCAGCTTCTACATCGGCGTACAACCACACGGAATCTCGAACCGAAGAACAGTTGATACGAATCCTCAAAGATAGCAACGAGGAAGAGTTCCGTCTGGATACAGTACACGTGAACGAAGAATCACAGTTGCCGATGGAGGTACGCGAAGAAGTATCGCCGACCTCCAGAGCAGCATATCGATATGAATTGTCGTCCGTCTCCGAAGGGAGCGACGAGGAACGAACTGGATCACAGTCGCCGATAGAAATAAACGAAGAAGGACCCTCGACCTCTGGAGAAGCATATCGGCATGAATTGTCGTCCGTCTCCGAAGGGAGCGACGAGGAACGAACTGGATCACAGTCGCCGATAGAAATAAACGAAGCAGGACCCTCGACCTCTAGAGAAGCATATCGGCATGAATTGTCGTCCGTCTCCGAAGGGAGCGACGAGGAACGAACTGGATCACAGTCGCCGATAGAAATAAACGAAGCAGGATCCCCGACCACGACGCAGACGAACGATAGGATGGAAGCTTACTATCGTGATGTAGCGTCAATCAGCGCGTATCAATTGCTGAGCGATTCAAACCCTCCGTACTGTTTAGAAGAACCTGTGGACATTCCGGGCCGTCGGATTGTGGACATGAATTATTTCTTGAACGAAATGCACAACAAATTCGACGATCACGCTCCCGACTGCATATCTCGATTCCGAGATATAATCACCGTCGGGTCTCAACGCTATGGACTGAAGACACGAGTCGACATGCAATGCCGTCATTGCCACTATAAGGCATCTGAATGGACAGAACCAGAAGACGGCAGTATAATGGACATAGATCATAGCCCCGTAGCTGGAATACTAAGTACGGGTAACGGATATTCACAGATGCAAGAAATCTTAGGAGTAATGAATATTCCGTGTATGGCCGAAAACACGTATCAAAAATATCATTCCAATATTGCTGCCGGATTTAAACAAGCCGCCGAAAGCGAAATGGATGCCGCTGCAGCAGAAGAAAAGCGACTAGCTGTGCAAAGAGGAGATGTCATAAACGGCATACCGCACATTCCGGTCGTAGCAGATGGAAGCTGGATGAAGAGATCCTACAGATCGGGCAAATACAATTCCCCATCAGGTGTTGGTGCCATAGTAGGTTACCACATGAAGAAAATATTATTCATCAGTGTACGGAATAAATACTGCAGCGTATGCGAGAGCGCAGCGCGAAATGAAACGGAACCGATGGAACACTGGTGCTTGAAGAACTGGGGCCGTAATCAAAGTTCCACAAGTATGGAATCCGATGCCATTGTAGCTGGCTTCCAATGCAGTATAGAGATGCATGGTTTAATATATTCAACGCTCATCGGCGACGGAGATAGCAGTGTGTTCAGCTGCATAAGGAAGAAAGATCCGTATAAACATTTGAATTTGGACGTGCAGAAAGTCGAATGCACGAACCATTTGTATCGAAATCTTACGAACAAAATTAAAGAAATTTCGAAAACGAAAGGTCTTCGCTTGGGAGCACTCAGGAACACGATTGAAAGTAGTGCAATCAGAATTCGAAATGCAGTTGTTAAAGCAGCGGAATACCGAGCAAAAGAGGAAACATCCACATCTCAAAAAGCGATCCAATTGCAAATAGACATGTCGAATATTTCGAGCCATATATTTGGTGAGCACGAGAATTGTGCCAACCTCGGATATTTTTGCGACGGGTCTTTGAAAGAAGGCGAAACAAACCTCGTACCAACTCTGCAACAAAATGGATTATATATGAAAATTCAAGAGGCCATCACACATACGGCTGCTTATGCGGGCAGCCTGATATACAATTTAAACAGTAACAGCGTAGAAAGTTATAACGCTGTTATTTGCAAATTCATTGGTGGCAAGCGCGTTAATTTCGCGAAAAGAGGATCGTACGAACTAAGATGCGCTGCCGCCGCCGTGCAATACAATACCCAAGCAAGTTTCAGCAAATTTAGCGCAGCGATGAATAAGGAATCACTCGAAATTGTGCAACGATTGGAAGAAAATCGGAAACGGAGAGTTGCAAGAACTGCGGAATACAAGCGTTCGGCAAGAAAAGAGAGATACGAGGACAGAAGACGAACCGTACCCGACGCAGATTATGGACAAAACGCTGAAAAACCCGATAAGGAGCATGAGGTATACGAAACAGAATTGCAAATTCATCAAGAGCAATTGCAAAGATGGCAAGAGCAACGCCAGAAGATTGAAAGGCAAACCGTTGAGCAAGAAAAAAGCCCAATGTGGATGTCAATACGTCGGGAATTATTAACTGCCTCCAACTTTGGCAAAGTATGCCGAATGAGAGAAAGCACTTTGTGCAAAAGGATCGTAAAACAAATATTATATCCGCAACCGCTGAAGCTGCCCGCCATTGAATACGGCCGTCGTCACGAAGATGTTGCATGGAAGGCATTGGAAAAAATAGTGCGACAGCCCATAGAAAAGTGCGGCCTGTTCATCGACAAAGATATACCATACTTAGGCGCTTCTCCAGACGGATTAATCGGAAATGACGGTATCGTTGAGATAAAGTGTCTCTTTTCGTTAAAAGACAAGACACCCGAAGAAGCGATCACCGAAAAAATTGGAAACATTCATACAATGTTCAAGAGAGGAGACATGGATCAAATCAATACACGCAATGTATACTATTACCAGGTGCAAGGACAATTGCACATTACTGGTAGAATGTTCTGTGTTTTCTGTATGTGGACAGCGAAAGGAATAAAACATGTCATGATATTCAAAGATGTCATGTTTTGGGCACAACATATGGAACAGCAATTAAAACGATTCTATGAAAATTGTATGGTTCCAGAAATAATAGATAGCCGGGTCGGCAGAAGCATGGAAATCAGAGAACCCGAGTACATACTAAAAGCACGCGAAGCAAGGATAACAAAACCTTGAATTTATAAGTTTTAATTGTATATTATGTCCTGTATTGACCAGAAGCACTAAACTTTTGTACATTCACGACTGCTCTTTTAGCAGCATCGCGATAGTAAAGAAGTGCAATTTGAACCGTACTTGTAGAAAAAGTAAAAAAAATGTTGTACATCCACGACTGCTCTTTCATCAGAATCGTGACAGTAAAAAAGTGCAATTTGAACTGCACTTGTGCAAAAAGTAAAAAAAATGTTGTACATCCACGACTGCTCTTTCAGCAGAATCGTGACAGTAAAAAAGTGCAATTTGAACTGCACTTGTGCAAAAAGTAAAAAAAATGTTGTACATCCCCGACTGCTCTTTTAGCAGAATCGTAACAGTAAAAAAGTGCAATTTAAACTGCACTTGTGCAAAAAGTAAAAAAAATGTTATACATCCACGACTGCTCTTTTAGCAGAATCGTAATAACAGTGGAAGGTCAATATGGTCAATAATGTAATATTACATGAAATATTATTTGTAATATTTGTAATTAATATAATACATATGTATATACATATATATTGTTATAAACATCGTGCTTTTTTAATAAATATAAATCATTATTTGATTTTGCCTTGGAAATGTGGTATTACTATTTTTTCACCGAAATTTCTGTTCCGACTTGAATATCCTGACTTATATCTACTCTGCTCAATTTCTACCAACACCTCACTGTCTCACAGAATATTAATCTTTTCAGCTTTTCCTGCACGACGATGTACATACGAAATTAAACAAAATTGATCATACTTTCAAAAATGTTATATAAATCTAAAGTCAAACCCAAAATTACATCAACTTCGGATCTATTCATATTTCATCCGGTTATTATTTTACGAATTTTATAAATATGGATTGTAA